>JACXIV010000072.1:2351582-2923065 GCA_014737475.1 Bombus confusus | reverse complement strand
CCTGATATAATAAATAAAACTGAAATTTGATTAAACGTACGATCGTAATAATAGAAACGCAACAAAATGAATCATACGTGATTTGGTAAAATAATAGAAAACGAAACATGTCGTGCGTCTATCGTTTCCTCATAAAACGAAAGAAACTTTCCGGACAACCTGATATAATAAATAAAACTGAAATTTGATTAAACGTATGGTCGTAATAATAGAAACGGAAGAAAATGAATCGTACGTGATTCGGTAAAATAATAGAAAACGAAAAATTTCGCGCGTCCACTGTTACCTTATAAAACGAAAGAAACTTTCCGGACAACCTAATATAATAAATAAAACTGAAATTTGATTAAACGTATGGTCGTAATAATAGAAACGGAAGAAAATGAATCGTACGTGATTCGGTAAAATAATAGAAAAGGAAAATGTCGTGCGTCTATCGTTTCCTCATAAAACGAAAGAAACTTTCCGGTCAACCTAATGTACCTTCCACAGCAGGATAATTCGTCTACATATAAAGAACAAGAATAATCTTATCTGAATCAAAAGATGCCAACGTTACGTTACAACCTCAAACCACAGCCATCCCCTACCATCGTCCACGAAACTTATTCCATTCACTCTTCCCCTTTGATATCATTATCGTCACCGCAGTCACCGCGTATCGCGATAACGAAGCTCTCTATCTCGCGTTAGAACTCTACAGATTGGGACCAGTTAAGAGACAGGTGATTGGACTTAACGCTGATGAAGGAGCAAGAGACCGGAGAAGGAATAAAAAGGGGAAGGAAATGAACGCCTTGAATCGCAGGATGTGAACGGGCGAGCCCCGTGGAGCGCAAATCAGCGCGTAAGGAGCGTGAGACCGCGATTGTTCGGTCGCGGAAATGACGGAGCTCTAATAACTCCGTTCGCTGTTTACACCGACTCTGGGGGCTGTCTCGATGCACGGGCGGAATTGCTTTTTCGAGACGGTTTCGCTGTTCGTAATTGCTCGCGACCAAACAGAAGGGCGAAGCTTCTTTTCCTCTCTCTCTCTCTATATATTTCTCCCTCTTTCTGTCGAGGCGCGAACAATACGTGATTTTGTACGCAGACATATTATTTGTATGGTTAGTTTTAATTCAAATATTGACTTTCCTACGTGCATTTTTATCGTATTTCGTTTTAGTTTCGTTCAGGTATGGCCAGAAAAATTTCTAATTTTTTAGGATTAACGGGCAATGCGAAATTTCTTTCTACGTTTGAAACCTTCCTATTTTAGGGGAAATATACGGGCTGAGGAAAGTGGTACACTAATTCATACCTTTTATAATAAATGTATTTATATTACGTATGATGTACGAAGCATTTTGAAATTTCATTAAACGCTGTAAGGTGACTGGATTATATTATCGTGATTATAGCCGTAATGTTGCAAATTCGAAAATGTATGCACACGAAAATTGTTGTATCTAGTACAAGTATATATTAAGTCATCCGAAAAGTTTCTTTCGTTTTATAAGGAAATAATGGATGCACAACATTTGAGATAAAGATCACAACGTTCGACAGATTAGGTTTCATGTTTGTATAAAGATACATTGTTATAAAAGAAGTGTCTGTAAAAGAAAGACACTTCTCGGACGACCTAATATTTCGCATAGATCAGAAAAGTGTCTGAACAATCAATCATCCATTACATCGAGTAATTGCAATATTCACTGGTATCATATCCAATACTTGTTACATGCTTAATCGTGTTAATAGATATTCCGAGATCAAAAATGGTTCATAGCCGGATTCGACCGATTTCAAGACAAATTATTTAGCTCGATTCGAATATTCGTTCCGACCTGAATAATCCTACCTTACCCTGTCCGTGTTTCCGTCCTTGTGACATTATGACGGAAGAAAAGGAGTAAAAATAAGCAAAGAGAAACGGAGATTTGCGACGCGTGAGCTTCCGCGCAGCGATCGAACCGCTCAAGAAGATCGCCGATATCGGCGTGCGGAAATTGTTCGGCCAAGGCGAAATGCGCTCGGTCTTCCCAGCTGGAAAATGTGTATCGCGAGCACGGAGATGAGAATTCCTGCGGTTTATCCTGCAGATGTTTATCGAGATATAAAAGGATCTCAAAGGGCAAGAGACTGATCGACGCGATGAAATATTAAATTTCTGTTAATGTTCTCGCTGCTGGTGTCTGTTCACATTGGACGATTATCGCCGCGATTCGATGACGCGCCTCCGTCATGTTCTTCGGTCTTATGGAAATTCATAGGATTCAACAAATTCTTAAGCGAGTCGTATTAGCAGTTAGCGTTGTACAGGCTTGTTTTATTGGAGGATATTAGGATTCATGTATGTTGAGACGATGGCGGATGTATCGATAATGTTTATGATTTAATTGGACAGAGAAGTTGCAAGAAACATATATAGTAATATTTAGTAATATCGGTGGTCATACAATTACGTGGAAAGTTTCCTTCGTTTTCTTTCGAATTAGCCGAGCTAATGCCGTTTACGAGGAGTATATTACACGGGGAGAATGATTGCTTCCTCGAGGGAGTTTGTTGATTTTTATCTTTTACCAGAGGAAGACGTCATCCGCGAGCAGACTCGTGCTTCCTGAATCTTGATGCATCCGTTAGATCGATCAAAATTTCAAGAAAAACGTAACGGCATAAGATTGTTTCGTTCGAAAAACATCGAGCACGGAACAATGATCTGTCTTATTCCAACCAGTTTCGAGACTAAAGTGCGTCAGTCTTGAACGAATTTGTCTGCTACTTTAATTACTCGGACGTGAGTTTAGTAGAATAGAATTGAAGATTAAATAAAATAGATATGATGAATAATTATTTATTTACAGAATTCACTCTTTAATTTTTACTTTATTATACTACGGGTCTAAAACTAGATCTGAAATTTTCTCGAGAATAAAATTAATTAAGAAGAGAAACCGTGTTTTTGCCGTGATAAAAATTTACAAATTGCGTGGATACGTTGCAAAATGTCGTTTGACCAGTAATCAATCAAGAAAGTCATACTCTAAGTTTGTCTAAGTTTGTACAGAGTTCAATTTTTATTTACAATTCTATAAAATTTAATCCATTTTATAGAAGATTACGCGTCCTTCGTTTAACGATTAGCCAGTTGGAAATTTATTCCGTACACCTGTGTCTCGTTAAAATCGCGAAGAAGTACAGATCGATTAATATCGTTTGTGAATTCTATTTCTGTGAAAGTCTAGCCGTGAAACACACTTACGTTATTCCGTTATTCATAAAATACGTCTTACTGAATCGTGTCAATTGAAGCAGTCATGGGATGTTAATTTGACACGTAACATTGCACCGAATATCGTCGCAGGTCCAATGAGATTTACAACCTCCTAGTGTTCCTGCGAATAGCGCTATATACGACAGAACAGGAAGCCGGAGTATAATGGCATTAAGCACGTGACAATCAGTGCACGTCTCTGTCGGCAGTGACCATTTAGAACTCGTTTTACGATCTTATCGTTACTACCATTTCGTACCTACTTTTGCAGTTCTTCAGTTTCAAAGAGACATTAAATGCGCTACTATCGTTCAACGATTGAGGACAATTTTTAGAACATGAGTGGAAATACGAAGCATCGTGGTAGAGAAGTTTGTGAAAAACGTTAACTTCGTCGTATATCATGAAACTTGTAAAATTCGAATTTTATGTAGGAATTAGATGTTGAGATTGCAATCATAATTATTCGATTTCTTTTTTCTCCGTTCTATTCATGCGAATATTTCCATTGTTACTGATAAGCTTCTTCATTTTGTTTCAGGTACGTACGATTTTTCAAATTTAACTCGAAAATGGGTCGTGCATTCGACGAAGGAGAAACGCAAGAGAATTCGCAAGAGATGGTCGTGAAACATCGCGATGTTTCCATTCAAACGACAATTCATGTACGTAACGCCAATTTCATTTGTAAAAATTATTTGACCACCGTGAAATTCGCGATTTAACGCGTCATTTCCAAACATCGCGTATATTCGACAGTAGCAATTTTGAAAAAAGCACGAACCTTAGCATTTTACGAAATTGTTACGCCTTGCGATCCGTTGTTTTCTGTTTTCCGATCTATTCTCTTCGTTTCGTCATTTGAGAATAAATGAATTTCAACGATACATGCACCCACTTAGTATCGTTAGCATCTAGTCAAATATCGTAGCACGAAGCTTGACGCGTAGTGTGCCACGATAACTACAAATGTGCTGTTCCTCCTGAATTATCTTATCCTTAAACGTTGCAACGATAAGATTGTTTAAATACCATTGAATGTACTTTTCCCGAAAAACGTATTTTTTTCACAATTTATTTATGTGTCATTTTTTCACAACATATTTTATTTTCACAATATGTCTGATATTTTTCACGACAGGAAACGCGTTAGGTTATGGTTACAACGGACACGTTCTGACGAACTCGATACGTCAATGTAATCAAACATGTATACATTTTACGAGTACACGCATTCCAGTCTTCAGCTGCATTCGTCAGAACACCAGTCCGTCCGAATACACATCCATTGTAACCGTACCTGGTAAACGGTATACGTGCTCTCAAATAACGCGGTTTCGCGTTATACGCGAATTCTTTTCTTAAAAAATTTCGACGTTCATACCGAATCAATTTATTCAATATCCTTTACAATTTCCTTCATCGTGGCGAATAAGAGAGGAGAGTTCGTTCGTGCGAACTAATTCCTCGCAAATTCAAATACATAACGAACAGCCGAACTTGAGGGTAAAATCACGCGACCAGTGGGTGTCTGCGAGGTGCATAGCGCACAAATTTCACCCTATAATGTAATTACGTAATACGCACATAATAGTACGTATGTATGTATACGTATAACATATGCACGTGTACCGGAAGAATATAAACGTGTATGTATCGCGTACACGTATGTAATTTAATCATTTGCGAAAGGGAGGGTACGGGGGATGTTTTCGTCTTCGCGGGTTTCCATCTACGCGAACAGTCGGTGTAAGTTCCGCGTTGTCCAAGGGAGCACCCTTTAGCGAAACCAATTCGACGAAAGAAAAACCTGTGACGTGCATGCAAGAACCGTGAAATGTTCCTTGAAAAACGGCCGAGTGAGAAAAATGACGAGGCGTAGCAGGCTGGCACGGGCTTTGCCGTTGACGTCTTCAGTTTCGCCGATATTAATTGCCCTTCTCGCGGTGTACGCTCGCGGACTCGCTCGACAGCAAATCCACGCGTATTTCCGTGTCGAATGAGAACAATGGCGCGGCACGGGACGCGGAGCGTTGAATTATCGGTGAACGGAAGCGGGGCTGATTCATCGTTTGGAAATCGTGCATTGGCGCGTTCTTAGGCTCTGACCTTTAAAACCGTAGGCACCAGCTCCGTAACGCGCGACCGGGCGTGTGCGCGCGATGACGCAAAAGGCCGACAGATCGAGGAGAGCCGGAGAATCGGGTCGTGTGCCGGATACTTCGTGGCGGCGGTGAACCAAAACAATGCGTCCGCCGTTCCTTGTCCTGCCAGGTGAACGCGACAAGTCGCGATCGTTTGACGTCAGTCGGACTGGAATGGCGCACGCAACGATCGAGTGATTGATTAATTGGCGAATGGTCGGCTATGAAAATGGCTAATTTGATCGTAGGCGAGAACGAGATCCGGGTTGGTGCGATGATGATGGATGCGTTGCTAAGATTCTCCGATACGTTATTGGATTGGTCAATGAGCGATAGGGTTAAGGAAAGTATACATTTTTCAGGAAATTGGTTCTCGCAGAGAGTGTGGAGTAGGGAATTGTTGATTATTTTACTATTTTGTTAGAAATGACGAAATTTCGCATCCTTCTTTGTGAAACATCCGAGACCTTATGCGAGATCTTGGTCGTGTACATTTTTGTATCTGTTACAATTTAGTTCAATCTTCAGATTTTGTTAGAGTTTATAATTTACAATGATGATAAACTACCGACTATGTATCGATGGATCTTGTTCGAGTAATTTAGATTTAAGATTCGTGTAGCGTGTAACCGATGATACGGTAAGAACGGTGTTTGTTAATATAGATATAATACGATGGGGAGGAACACTTATTTAGATGTTACAACGAAAGCTATGTCTCGAAAGTACAGAAATACAAGGACATAAATAAGTGATTTATCGTCGTGTGATGGAATAATCTTTCATCGTGTTTCATTAGGCGATGAAAACTGGTTTAATTAGGGCAGAAAAATATAATTACTTCTCGAAGATTAATGTATCAAGATGTAACATATTTTGTTCAAAGTTGTTGGTTATATAAATTTTATCACGCGATAGTTGGCAAGAAATGTAATCTATAGAGGAGAAATAACGTCAACGTTATCGTGTTTGTTCCATTAAACTCGCAGCTCGTTCTCGAAATTTCCATATCGTCGAAACGTGCAAAGACATTTGTTCTCCTTTAACCGTCGCCCTGTGCCGTGTAATATGTATTAATAATTATGCAGTAAATTTTAGTTAATTGCGCAGTAAATCCCGACGAGACTTAACCCAGAACCATTAACGAACAGATCAAATTTTAGACGGCTATACCTGCGTAGATAGGAAATACGAAGCTTTTATAATATTACACTAAACGTTCTCCGTGGCATGGCAGTTTCGATTATCTCTTCGGTAAAATGAAAACGTAAGCTTTATAGAAATTGCAGGTCAACTCTGAACCCTATTTCCTGGTTTACTTTCTTGAAATTTCCCATGTTCTTCGTCGTAATATTCTACATTAGAGCGTTTAAAAATTCGATTATTTGACTTTTAAAGCTCCTTGTATCTGCAAATTTGTACAATTGTCAGAGTTTCGATTCATTCTTAATTTTACATACTTAATTCTACTTCTTTGCACTAGGTACCTACGTTACGACGCTTTAAATCCATCAAATCCTCCGAGGTTCTTTCAATTCCTTTCTGATCCGTGTTACTCGATACTTGCTACTTGCAGTAAATAACTTTGCTTAAATCTTCCCACTTACGGAGCTTTAAATTCATAAAAATCGTCGACGCCCAGTAAAAATCTATCTGATTTTTAACCGCAAATCCTTGATGCTTCAAATGTAATCAAACTAAATGAAAATAACTTCTCGCCAGATAACGTAATTCCAAATCGTTGCGCACGTATTCGCAAAGCTCTTAAATTCCTTTATCTCGTTCTCGTTTACAACTGTTTCGTAATTTCCATTAACATGGCCGATTCGACTATTTATTTGAGGCGAAACTGCACGCCAAAGTTTCGCGACACCTTCGAACGAAATAAAAATCCCTGGCCGGTTAAGCTCGATTTCATTTGCAGCGTCGCGCGCAGAGCTGCAACTTTATTTCTACGGATTTACGGAGTGTGCAACGCGGTCGCGAGATCGATCGTGGTAATTGCACGATCTCACTGCACGCGTTACTGCTCTCCTTAATACGTTTTTTCCCCGCTGATTTAGTTATCGTTCCATCCGATAAAATCCCGGGCCACGGGTATACCGACGAATTCGCTCGTCGTGACGTCAAGGAAGATTTAAGGCTACGTTTCGTGTATCCTCGTTTCTCCTCTCTGCCTCTTTTCTATTCGTTGGCGAACTTGTAGCTGGTAAAACCTCGGATTTTCGAACTAATCGAGCACCCAGTTTCGTCCGGCTTCTGTCTGTGTTAGTTAGTCGACTCTGCTGTTTCTTTCTCATAGATTCCTCGATGCAATACGAGCTCGCAGTTTCGCAAGTGATGCGCCAATTACGAGATTGTCAATAAGGTGTACGAGTCGGTATTTGCAAAAATTGAATTTTATTCGAAGCGCAACGTATCGCGACATTTTTCTCGGGTTTAATGTGAAGACCACATAGGAAAAACACGATAAATGGTGAATTTTCTAATCGTTTTATCGTTTGGTGATGGAACAATCGGATAATAACGTGACTTCGTTCAAGGAACGAATTTTTATGCGCAAAGACGTATCGCCTTTAAAAAAAGGAAATAATATATTCAAGAAGTTTTGTATAAAAGCATATTACTATCATTAATTTTCAAATATTCAGGAGTAGATATACGTAGCAAGAGTAGCCGCAAAGCAAATTAATTTCTAATCGATTAGAAGACTTGCTACGTACTTTCAAAGAAGCCACCGCTCTCGCTTCTATGCAAATTTCTCCTTTGACATCGACAGCTCGAGCAATTTAGCAAATAAACCTTCGAAAAGATCGTTGCGTCTTTACCTCGAGGATAGCAATTTTTCCCCGTTCGAAGAACGCCACGATACTTTCCATACACCTACGAACAATGCTTCCTACAGAAGCGTAAAATGTTCGAACGTTATTTATACTTGCTCGAGTGAAATGCGAGGCGTTGCCCGAATTTTCAGCTCGTTTCATCCCCGTACGAACTCTGCTGACAATTTTTGCGCGCATCTCTCTCTCTCCAAGCCTCCGTATTTCGGTCTCGAAAGTCGATAGAAAAATAATATATAGAGGAGTCGAGCTGCTGCTCGTGAACTCGTGATAAAGAGCAACAAACTCGGTGGTGAGAAAAGAGAGGCAAGGATTCGTCGACTATCGGCCGCTTCGTTTCGAAACGACGTCGTCATTGTAGCTGTCGTACACTTTGAGGAAGCTTTGTAAAGTGCACGTGAGAGAGAGAGAGAGAGAGAGAGAGAGAGAGAGACCGTGGACACTGTCGACTAAATTAAATTCCTCAAACTTGTAATTGCTTTTGCGACGGTGTTTTTCTTCCGAACGATACCAGGACCAAGGAGTTCCATTTCGTTAGATGAT
This sequence comes from Bombus confusus, assembly GCA_014737475.1. Lineage (NCBI taxonomy): Eukaryota > Metazoa > Arthropoda > Insecta > Hymenoptera > Apidae > Bombus > Bombus confusus. The sequence goes on along the minus strand of JACXIV010000072.1, from coordinate 2,914,279 downwards.
ACCACGACGAAAGAGAAGGCGATCTTTCAACCCCTTCCAATTCTACCTATTTCTCGCTACTGTCCCGACGAATTAGACTGCTCGTCGAAATTGTCATTTTTGTCTCTTCTGTGTATCTCTATTGTTATTTCGAGGCGAATCGTCAGCGACAAGTTTCTATAAACCTGCATTTTAGCAGCTTTCCGAAGCTTCGAATTGCTACAATGAGTTCTCGGATTTCGGCGAAGGTAACTGTTATCGAAACAAAAGCGACAGAGTCGCCAGCAAATATGATAGATCCGATATTGCATCGGAGTATTTGATTATTTCGTACATTCTGCAAGATGTTTGAAGTATATCATAGTTCGTTGAGATTGCAAATTATATTCCGCTTTTTTCGTTTTTTAAATTAATAGGTTTTATATAAATACTTGGAATGAAACGGATCTTGTTCGAATAGAGATTTCACGATAACTGTTGTTTTTCTTAATGGAATTACATATTCCTCGTTAGCTAGACGCTCTGTTCTCTCCGAGACGAGTTCATTCACCTTGGACATATCGATCTTGCAGGCTTATTTAGCATCGTTCGAGATCGTTAAAAATGCACAGGTTGCCTTAAAATATCTAAAGATGCAATTATCTAAGCGGGATTTATTTCCATTGAAACATATAAATAGAGCGAATCGTATTGGAAACATCGTTTATAATTTAGTAGCTAGTCAAGAGATAAAGATTAAGGATCAAACGAATTTTACGTCTACAAACGTTCTTTTTTCTATTACGTACCATCATGATCATACATCTTTACACATACGAGCGCTATTTTTTCAAAGATGAAACTTTCATTTCGTTAAACATTCTTTCGTTAAATCCTTTTAATTAAAACGACAGAAATGCAGAGAATAAAAATTAAACAAACGTTATATCCATCATAATCTTCACATTCGGAGTGTTTTTCTTTCTAACATAGAACTTTTATTTCATTAAACATTCCCTTTAATTAATACGCCTGCAATGAGCTGAATATAGAACTTTTATATCTACGAGTGCTGTTTTCGCAGTCACCGTCATAATGTTCGCATTTCGCGTGTTTTTCTTTCGCATAGAAAATTTCCATTTCGTTCGAAATTCTCTTTCATCAATACGAAAGAAATTAGCTCACGGAAACGCGTGACGAACGTAAACAGCAGCCCTAAATCACAGCTACCCGAACGTCGATCAACATTAATCACATTACCTGGCTAAACTACAATCACTGTCGAAACCTTTCACACATGAGCGACGAAAGCATTACTGCTCTAGAAACCAAAGTATCAATCAAACATCGGAAACGTGTAAAGACTCGCAGGAGGACCTCCTACGGCGTAGTTCCACGTAAATTTATACCTGTCACCGTAAACAAGAATCATCGACGTTGCTCGGTTCGACGAGCGTCGAAAAGGGGACGGGAACAAGGGATGACGAGAGTACAAGAGGAGAAGAAGGAAGAGAGGGAAGAGAAACGAGGACCTCGACGATGACATGTCGTAAGCTGAGCATGAAATCATTTATCTCCGGGATAAGCGGCGAGAAACGACCAAGCTCTTTCTTCCTTCTTACGTGGATTTAAACTTCCCTCTTCTTTCTCAACCATCTCTTCATCTCTTCTTTCTTCGTCCTGCTGTTCACCCTTTCGTCGTTAGTCTGCGCCAGTATCTACGTAACTTATTACAGCTGCACTAAAAGTTTTGGCGCAATGATTAATTCTGAAAGATTCGACAAATTGATAGAAATTTGCATTTGTGCTGAATAAAGTCGTGGTTGCCGTGGCTGCGTTCTTTTTTTCTTCTTTTTTTTCTTTTTTTGAGTAACGTTACGAATATGTCAGAACAATTAAACATGTGGGTTCTTGCGATAGTAAAGCTACATCGTGAATTAGATGTTCCATCCGTTGGAGCAATTAACTACTAACGTTTTGGCGAGTACGTCAGAATAATCAAATATAGGTAGGTTTTCGAACTTCGGATGTTTCATTTGCGATATATACAGGGTGGTTGGTAACTGGTGGTACAAGCGGAAAGGGGGCGATTCTACGCGAAAAAAGAAGTCGAAAATATAGAATAAACATTTTTCGTTCGAGGCTTTGTCTTCGAGAAAGTCGACTTTGAATTTTCTCTCTCATGATCTCACTGTAGATCATTGTCTCGATCGACGTTACGTTGATAAACACTTGCAATGTGACCGAAGTGTTTTCCTACCTATTGACTCACTATCCGACTTTTTTATTCTATATTTTTTTTATTCTATTTTTTTTATTCTATATTCTCGACTTCTTTTTTCGCGTAGAATCACCCCCTTTCCGCCCGTACCACCAGTTACCAACCACCATGTATATATAGGTTCTTAGGAGAGTAGCTACATCGTTCTTTACATTTTGCATTCGCCAGGACAATCAATCAACAACAAACGTTGTGAAAAATACAGGAAAACAATCAAATGCATATATAAATTCCTCTGAGCGTAGCCATTTCTCTCTTCAGGTGTTTCATTCGTCAGAACATCCACCCGCAGTAACTATAGCCTTGTATTATACCCGAAGGATTACCCAAGGTGTCACCGACTTGGCACCGTATAAGTAAGAAACGCCAAGTATACGTGGCCTGTGACGCTACGAAACTAGACAAAGCTATTTGTAGATTGTGACAAAAATCACCCAAGATACGGTCGAAGATTGCGAGAAACGTGAAACGCGAGTGACTGAAAAATAAGCCTGAAACGACATTTTTACACACGAACGTTTTCCATCGTTCTGATGTTTACAATCGATCTCGTGAGAATCTCTCTCGAGAAAAATCTACATTTTTTACGCGCTTCCTGACATCCTGTATACGCGAATAGTTAGAGTATGTAACACGATAGTCGATGTAATCCGAGAGGTATGTACCAAGCGCAAATAGAGGAGAAAGTTTGTCGTTGAAAAGTAACTACTCGTCGAAACTCGGTGTCCCTGACAATTTTAGTGGAGCCGATTGGCGAACCGGCAGTCGCACGACAAACAGAACATCCTGTATCCGGGGATGGAACGTTAGAAGGGTACGAGTGCATGGCTGTCGGCCTTAAACGGCGCCCGGCGGCATGGAAAAATTGGATCCGGATTTCCGGCTGATAAGCGCCATTCGAGGGGATGCCTCGAGCTTGCCGCTGTCTTGTTCCTCCCGCGTGAAAACGGCGATTCTTTTTTCTCTCCAGGGGTGTGAAAGAGCGAACACAAGTACCGATGGACGTACGCGTCGTACGTAGTTGCTTTCTGGTAGCAATTATGGTGTTAAGTGTGAGAATTTGTCGTTTCGTACAGGGATGTGAATATTTGGATACAGGTTGTGAATTATTTTCTCAATGTGTTGTTGTTTCTACAGAAAGAAACGATAGAACGTAAATCAGCACTTTCTTCTGAGATTTCAAGTAACGAAACAGAGTCTTCTCTAATTTTCCTTCCTGCGTATATCTACGTAACTGTTCGACGCTTGAAAAAGACAAGAAAATCGTTATTTTGCCAACCAAGTTTTTCAGATAATTTTGTCGCAATTTATAAAACGCGTACGACGAGCAAGTAGCGAGGGGAAATAATGATATATGAAGTAGGGTTCTGGAATGATCGAATCGTTTCGCGCGATACAAAAGTACTCTAAAGCCGCCTCGTAGTGTTCGTATAAATCGCGCATATAAATTGGCCGATCGATAAAAGCACGGCTATACGAAACGTATTTGTTTCTTCGCTATTTTGTTTTCCTCCGGTGTTTGATTTATTTATTTGATTTATCCGCTCGAAACGCGTGCAGGCTGCATCTCCATTTCGTCGAGTGTTTTACCCAAGTGATCGTTACGAAATCAATTATTTTACGAAATTATTGCTGATTAACTGCTTCGGCTATCTAGCAGATAATGTCGTGCATTTACTAATGAAGGATAATTAGGCGAAGAGTGTTACGTTATATGGAAAATGTGTTTCCTTTGGCAGCGTAAATGTAACGCAATTTCCGCCAATCATAGAAAAAAAAAAAAAAAAAATATCCTGCCATCTGAAGTCACAGAAAGTGTCGCAAAATAAATTCCACGTAAAATAGCATCAAACAAAATTTCGTAGCTGCCTTCTTCGCGATACCAGCAGCTTGAAAAGTTTTCAAAGATATCGCCGTGGTGGTTGCTTGTTAATTACGCGACAGCTGAGCCAACCACGTTAAAAACCGCCGCTTAAAATAGAGAGTTTAATTCCTTGTTTCCTGATATTTTCGATCTACTCGAAACACCTATGAAGAGGAGAGAATCTTGCAAGAGGGAACGCGTGGTGGTTTTGCGGTGCGTTTTGAAAATTCGAACAAAGAGGCCGGTTCGCGTAATCTACCGTGTTTTGACGTTTTTTTCAATTCGTCTTATTAAGCGAGAGAAAAGAAAGAAAGAGAGAGGGAGAGAGAGAGAGAGAATAGGACGCGAAGGAATTTTAAAATTCTTGCGACATTTTCAGACACGAAGAGGGTTTCTCGCGTCGTGTTCGCGGCGGCTCGTAAAATCCATCGTCTATTTTAATATTTGAAATATCATTCCTCCTTAGCGGTTGTCGAGAGGCAGAAGTAGGGTCGAACGGATATTCGTCAGGCGGAAAATGAAACCGTGAAGAGGTGAGAAACGCACTTTCCAGCGGTCGCGGGGCTTCGCGTAAAATTTCTGCACGGTGTTTTAATATTTTTTGCTTTTTCTCCGCGACGACGACTGCCGCAACAAAGGGGAATAAAGGGATTTCTTATTTCTCCCAGCTGAGAATGGAATTTTCGTCGAGGTACAAATAAGCTCACGCTGACGAAGATGCTTTCATTTAATCCTGTTTGCCACCCTTCTTCCCTTCTTTTTTTTAAATAATACACTGTTTTCGTGTTACATAAGATATATGATGCGTCTACCATATTTTTCGACTGACTTTTATTCCAGGAAAACTTGCTCGAGCTTATCAGAAGTTATATTAGTCAACTTCATTTCTAAATCTTTCAATCTCTTTTTGCACACGATTTTCGTTCGATTTTCAAGAAACACAAGTGGCATGGAAATAAAAGCAAATTAGCTACGACAAGCCATGGCAAGAGCGTGTGGCCTAGAAATCAATAAAACCCAAAGTTTTTAAAAAATATCTTACTTCGGTAATTTCGTTAATTGCAAGAAGATATTAAATTAAATTAGTAATATTAAGTAATATTAAATTTCAACAAACCGCTGGAAATGTACACTGGAATTATATATACCATTACTATCGTACCATAAAAATTTTCGGAGTGCAAGGAGTCAACAAATTTAATCAAATTTTTAATTCTACACCTTATTCACCGGAATATATTTTGTTTCCCAAATTGAAACCTTACTTGAACAGGCATCATTATATTATAATATTAGCTTGTCCCAGAAGTTTCTTCGTCGCATATTATTTTCTTGAATTATGTATGATCCATGAATTTTGTTCTATCACTAGAAAATTCGCAACTTCGTATTTCGCTAACTCAGAACTATGACTTTTCTATTTGGTGCGTAGATTCAGCGGAAGATTATATTGATTATACATAATATTAACGAAGGATAAAATGATTTTCTCGATAGTTAATACAGTAACTTTTTATTAATTCACGATTAATTCTGAAACTTTATACGCTACCGTATTCTAGAAATTCTATCGTCCAGTGTTAATTTCTCTTCTCTCGCCCGACGTCATAAAGGCTCGTGCAGTACAAATAAAGAAGAAGCAGGAACCTGTGGATGACTCAGAAAGTCAGGTGGCGGTATAGTAACGCGTATGTTTCATTCACGAAAGTCACACGAGAAAACCGTAATATATATTCCTCCGTGCGTTGTTCGCACTTTAGCGTTTTTCTTTCTTCTGCTGTAATAAAGATTGTGTAATGAGAGCGGTAATTGAGAACAAGTTTCTGAGTCAGAATCCTCTCGTGTTGAAACGCTAGCAAAGTTCCTATAAAGAAGGATATTTATCTCCTCGTAGCGTATATTCGCTACAATTAAGATATTTTCCATAAAATAAGGATTGTGCAACTGTAAAAAGATTCTGCAAGAAAAGCTTCGTACTCGTGTTAATAACTAAAACGCGCAGCTTCGAACGTTTAACACAAAGTATACGTATCTCGTTTCCTGTAATTTGCTTGCAAGTAAACGTAATGTTAGCTCACAGCTCGACGTAGAATTTCAATTTTTCTTACAGTCCTCTTTGGCTTCGTTTCATTCAGGCCAGCGAATAAAAGTAGAAATTAATACTTTGATGTTTTACGTCATTGCGCATTTCATAGAAACGTTGGCAGTTTACGAGTTTCACTCGTCATTTCAGCCTAGATACGTAATTATCTGGTTTGTTTCTTTTATACCTCGCTCGCCTCGCAACGTCTGCAAAATTTTCGAAAAAGGAACATTATTCCGCGGTCGAGTTTCCAGCGGCGAAAATAAAAAATCTGCCAGGGAAACGACTGGATTCGTATAGACTGGAATCGGAAATTCAGATGGCGACGGTGTTGCAAGTTTTTCCGCGGGATCCATTGCACCGCCTTGGCACGTCTCATACAGAATTGATCGCTCGTTTTAATATCCCCCCTGTGGAATGGTATCTTCTCGCCGTAGGAAACGTAGCAGCGGCCTCGAACAGGATGTCTGGAAATAAATGATTCCATAATTCTTGTTTTACGTCGTCCTTGAACGGCATTTTTGCGTCGGCCGGCAAAGCCTCGTACGTTGAACACGCTCTGCTCACTGCGCGTGAATGGCCAATTCTATCGAGAAATTTTCAAGGAAATTGCATGGCCGTTTCGCGTCAAAGAAAATTCCCTTTTTTGGCCCGTAAAGCTCGCGAGTGTTGTGTTTTTTTACGCCTACAGATTCCAACGCATTTAATAACGCGTGTAGCTAGTAACCAGTCTCTCTCGCCGTACGTGGCAACTATTTTTTAGATATACGACAGGTTACGCGTGCACGAAAAATAGTTCATCTAGTGGTTTTTCACTGTTTTATGCTACACTTCATGAAGTTGAATCTTTAATAACTGTATAGAGATAATAATATGTGTTTACGAGATCGCGTTGCTGTTGCTGCTATTAGATACTTTTTAGAATGATATTTACGATTGACAAAGTTCATTAAATACAGCCGATTAGGTAAACAGAAGAGAGAAGCAATCGATCAAAACATCGTTATACTTGAAATATTCACACAAATGACTTTTGAATTGCTTTTAATACAATGGATCGACGAATGTATCATCTGAACATTTACTATGAAAGATTTTTCTGAACATATTATACATAGTTGTTATACGAAACATTGAAAAATCTCATTACGACGATAACGAGGCACGAGTATCGTGATCACGTTGGTAAAGTTTCAAAGAAATCCGGAAATATATTTAAGTAGAATTACACATTAGCACGAAGGAATCGATAGCGAAGTAAAAATTGGCCAAAGCGATCGAACTTGAAACAATGAAACGAAGCATTACAAACGAGGAATCATAGGTAAGCGAGGAAATAACCCGAAACATCAGCAAAAATTTAACAACGTCCTATAAAATGAGGCACAAACCGAACCTCGGATAATCGACGTTATCAATCGTTGCTTTATTTCCAGCATCAAGAGCAATTCTCTGCTCGCGAACGACTTTTATTGGCCACTTTCGTCCGACTTTCCTCTATCCTTTTGCTTACACATTAACAAACCTTTGCGTTCCGATTGAATCGATCCACGACAGCCGTCTATATGTCGCGATTTTTCCTTTTATTTCCTCGCTCGACGAAAGTAATCCAACGTAAGTTATACTCGCCGATAATCGTGCAATCCAGGAACGAAATAGAGATTCAAGCGGCAATCTACGCAGTTGCGAACGATCGTGATAAGCCACGACAAATCGATTTCGAGTAAATTTCGAATTTTTTCTCGATAACGCCTGATCGCATAGGAAACGTTTCTTTGCGAACGAAATCCGATCGTTCGCCGATCGTTTCGTCACGCTATTACGTGTTCTCAAGTTGTTTCGAGTTTATACACCCGCCTCGTCGAATTTACGATAGAATAGGTCCTTGGAAACACGATTTTCGCATTTATATAGTAATTCTAGGAATTTCGTCTTTTTGCTTGCTTTTCGAGTTCTGTAATTAGCAGTTTCCGCGAGTTGACAGTTGGACAGGGATTTTTTAGAAAATTTATAGAAATAGATCGTGAGATTAGTAGCGAACCGGAGAAGTTGGAGAAGAAAAAGAATTTCCGATCAGAAGACAGGGACGATCCAATGGTACTGTTAACAATTTCAAGGTTGCACCGCGAACTTCGAAAAGTTTGAAGAAATTCGGAAATTTGAACCAGGCCTGTTGAATATTGTTTCTCTTCGATATGTGGTTCAACGCGTTTTCTCTAGCATAAATAAAATTCTTACGAGCTAACGTTTGATGGAAATTCAAAATCATCATCGAGCGATTCATGTTTACTTCTGACCGTGAAAGAGTAGCGCTCTTTACCGGGTATTCTGTGTTTTTCAGTGAACTATAAACAAATGTCACGTGTCATTACCATTACTGCGATAACATTCCGACAAAGTTAACAACAACATCTGCTCGCGTCCGGTCTGAAGTAGAGTTGTTTTTGCAAACTGATAAAGAGGGCACGCAAAAGGAAAAATGGATATTTTTCAACCGATATTACGCATGACGCATCAGTGCGAGGAATTGTCGTTTTTCTGCACGCAAAGTGATCGACGTAATGGACGGAAACCTAAATTGTTTGCAATTTCATAGCTCGAAACGTTATCCATTAACGTCCAGTAAATTCGCGCGCGTTCTTTCTATTTTCCTTTTTTTTTTTCGGGGTCTTTTTTTTTTTAATCGTCTCAAAATACTCGTTTTCCGCGTCAATTACCACGTTCTCCAGTGCTATCCAGGGATTACGTTAACACGAGATCATTGCTGCTCCCCCTTTCTCTCTCTCTCTCTCTCTCTCTCTCTTTTCCATTTGTGAACGTTTTATTATCAACGGATCGTAGCAAACCATGTGGGCGTTTTTGTGCGGCAGCGAGAGAACCAAAACAAAAAGGGAAAAAAAAGTGAAAAAAAATGAGGGAAAAAGAGCAGAATAACGGTAACGTGGCTTGGGAAACGCGCAGAAATGATACTAAATCAACGTCGGAGGTTGCTAGATAGATGACTTTTTAATTGCACGGCTCGTTAAGCCCAGTGTCAATGACGACTTATGCTTGTGTCACGGTAAAAAAGCTGGGATAGCTGACGATCAATTCACGCGCACCGGAAGTCGCTTAAAATCATCGTTTTGTCTAAACCAGATTACCCACGCTAATTGGAATACTATTGCCCGACATAGCCGTGTTTCGTTGTATTTTTATTCCGTAGAATGGTTTTGAAATGGGTGGAAAAAGTTTGTACGTACATTCTACGCTTCGCTTCGAAGCGGGAAAAACGTGTGGATAAAATTCCTGTGTATCCTAAAATGAATCTTCATTGAGATGTAATTCAGTTTAGTATTAGTACGTTTTTTATTCTCATCGATATTGGCAATTTATATAAATTTCGATATACGACTCGATACAAAGATCTTGTAATTGTTGCGCAGACTTTCGAGAGCATCCCGATAACGAAAGGAAAAGAATCTTATAATTGTTAAAAAAAAAAACGTTAATACCTGCAATTCATCTTAATTAATATCTTAATGATTTAACTTGGATTAATATTCGGATTGATATGCCGGTTAACCTATATATATATATACCTCGGTTAATACATACATCATATTTCTCGATTATCATTTCACTCGGTAAACCAGCCCGCATTTCGCTCAAATTTTCAGCGACGTCTATTAATTTAAATCGTCATCGGCCTGATTAACATTCCAATCGATTTCGCTTGATATTTCGGCAGATACTTCTGCCAACAGATTTATTCCATATCACGAGCTTCATCAATCACCCGAAACCGAATCATCCACCGCATCGACATGCTCCGTTAATCAACCAACAGTATTCCACATACCTAGCAGTAACTGGTGAACACACCGAGTTCCTTCGACATCCAGAACACAAACCAGCACGGTGCGCATCGTCTTCCTTTGATTCGCTAGAACCATTCGGTTTCCGAGGCAAACAATCCTCGCAACAAGCCCCTTCAATTAAACACGGAATAACCAAACATCATGCATCGTTTCAGGGACGAGAGAACGTCTAGCAAGGCCAAACATGGAAACGAGAGAACGTCCATCGGGACGTTCGTTAAAGCTTGGCAATGGATACGAACGAGGGCGATTTCACGCCGTAAGAACCGTGCAATATCGGGCGATACCTATTGTAGCTATAATTTTCCTTGCTGGATAACGACGCCGTTAATTAGCCTTATCGTGTTTTCGTCGATCCTTTATCATCGCACGCTCTACCATCGTCCTGTTTGAATTTCGGATTCTCAGAAAACACAGACCAGCATCGTGTCGGTAAATTCACGTTCATCGAGCGAATAGATCCGCCTGCGAATGTTCAGCTATTTATCAGACACTTTCCATTCTCCGTTCGCGTTGTTCCAGTCATCGTTATCAATCAAACGTCGCAAACTCGTCCGATGACGATTCCTTTCAAACGTTTACGCGCTCCTCGATAAATTCTGTGCACGTTGGTACGTAGGATGTTGGAAAATTCGCTCGTGTATTTAATAGAGTTAAGCGAAAGAGAGAGGGAAATTGATGATTTTGTATCACGTCAGAAGTCGCTCGGTGTATCTTCGCCCGCAATCTTTTCGTCCAAATTCCATCTTGCAGAAACATTCGTCTCGATGAATTGCTTAGGAAATTCAACGAAATTTGCAAACATGTTAACGTCGCCCGTAGATTTCTTTCTATTTGCGATAGAGAGACCTGTCTTCTTCTTCAGATTCTACATTTTACTTTCGAAACGTCGAATACTTATAGCCTTGTGAACGTTTTTACGTTTTTCTCGTAGCCACTGTGTCTGTGAGCGGCGATATGTACCGTAGTCGATGATAAGACCATGTAAATTATGCACGAACGTAGGCACGAATAAGCGTAATTTAAGCAAGGCAAAGGTAAAAGGGATAAATGGTAACCGTCGATAGGATGAAACAAGTGAATGGCGCGAGGTTGCTTGCTGCTTGTGGAGGATTTGGCGAGGGTGTAGTCGGGTCGAGGTGTTTTAAGCACAGTATTAGTCGGGGTCGTGGCAATACCACGGAGGGAGGTAACAAGCACGAGGGTGGGAGTTGGTATGAGAGAGTTAATAAGGTGGTGTTTTGTGGGGTACCTCGAGGATTTGGTTTTAGGGTGTTTTTGGTAGATCGTGGCTGTCAGGGTTGGCTGTTTAATCGAACGATCCGCGCTGAGGATACGCGAGATACGCTTGAAATTGGTATTATGTTGATTAATAATAACTATGGTGCGAGTGTTGACGGGTGCTCACGATGTGTCACGGTTCGTTCATAAACTGCGCCATATTGTTTCTTCCTATTACCTGGCAGCGAGTTAATTAATTTTTGATTAATAGGACGAAGCTGGCGCTACTTACAATTTTATCTTATACATTACACTCCGTAACGTATTAAGGTCCGCCCTGGCAAGCGGCTAACAAGCTACGCTTTATAAATTTATAAACTCGCAGCAATATAATACAGGAATTGTAATCAGGCAAGTGGACGATAAATACGGACGAAGGAAATATTTAACGAAGATATTAATATCTTGCGTGAGCAGTGTTCGTGTAGGAATGTGCACGGTGTACGTGAGAGACACGAGAAGGCCTGTTGGAGGTTGTTACGGGGAAATGCAACAGTTCGATTTGAAAAGCCACAAAATGGAAATCTTCGGGATTTGCGAGAGAACCTTGCGAATCTTACTCCTCTTGTTCGATCATGCACGATACAAAACTTATTATCATTTTAAATTTGTTCTTATGGTTCAAACTTTCTACGCTGTGGTCTCTGTTTGACAAAAATCTCTACCGTATCTTCGAAAATTATTTTTCTCCGATATCAACATCTTCTGGCTCTTAACTTCTCTACGCGTTTTATGATATTATCACGCTTTAATTACGATATCCTTAAAACCTACGATAAATTATTCCAACGCTTAGAACAGTTGTCTCGAATTTGCATCTTTTTCCATTAAATAAATTCGTTTCTTTTTCTTCTTTTTCTTGTCATTTATATCTGTTTACCATCTGAACTTCTCAATTTCGAAAGAAATCTGGATTTCGTAAACTGTACGTAGCGAGTTTGTCCAAGTCGGCTGGTTCTTAGGAGGAACAGGAATTACAGGAGTTTAGCCTAGTTAGGGGATTAGGTTGTTTCTTGAGTAGACAAGTAGAATAGGAGAAGGAAATACAAGATTAAGGCGGTGGCAGAAAGCTGCGCAAAATACACTGCTCAAATTATGTGATCACTGTCTGTAGTTAACCAATTTATCAGAGATAACAGGAACTGTGTAATTGCTGTTGCGTTTCATATACAAGTTATTTAAACGGTTCATTCCAGCTATTTTCGTAGAGAGAGAGAGAGAGAACGATTTGAAGATTTCGAAAAATACAAAAGAGAGCGGTTTTCGAAGCTTGGACGCGTGACGTAGGAAATAACGGTTGTGTATAGTTGGCAGGGCTCGCGCGTGGAGGATACTTCAGACGTCAGCTTAGAAAGCGTGAAACGAAATGAAGCGTGATAGAGAGGAGAAAGGAAGTGGGTTGGTAACAAATTGAGAATGGCAGTTGAGAGGAAACGTCGAACGTAGTGCAAAGAGCGATATAGCGTTCGAGGGTGAAACAAAACATAGGAAATAAAATATTTGATGCCTGCGATGGTTTTACAGGTTGCTCCAGAAACGAGGCTTCCTAAGTTTTTAAAATAAATACGGTCCTGAAAAACGTATCCCGAATTTCTATAGATAATCTGTGTTTCTACGCAGCTAGTATTTTATTGAATAACATACGCGACGCTTCTAGCGCGGAATCTTTGACGATTATTAGGTAATTTTTCGAAAACGCCTTTTTTCAAAAATTCTTACAAAGTAAAAGTTACTCGACAAGAGCTCGGGCCAAGCAATTCCTTTGACATCTCATCGAATTCTAAAAACCAGAATGCATCGTCTGTCGACTAACTCTGTAGCGCGTATGATTCTCAAAAGAATCAGCAAGAAGACACCGTGGAACAATGTAAAGAGAAATCCTTATTCCAAGAGCACGGAAAATACCCAATTCTTGGAACGCCCTCCATTTTCGCCAGATAACAACGGAAAACACGACAATGTTGCCCGACTGCATCTCCTGTACACGGTGACAAAAACTCATCCTTCGCACCGAACTCATCGAACGAAAGAATGGCGCGCATTGGCGAGCTCCGCGCACAGTCGTCTTTTCTTTCTCCTCTCGATTCGTTCATGTAGCTACTCTGTCGGAGAATTCACGCGCCATTCATTCGCCGGCTCATTACGCGGCTCGGGAAGCGACCTCCGCCAAGAAAAGAACGCATTGTCTCCTTATTAGGGGATCTACGGAGGGAAAAACGTTGACTGGTGCCCCTGTAAGAGGACTCGGCCACGCAAGGGAAGAAGATAAACGACTGGAAATTAAACATAGACATGATAACCTGGTCGGAGGGAGAAGCGTGGACAGGCCTGGGTCAGAGGTCACGGTTCTTCGTCTCCTTTATTGTCTTCGTGTTTGCGTGGTCAGAGAGCAGGCATGAATACGAGGATGCGAATACGAGAGACAATGAGCTCGAAGCCAGACGAACGGACGAAGACAACAGGAGAAACAGTTTAAACGACACGGCAGAAGCCACGTCACTTCCTCTGAAACCCCGAGGCCAGACGTTTTTCATCCTGTTCTTTACGTGAGTCACCGACTTGTCCCGGTTCAACGTCGTCTACCTTTTTCCTCCGCCTTATCCTCGCCCCTCTCCTCCACCCACGCTTTTTTCCCTCATCCTTCCTCCACTTTGCTATTGCTTCCACGTCGAATTTTCGAATAGGTAATGGGCAAACAGGCGGAAAAGAGAGAGAGAGAGAGAAAAGGAGCGAAACAACGAAACGCTCAGACGCCAATGAATTATTCCCTCGCGTTCGACTCTTCTGTCTGTCCGAAGGCGATACGAAATTTATATTGCGTATTTGCTCGTTCGTTCGACCCGCGTGTTTGTTTGCATGGCGACGAGTAAAAAGGGTGGCATTGCGTTCGAATTTTCAGATACGTAAGAGGCGGTCGTATCCCCGGGATTAACGTTGATACGCGCGTCGAATCCAAGGAATTTATTCGCCATGGAAGGATAGAAAGGGCTTGCTCGCTCGATCGAGACTCGTGGCAGTTAGTAGATCGATGTTTGAAAGTATTATTTGGTGAATAATATCGGTATTTCTGGCGAGAGTTAGTCGCGTGCGATGTTTTGAAAGTTTTCGCGTGATTTTTATCTGCGTGGATACGCGTTTCGTTGGATAAATAAACTCCTTGTCGAAGTAAAAATAAATACGATGTTTAATTCTGCCTGTATTGTAACTTTATTAAATTCGTCCGTTTGCGTTCTATCTTCATCCGGAACCATTTCTATTTTGTTTAAATTTAATTGAACGATTCGTTGTCGATACGCGAGATTTTTCACGTTTCACGAATGCAGAAGCTTTTTCTTGCGAATTCAGACGAGAATTTCCTTTCGAAAGCGATCAAATCACTTCGTAGGAGATTTCTATTTCCGTTTCCGAATCTGTTTTACAAGAAACCATCCCTTTCTTACTAGTAATCGATGTTTAATCTGCCTTCTGATAATCGAAGTGCGGAAAATTATACAAACTCGTCGAAACGTAAAATTATTGAATAATCTAATGTCGTGCAAGGTTATGTATTCTTGTTGGAATAAGCGAAAAGACGAAATAGTAATAATGTGATTTAATGATTTTCGGTGCAAATTATTTTCTAAACAAAAATGAGAGCAAAAATCAATGTCCACCAGAAGCTCTGTTCAGCAAAGTGTAATATTTGAAAGGAACCCACTCATGGGTGAATACGCGAACCTCTTTGAAGCTCGACTCGTTTCGATCGAACGATTCTAAAAGGATAAGCAGACCGCTGGTTTGAGTGCTTTTTGTGAAGGGTGTTGGTTAATTGAGTTAATTGGAAGCAGCCTGTTTGAATAGTCGATCCCTTTTCGGGGTTTAAAAGGAAGGGGCCATATATTTGGCGTGAAACAGTGCTCGTTGTTCGTCGAGTGCGTCGTTCATCGATTGTAACAGTTAATCTTTCATTAGTGCAACGTTAGAACATTTACCAAATCCCGAAAGAGCTATTCTGAAACGTTTAAAGAACATTACACTATGTATAAATTTATTAGTTTAAGCTTACGCAAATATCTTCTTGCTTTGACTAACTATAATATTTACTTACGAGGGAAATGTTAAAGTATCTGCATTGTAAAATATGAAATATCACCGAAGCAATTAAAAAATCAACGTGCTTTGTATTGTAAGCTATCAATGTCGTCAAGCAACAGAAAGATCGCGACATGGCACGCTGTAAAATGCTACTTGCAGAGTTTAAGATAATGTAAAAGATTTCAAGAAAAGCGAAAAAGAGAACGATTAACAAGAGTACTGATATTCTTTACAGTCTAGCGCTCCGAACGCGACAATTTCCTAATAATTTTCCTAATAGATCGAATAAATTCCTATGATTCTTTGACGATTCTTTGCTTCGCTGAGATTTTTCTAAGTATCCCAAAGCTACTGAATAGTTTCGTGTATGAACATTTCACGGTAATTCTACGAGAGCCGTGCAAATGTTTGATCGACGAAATTATTAACGTGGATTTATAGATTTAAGAACCGTGTGTTTCACCTCAATCAATACGTGAACGATCATAAACATGGATTATTATGATATTTCGCTTATACAGCGGTTTGTTGTACGTATGGATGGCGTGTACGTGTGTGGCTAGCGACCATTGTGCAAATTAATACGATCGATCTATTTAAATACTATAATCTGTATAATGTATCACGTGTAACGCGGGTTCATATTAAATGGTACACTGTAAAACGAGTCGACGCGTCGTTCATGGATACACGCCTATGATTAGGGATAGAGAAAGCGGAGAAGGTTGCAATTTCGAGAATTACTTCGATGTTTTGCCAGAGATTATGCTAATAATTGGAATAGCAAAGAAGAAGGGTACACGGACGTTCTCCCGCCAAATTATATGCAATTCTTATAAATAAATATCGTAGTGGGTATGTTGGTTCTTGGGAAATTGATTCCAGCATGCAAACGGTAATTTATAGTTTATGTCTGCAAGCGGCAAACGCGAGGCAAAGTTTAATGGCTTTCTTATTTTTACGAGATCCGTGCGATATCAACTCGGAGGCGAGATGTAAATTAAAAATTACCGAGTTTAGAAAACCGGAGAATTTATTTGAAAAGTTTAGAAAAGTTTCGTCGTGATTTATGCAAAGAAATAGTTTCTGGACAAAGGACCGTTTTCGAGTCCAATTTTTATATCGTCCGCGATGGTGCTCGATCGATTCTCCTTAAATTTATCGTATTTCTTGTATTTATCCAAAAAAAAAAAAAAAAAATAAAATTATTCGAGTATCGTTAAACTGGAGACAGAAAATTATCACAATCGGCCATCGAGTTAGAATATCATCGACGTGGAACGATACTTGTGATTTGCTAGGCACTGGCTGAAACAAAGGAGTAGTTAAACAACGACGATAGAATCGAAGGTAGAGAATGACGGAGAGGGATGTGTGTCGAAGGGTCACGTGTTTCGTAGGGACATCCCCTTGCCATGTGTCGTTTAAGTGTAACGAGTGTTTGTATTGCAAGGGGTTAGGCAAACATAGTTAGGTAACGTTGAATGGAACTTGAAGCACTTACGATAGGGGATATGGTGCACACCATGAATCATAAATGTCTGTGTCCCTTCGAGTCACGTCCTTCTGTTGTATACGTCGGTGAAGTGTAGAACTAACTCGATGGCTCGTGTGTATCGCAAATACGAAAGCACGATACGCAAACTATCAGCAAATATCCGAGAATATTTTTATTTCTTGGTCGATGTGGATTTTCGATATAGAAATCAGGTAGCTGAATGGTAGGTTTTCCAAGCGGCAGTTTCAGAAGATTGAAATATTCTTTTTAATAATACGATCGTTGGAGCGAGAAGTTAACTAGTTTTTAATAAAGTGAAATTAATCCTTGAAGTATTTGCCGTTCGTTTGGAAAATTCTCTTTGAAAGGGTTTAATTATGATCTTATAAAGTTACGAAGTATTCTTTTTCTTTCTCTTGGATTGATAAAGTTCCACGGTATTTCATGATTGATATTTGAATATCTTATATTAATATCTCAAGGTTGGAAGAATTTTCAAATTTCTCCAAGTATCCTCGCGCACGCAATTTATGATGGATTACATGATTTCAATTTGACGCAATATCACGTCATCCATAATGCATGTATTACGCCGTGAATCGATTCGATGCAGTATAACTTCATCCCTCATTCATCAAATGATCGTATTAAACATTTCGTAACACCTCGCGGAATAGCTACGTTCACGGCCAATATTCAGATTAAAACACGTTCCTCAAGCTCGTAACTAATGCGGAAATTTCTGATATCTATCGTACACGAATCCTAAAAGAATTTTTTTCCCTTGTAAATCACCAAAAGAGCAGCGATAGAGTATCCTACCATAAAATAAGACATCACGCAATCAAACATATTTTGAAATTAACTTTGCGCCTCTTCTTGTAAACGAACGTTGCTTCTTCCGATCGATCGACTTTCCTTCTTCCACCGATGTCGAATTTTCCTACAAAGATTTTAAGCGATCTGATATACGCGAAAGCTTCGCGGTAACCTCGTGAATCGCATGGAATAAAACGTAACGGTGCAAATTAATTTACCACGAAAAGAAACTTGGCAATTACGGGATCGCTTAAGACGCGACACACCAACGAAGCTACATAAAACTCGGATCGTTTCCTGTCGCCGCGAAATAACAACGTCTGGCTTCTAATTATCGCCGTGGCCTGGCGTCGATAGCTCGCTCTGTTAGATTTTCGCGGCCAGATAAAGGCGTCGCGTTCAAAGGCGAAAGAAAGGTGAGGATCCGCGGCGTGGGAGAGTCCCACACGGGGCACCGCACCGGAACCATCTTTCGGTGTCTTCCCCCTTCCATTTTTCCCTTCGTGCTCCCTACTCCTCGACCCATTGGAACCTTAAGTAGATTCGTGGCCGGAAGTGACGCATCGCGAAGGATTCACGACAGGTGAAGGAATGAAATTTCGGCCAAGTTTGGTGGGGCGCCCTTCTTTAAGGAATTACGAGACCTCGAAACCGCTTCCTCTGTTCTGATCGCGTCGATTCGCGCGTTCGAACGTATCGAGTTGTGCAATGTTACACGAGAACGTTGGTTACGGAATTTTTCACCCATCCCTCTCGGTTTCGTTCGTCTCTTTCCTGTCTTTCGTTTTATGAAAAAAGAGTAGGCTGTGCGCGTGGTAGGATATTGTTCTTTCAAATTGCCTTTAACGTCGTATCAAGTGTGCACGTTCGCAGACTCGCGAAACTATTCGGAAAATTGTAGATACGTTTCATCATTGTTTTACGTACGTTATGTATTGTACACGATACGTTGTTGTATACGAAATAGTCGAAGATTTCATGATCATTTTTCATATAAGAAGTACCGCTTGTTATTTTGTTAAAAGGAGGATACTTGAATATTACTTTCTCGCTGTTTAAAAGGTGTTTGGAAGTTTCGTAGTAGGTTAGGAGTTTCTTGCTTTTTTGCTCGGTTTAATTTTTGTATATGTAATAGCGATTAAATGTTTCAACGGCGAGGAAATTTCTGAAGCATGGGAAGACGCGGAAAATCCCCTGTGAGGCGAAGTTATAATTAGGAAAATTAAGAAAAACAAGAGCTCGGGGGATAAATGTAATTAATTTCAGACATCGGAGATGGAGAGTATGTTTTGATATTACCCGCACGGAAACATTGAGAAATATTTAACAATTACCGCTCAACAATTACTGCTTACAATGTTTTGCACTTTACATACTTAATTTCTTTAATCTTTTCATGGCTCTAACGCAACGTGCTACGCTAAACAATTCTTAATTAATTAAAAGTTAAATGCATTTGTTAAAACTACCCTTAAATGCACGGTATCTTCATTACAAATACATCAAGAATACGCTTCTGTCGCTAATAATTCGCAAGGAAGATTTTTCCACCTTTAAAAGAAAAATTCAAGAGCAAGATAAAGCTGCTGGAAGGATCAATTTATGCTCTTGCTGAAAAGTTCCGAGCATCCTTAGCATTGCGGACAAAGCAAACATTCCGGTTCATTTTCCCAAGAAATATAACGTTTCGTTTATAAAGATAATTAATTACCGGTTCGATACTTTCTTCGATATTTCATTCGCTGAAAATTCTAACATTCTGCATTCTGAAAATCCTTGAAAGACTTATCAACGAAGGAGCCCGAAATAAACAAAGCCAAACATCGACGGTAACAAACGCGTTTCGTCCATTCTGAAACAGCGCAGTCGTGCACGAGGAAAAACCCTGAAAACCTCGATCATTCGAGCGGTATACTTATCGTCGAAATTCCGTGCAGTCCACCGCGTTGTCCGATGTCGCAATTCCGCGGAACAATGCCACACGCACCGCACACGCCGCTCGGTATTCACACGAACGCTTCATCCCTTCGATGAATCCTCTCTGGCCGTGCAAACTGCCACCCTCCATGGATGGCAAGACCACGCGCGGCCAGAAACAGACAGAAGGAAAGAATGAAAGCGGCGAGACGGCTTGGTCCTACTAAACAATCGGTCGAGACCGCACAGTCGGACAGTGGTCGTCGTCCATCCCAAAACCGAGTGCACAAAACAAAGCCTGGACGCGAAACACGCCCTGAGAACGCCATTTGCACCGGTCGAAATAGCAGAAGAAGAATGAGAAATAGGAGGCGTGTAGTTTGAGACATTTGTACGTTATTGATGTATATCGATGTATTATACACAGGCGCATGAATGTATTCAAGCGCTATTAGGGACGTTTATGAATATGGATATGAATTATGAATTATGCGTGCTGTAGGGAACATTCGGAAATTTCATTAATGCTGTTGCCAGATTCCGCTATCGCGGGAATATTGGCAAAGCTCGAAACAAATCTGAAAATGTACAGCGCGATCTCGGTACAGATACAGTCAGGGAGGTTGTATGCTTCGAAATAAAACGAAAGTCAAACTGACTAAAACAGCGACCGAGTGAAATAAAATCGAACGAACTAAAATAACGACTTGAAACTTGCGGCTTAAAACTAATATTCACGGATCGTCCGCGTCAGGAACTATCGTGTACTATTAAAAGAGTCACGAATTCGATGTGCCCCAAAATGAAAATCGGTAGCTGTCTTCGACAATCGCGTGCGCGAGAAATTTCAAAGAATATATCGTTTCTTACTGCAGCCCCTCCCCCGAGATTCCAACGCAACAATCGACATTCGCCACTGGTCGCTCGTCGTGGAAGCTCAAGATCTAAAAATCGTCGGATCCTGCTGCGAGCTTTTACCAACAACAACGATCTCGCGCGTTCTTTTGTGTCTTGCGGACAGAACAAAAACTGCGGTGGATATGTTGGAGAAGAGGGAGCAATAGGAAGGCGAATTAATGAATTCCGGTCGCACGTGAAAGGATGGCGCGATAAACGCGTCGGGAATAGGCTGGATGAATTTCATTCATGCGCTTGTGGGTGTCGGAGGTCGAGGTCCGGCGTTAAGAGGTTCGTTCCACTCGGTTGGTGGTTAGGTGGAGGGAGGTTAGGTGGATCGAAAAGTTCTGTGCACGTGATATATCTTCATCCGTGCTAGGTAGACGTCTGCTTCTTTTACGTATTTTCTTTTTTTTTTTTTTCTTCTTTCGGTCGTTTCTTTCCTACACCCGTTGCATACGTATGTATGGCAGGGACGTGTATGGGGTTGGAGAAGAGAAGGGGTATCTGTAGCAGCGCGCGAGTACTTCAGACTTTTCTCACGCTCCGTCGGTATAAATATTTACAGGCTCGCTGCGAGCATTTCCGGGCAACCACCGGAGACCCTCGTCCCACCTGCGAAACTTGCATGCACCTTATACTCGTTCGTGCGAGGTGTCTTCGGTTCCTTTCGCCTTTTGTTTCCTTTCTTTCAGTGAACCGTGCCTGCTTCTTTCTCTGCGGACGGTTCAACGTCTGCTTGAAACGATTGCGTTACTGTCGTTCGATTCCGCAGATGATGGATGAAAATGTGTTTTACGAGTTTGATGGATCTGGCGAAATTGGCGAGCAGCTTTTCATTGTCTGTGTGGTTTGCAATCTGCAAGATCTATTCGCGATTAGGAACATAGGAGGATGAAGCAGAGATTGCTTATCTTATTTCGAAGCGTTTCAGACCTCGGGAAGAATAGTTGTGTTTTATCTTTCAGGTGTATTTATTCCAAACGTTAATGTTTCTTTTTAATATTATTTAGGATAGTTATTTCAAATATTTACAGGCATTGGACGGACGATGGACATTGTAGGTATCCTGGTATCCTTTAGGGTCGTTCTTGAACTGGGACAGGTGTTGAACATCCCTTACGCGAGTCAGTAGGCCGCTCTACAGGTTACGATCTATTATTTCAAACTGTTTTCTCGGTAAACAGTTAGAAACTCGTAATTTCTAAACTTATGTAATGTAAATAATATTCGATTATTGTTTCACCGTAGAGCTCTAACACCGACGAGGTACAGAATAGACCTGACATTCAATGTCTAGTGTCTCGCGTTTCGAGCATCAACTGTCCACCCATACCACTCTCATGCGACGTTATCGATTCAGTATTGCAGTGGTTTGAATTGAAACTAAATTTTCCCATGACATTACAAATAAGGTATAGAACAGGACATTTTGCAAATGAGGTATAGAACTCTATACCTCAACAATACGTACTTCTTCGATCGTATTATGACGCAATTGATTGGAACGCTGGTTTCGTGCACAACCTAAATGTACTATACCCTTAACTTTTTCAATTTTAATGTATCCCGACTGCACAAACAACTCGGGTTGGGCTCGGATTGGGCCCAGCGACGGACAGGACTCGCCTGTAATGTTTTCCAGCAGCAAATTCGTAGCAATCTTTTCGTTTTTTAATGTCACGTCTGTTCCGTCCTTAGTCACAATGGTGATCCGATGATATTCCGGCGTTAAAACGGTCCAGATACGATTTAATTATCAAAAACTACCCCCCGACGGATTTTCGGTAATCGCAGACTTTCAATACGCGAACACCGATTAATTTCAAGCGTCGTTTCATTTCCATTTCCATCAAAAAGTGCCAAAATGCCCACCAGAGTCGATCGGAGCAGTCCACTACGGTTTTCGTCATCAAGAGACGATCTCCGTTTCCAAACACACTGCGATCATGAAGTTAAATCCGAAAAGTATCCCGAAACATGGACTTGTTTGAAGGTCGCGCGCTGAAGTATGCCAACAGTAAATCTCACCGAGTCTCCATCTCCATCTCTCTCTCTCTCTCTCTCTCTCTTCATATTTATCGTCTCGTCGTTCGTATGTTTCCCAGTCATTCGTTGTTTAGACGACGCTCGGCGGCTGGCTTATACGCTCGGTTTCGAGTGTTCATCCACACGGCGTGTAACGTACGATCCTCTGAGAAAGCAGCCTTAAGGGTTGTCTTACCACCGACGCTCCTTCGCTCTGTCTAAGCTAGCCCCTGGGGCCCTTAGTCGAGACCAGTCGAGATCCCTGACCTTTACCCTTTCCGTTTGCCACCCCCGGGGTCATCGGGGTGGAGCATCGAGACTAAAGTGGCTCGTTTCTTACGTCTCAACCGAACAACCACCTGCGAGGTCGTCCTTGAGCTCTCTCGCGACCATCGACCACACGTTTTTACGTCGATTTGGCAGATACGATGAAAACGAAGGGTTGCTCTCCAGACGTTTTGGGTGTGGTAAATGGGATATTTCGAGGGGTGGAGTTTTTGTTAGCCTCGTGTATCGTCAGGATATTTTATTTGAGCCCTTTTTTTTTTTTTTTTAAGAAGAGCGTTAAGTTATTAAGGATATTAGGGAATAAATAAGCGATCTTCCACTAAAGTTAGAATTAGAGAAGCTACTTTGGAGACGCCTTGGACGTGAAATATGCAATGTAGAGATTTTGATAATTTGGTGTCTCTGAAGATATCTCTGAAGATATTTTAAGAATTGAACAAATATCGATGATATTACCCACGATGACGAAGTTATTTTCGAGTAAAATGAAAGATTACCGAGTTGCTTTTCAGACGTTTTATACGTAGGATACGAGGACTTTGGAAGATCGGAGTTTTTGTTCATTTTGTGTTTTCTAAAGATGTTTGGTCTAAATCTTTTTAGCGGAGAATTAAGTTGTCGACGGTATTGTAATGGAAAAGCGGCGAAGAGTAGAGGAATCGCGAACAATCACGGTCGAATGATTTACGAGTGCCGTGAAAATTTACCGACAGATTTACTTGCTCGTCAAGTGACTGGCGACCGGCGGCACGAATATTTTTCGCCCGTGTCAATTTCCCGACGCGAAAACGCCGCAACCAAGCCAGATATATTCCAATCCCAGACGTAAATAACGCATTTTACCGACTGGTTGGCGGTTTTTCGGATAATCGCCACTTTCCACCGGTAACATCGTGGCCATCCACCGTCGAAAGGAAAACTAATCTCGAGCGTGACAAAAATAGGCAGATCAACAAGCGTTTTCAAGCACGAAACTCCAGCATTTTATTAAATGTTCCAGTGTCTTGCTGCAACATACAGAGCTATTAAAACGATCGAATACATCAAATTTCGTAGGAAATTGATATTAGTAGAATTTTTGTAGGGAATCAATTTTGTAGGTAAATTAAAATATCCTTGCAATGTTTTTATAGTATTATCGATTTCATTCGTAGATCTTAATTCGACAATAACGATTAGATTAACGTACTGCAATTTAAATTCGTCGAGAGTTATGCAAATTTTCAGATTAATGAAACGCTTCGTGGAAGAAGCTCTCGTCTTACAAGCAATACGTAAAACGAACATGATCTTAAACGCGATTACGCGCAAACTGGTTAAACAACTTTTCGAGATTAGTGAACTCGAACGTTCAAACATGTACGAATATGATTAAACGTGCAAGTACTTGGAAGATTTTCAACAGAAACGATAAATGTCACTTCGTATTTGACCAGCTGGGATATTCAGGTATAACGCGTTTCTTGGATGGAAATCGAGGCGCAGTTTCGCGAGTCGTATTTTTCAAATATTAAACGCCTACGTAACCCGGTATCAGTTATACGCGTGACATTCATTTCTCAAAAAAAAAAAAAAGGGGGAAAAAGAGCTATAGGGAGGAAATTGGAAACAAAAAATGCCTGCTGCACGAGGATAAAACTGATAAAAAATATTTTATGCTTCCGTACGCAACGCATTAATCCTATCTTGTATTTTTATAATATCGTCGGATATTTTTTAAACTCACTATCCCCTGCATTCGTCAGTCTTTCTTTTTTTTTTTTTTTTTTTTTTTTTTTTTTTTTTTTTTTTTTTTTTTNAAAAGAACGTATCTTCTATCTAAAAAGAAAGAAAAAGACTGCGGCAAGGATGCTCTAGATTTTCCGAAAGATATCGGCGTACAGCCTATTGCAGATACGCCGTGTCTCGCTGATCATTTTCACCGTGATTTTTGATAACTATAAATGGCGCGCGTGACCTTAAATACGCATTGAAAAAGGAAAAGATTCCGCGTAAAGTATCATATTTTCGCGTTAATGGAGGAATAATATACGGCATTGATAACGGTAACTGATAACAAGAATCACCGATATTGGTAATTGATTTAACGCGTTATACGTAATGCAGTTACGCGGTGTATACGTTACGCGGCTTTTATTACTGTCGATTAATTAAGCGACAGTAACTAATTTTTGCCGGTAAGAGAGTAATCTTTTACGTGTCAAAACGAGACAGTGAGTGGGAATTATTAAATGCTAAATAAGTCGATATACGGTTCTTTGCACTGAGAGCGATTCAATGTTAATGAAGGAGGAAGACATCGGATAAACCGTATTACACTTGCAATACGATAACATCAATATCGTTATGGTTAATTAGATTGAAATAAAACGGATAATTAAAAGAAATAATTGCTCGATTCTGTTTGGAAAGAAAATAGGGAAAATATGGAGGGAAATCTCTCAGGTCTGCGGATAAATTTTAACCTTTAATTATTAAACGTTGAGAATTGTAATCCGATTATTTTAATAATCGCAACGGATTTCAATGTTATACATATATTAATATTTTCCAACTATATCTTAACGATACTTTGATATTTCCATAATCGTCGCAAATATCATTGTCCATTAATTTCTGAATAATATTTGAAGAACGATATTTACAACGGTGTTCTCAACGGACTTCGCTAAAATTTCACGAATCTAAGTTATTAAACGCGGGATGAAGATCGTAGGTTGTAGATTGTATCTTGCCCCGAATGAATAAATCATCCCCCGAAATGAAATTCAGAACGGCAATCCGGAAACTTCCGGACGAAATTGCGTTCAGACTTTCCGCCAGTTCCTAATGCTTTAAAAAGTTAACAGCTCTTTTTGTAACTTCTGCCCTTTCCTTAAAGGAATTCCGCGTCTTTTATCCCCTCGAGTTTCACGCTTCTTAACGCCATGAAAACCATCGATTCGAATCATGTCTAAAACCGAAACTTTTCGTTTTAAACCTTCGCATCCCTTGTACCAGTGATTTTCAAGCGAAACGATCAGCTCTTCACCCGATACTGAAACATTATTGGACGGTACTTGGATGATTGGCGTACGATACGTTATAAAAATTTCAGAAGAGGAAAGAATTCATTTCCAACGCGCACGTGTCCCAATTTTCAGTAAGCTCGCTAGGAATCAATCGAATATGTAAATTCTACTACGTTGGATTTGATACTAAAATTTTATCGGAGTAAAGAACATTATCGCTGATATTCAGAGTACAGGCGCGAATGAATAATAAAATTAACGAAAAAATATGAACGTAGACGAAAAATTGATTCCAATTCGATGGATAGTATCGAGCAAGTAATAAATAAAGTAAAATTTGTTGAAATATCCCAACAAATGAATCACGCAGAAGCTGATCAATTTCCAATATTAAGCACAGCAACAATCTAATTACACGTACAGTTTTAAATTCCCACGTACAAAGCATACTATTCCGTTCACGCTGCCAAGCTCTGCAAATTTCTGTTGGACGATGTGTGCGCCGATAAAGAAGTTGAGAACTTCTGTTTCCTGTTCTTTTCGTGGCTTCGAAGCTCAGGAATAAAACCACGTTATCCGTATCGTAAGTTATTGCTGAGTTGTATAAATCGCTCGGCGAAATCTGTAAAATCGGGGCGGAAAAAATGCTTTCTACGTGGAGGGGAAGCTTCTGCGAACAGCTTTTGGGTACGTTGGTCCACTTGAGCGGCAGTAACGGAATTATGGCGGTACCGTGAATCATCCTACGTAAAAGGATACGATCGTAGGATGGAAAAGGGTATGACGGTGGTTGGCAGTGGAACGGGGAAAGTTTTCTGGCAAAGGGAACTCGTTCAATTCGTTGTTTCATCGCGAACTCGACGCGGACCGTCCTCTTCCTCCGTTTCTTCTTCCTCCGTTACTTTTCTTTTCTTTTTCTCCTGTTCACAACGCACGTTCTACATTCGATATTCGAATCACGCCTTGGGACTAGAATAACACTTTCCGCAAATAATAGCCCATCTGCCGGGCTCGAAGAAAACTGCTGGTCCGTCAAGAAAAGGGATATTTTACGAGCGGCGAGGCTTCGTCAGGACGCGACATCGTGAATGTCAGTTTCGTTCGCCGCATTTCAATAAGAAGCTTCCCACCGTATAGGAAGATGACCCAGATTCGCGAAGATTCCGCTGTTTGACATGCTTGCTGAGCTAACCGTGACTCACGATGCATTTCGGATAAGAAGGTTTTTAGCAAATCAAAGAAATTGTTTCCTGATTAGCTGTTTATAAAATGGAAAGGTTAAGACTTAGGTTAATGCGGCATTACGTTTACGATTCCTCTTTCCAGATAATTTAGATATTCTTATGACATTTATTCATAGAATATTTCTACGCGTTAGCGAATTTTGTGTTTTAATATCGTACCTGCGATGGAGAATTCCAAAAATTGGGTCGCTACGTCTTCTTTCGCCTACGAGATCCTACGGTTTGATGAAGTTGCACGAAGTTGATTCGAACGGCGTTACGCTGAAAACTATCGCTTTTCGAATTCTGAAAATTGTTGCTTTTATGCAACTTTTACGCGGTGTTTCATCACTCGCTCTTTAATAGGTTCAGTTTCACAGAGACTTAATTAATAGCTTGCAATCTCGCATTCGCGAATAACCTGTAATTAATTAAAAGGTAATTTAACTTTCCACTTTTCGCAGATCAGTCGAATTTCTTCGAAAAAAATAAACCAAGAATACGAAGTGTCGTCGTACATGTAAATTAGCCTCGCAAGTGCTACTATTCGGTAATTCGAAAATAATTCATTCCACTGTTTCTTCTTAAATGCTATAAGAAAAGGAAATTGCTGTTCTCTGTTTGAAAATCTATGGAACCGATAGGATCGAGGATTCCAGGCTCTCGGTGTTCCACGAAATGCAAATGAAATCGAGAAAAAGGTGCAACAGCTTATAATAAACTACGAGCGTCTCGATTCAAGCAGCAATTGCTCTGAAAAGAAAGAAGTTGTTCCATTAAGAAGACTCGTTTCGATCGAAAAGGAACGGATATTTCGCGTATTAGGGTTTACCACGGTCGAAGCTCTCGAGATGCTCGGGGATTCAACTGGAACCGTTCAGAGAAGCTTAAGAAAAACATTGAAACTTCTCTCGATACTTCTTCTGCCTTCCGTTGTGTAGAAGCTTGCTATGTCAATTCTTAGCTCCGAGCATCGGAACAAAATTGCCAGCGGGTAAATATTCATCGTCGATGCACGACGTTTCCCTGAGATACACGCCGAACGTTTCTTTGCCTTCTTTGATCTGATTCCTGAAATAGAAAATCGCTGAGCAATCCGCGAAATTGTCGTGACAGCGTGGAAATTATGTCAAGGAATCCGGTGAAAAGAGGAAGTTGCACGCTTGGTAGAATGTCGCTCGCAATGAAATTGGCAAAATAATAACTCTTCGAGTGAAGCTCGAAAAATTCGATGTTAAATCTCGTGAGAATATAAAGCGTCCAAAATGAAATTCTATCGACCGTTGAATTTGTAAATGAATTCCTATCAGCAGGATATTTTCAATTTCCTATTTTCATCGCTAACACCAGTCAAATGTTCGTTTAAAGATCGAAGAAGGATGAACTTTCCTGGCCTCTCAGGAAGTACTCCATTTCCAAGGTGTTCGTGCTAAACGAAAACCGTCAGTTGCTCGGCCTTCTTCGAAGAATGAGTTCTAATTTTCTAACCACTTACAAAGTATTCCTCGACGTCCCATCTGCAGAAATTACCAACCTTGCTGCTTCACCCTCGAGAGTCCCATCCGTCGTTATCTTAAACGAAAAATCACCCTCTTGCTTCGGCCCCCAAAAATCCTGCGACGTGACTCTCTTTCTCAACTCGCGATTCAGCTTACTCCGTTCTCGAACGGGAATACGCAACGAAGCAGCATCGTATCGCGTAAAAAGCAGCCCGCCTTTTTTGCGAGCGAGAATTCAAGACAGTCGGCACGATCGAAACGCATGGAACATTTAAAACACAGGCGGGTCCTACGAACGTTTTCGGGCCACGGGAGCAAGAAAGCCGAGGATGGGATAGGAAGAAGGAAAGCAGGCGGAAATCGCGAAGAACGGCTCCTGCACCGGTAGAACTTTTAATTCCGCGCATTATCGCTTTCCGCCACGCGGGGTGTATCTTTCCTTCTTGCCCACCCTTTCCATTTCTTACTCTCGCCCTCTCGGCTCCCCTTCGTTTCCCTTTTTGTAAGCGAGAACCGCAGCAAGTTTGCCGGAACGAACGAGTTGCTGAAAAGCCGAGGTCGACTCGTTGCTTCTCGCCCCCTGGAGGAGCGGTTGAAACACGGCCGGGGTTAATCACGACTTCGTGAAGATGCGTTTCACCCTCTCAATCAGACCATCGGCGTCCCTTTTGCATTTCGATTCTCTCCCCCCTTTTCTATCGTTTCTTCGCTGGTTTCTCCCTTTCGTCGGACGCTCGCGCTCCTTCGTTTCGTCTGCTCGTCGCTTTTCATCCCTCTTCGTTCCGCCCCTCTCAACCCCCTTCGTGTCTGGTTTCTTTCTCGTTTTTCTTTCGTCGCGCCGCTTTCACAATTACCCACCGGGCCTGTTCCTCGTTCAACATTATCTTTTCCTCCGTGTTTCCTCCTTATTGTCCTCTGTTCTTTTCTCTGCTTCTATTATCTCCACCCCCTGCAACTTTCCCCTCCGGCCGAAATACTTCCGGTACTCGTCATCGTTATCGTTTCCATCGGGACGATCCGCCGTCTCCTTTCTTTCTTATAGGCTGACTCGCTTTTCCAGCTGTTTGTCTGCCAGGTAGCGTCGGGCTACGCAGAAATTGGCCGTGTCTGATTGGCAGAATACGCGTACGTAGTTTCCAGGGAATTTTCGTAATTCCTTCAACTCGCTCTCGATACGCGAAGGATGAAGGTATTAGGTTGTCCGGAAAGTTTCTTTCGTTTTGTAAAGAAACAATTGATATTTTTTCTTTCGTAGTATTTTATCGAATTCGTATGATCGTAATAATAGAAACGCAACAAGATGGATCATACGCGATTCGGTAAAACAATAGAAAAATGTCGTGCGTCTATTGTTTCCTTATGGAACGAAAGAAACTTTCCGGACAACCTAATATTTGTGGATCTTTCGAGGGTCGTCCAGTAAGCGGCGATTTTTAGGGATTTGTGTTTCCGACCAATGCCAGGATTATCAAAACTGAAGTTTAAATTTCCTTTTTTACGATTACTCTAAATATACTGGTATTTTTGTTAAAATTATTATCGCCTTTTACTTAGATAGATCTATTTATTTTAATTAGTATCGCGTCAGTTACAGCGATTTATATATAAAATGTTTAAGTACGTGTGACAGACTAGCATATTGGCACTACTAGCTCTAGCATTGATCGCGAAATTTATCGGTAGAACCATAAAAACGTGGAAACGCGTTTAAACGCCACTGATACAATTTTACGGGATTTTCTTTACTTCGCAAGAGTATCTCTGATTCGATATTTCATGCGTTATACTGAAAGACGCGTAGTTATTTGAACGACTGGATCTTTAAACCGATACGGCGATCGTTCGAGGCATAAAATTTTATCTTCTTTCGTTCAGACGGAACTGTCTTAAGAGAGAGATGTTTTGCAAACGTTCGGGCTGCCGAGGAACGAGAGCAAATGGTCGGAATTAACGTCAGAAAGAATTTTCAGTCGGAATTCCCTTCTCTTGGACGAAGTCGTAAGTCTGTTTGGGGATTTCGTTCAGACGATCGAGGGATGTTTCCGCGAAATTGAAAGACGCTACACGCACGATCGCCTAATTTTACGTGCCGTTTACATTCTCTGGGGCTTGTATCGACCGATAAAGGCAGATGATCCAAGTCCTTGAATTATATTGGAGAGATACGGCGACCGTAAAAGAAGAGAGAAAGATTACTCTCGCTGGAAATCAGAGATAAGTACAACTTTTCTTCGCGAGAACAGTCTCTTTCGACCACTGTGTTCGCTAAAACTATCTAAAGATCCGTGATATTTCCTGAAATGTATCGTAAGCTCGACGACTCCAATTGTAGTTCATCAAAATTAATTCAAGTATATGTGTATATAAGGTTGAAACATGAAATGTTGAAACATTCGCAACAACGGGAAGCACGAAATTCATGAAGATGGCAAGTTTGATAATTGTAGATTACGTATCGACAAAGACAAATGAACCGTTGATTAAACTGGTTTCAGTCTTTGCAGATCTAAA
Source organism: Bombus confusus (assembly GCA_014737475.1). NCBI lineage: Eukaryota > Metazoa > Arthropoda > Insecta > Hymenoptera > Apidae > Bombus > Bombus confusus. The sequence continues at coordinate 2,883,187 of JACXIV010000072.1, read as the reverse complement.
TACGACGTAGTTTATTCTTACTGGAGATAAGAAAAACGCGTAAAAAGAGGCGAAGGAATTTTTCAACAAAAAGATTATCACGATTAAGAGACTTCTAAATTTTATGATGCAGGCTCTCTCTTGACTCGAGCGACGATTGAAATTCTCTTTCTCGGTTATCACGTTAATCTATGATACTTACAGAAGATGTGTAAAGGATTTAATATCGGCTGCGATGGAATAGAGAAACGTTATATCAACATTTTGAAAAATTGTCTCGTGTCAGGAAACATAGATCATCGCGCGAGATAAGAGCACGCTCGTAGATTAAGTCATTGACGCTTCCTGATTACTGAAACTTAATCACGGACCGGAGAGATTAAGGATTTTAAGAGAGATCGCTTTTCCCCTCCTCTCTGGCAATTTTTTGATTTCATTACGTACATACCGTTCGAATGAAATTCTACTTTTCCGAAGATCTTCAACCATCTTCGTTATTACAACATAGTTTGAAAAATGCTTGGCGTTTTATGAAAGTAAAAAAGTTTGCGGAATGCCCTGCCGTTCTTAACTGCTCGAAACATTCGCCCTTAATTATTTCCAGCTACCATCCGGTTAGCTAAGTTTTCTGTAGTTCCAGCGCCAACCGAGTAGAAAGAAATTCAAACAAATTTTAAACCTTCGAATAATATTGCGCTTTTCCCATTCATAGCTGGTTGAACAGTGTTCGAATTGTGATAGCTTTTTAATAAACAGAAGATACAGTCTCATATAGCGAAATAACGACGTTAATGTTAATTTTAGCATACATCACAGAATCGAAAATGTGATGCGTCGCTCTTTTAACAAATCGGCAATACGCGTCCAGCTGAAACTCGGAGCGAAATACGAAAGCTGCGCCATAAACTGCGAGTTGCGTGTTTGTATCATAAATTCTGATTGAAATTACGATGTAAATTTATGACAGGTACTTAGGACATTATGCCGAGTGTAATTCTCCGCTAATTACGTCTACGGTGCAAATATTTATTTTCTTGTAGCATATTGGCAAAACATCCGTTACTTTTGTCACGGTAAAATGCGCAAGCCTTACACCTATCAATTAACGGAGTTTCGAATGCAACTAAATGTTCCGTGGTAATGCGCCTGCGAAAATTGACAATTTTTATACAGCGGTGTTAACATTTTCAGATTAAGCTGGAAATGACGGATTCTACGATATTCAAAAATATAGACTGTACTTTACATTTGTAAAAACCTGTTAGATTTATGTCGCTCCGCTCGTAGCTTCTCAGCGGCATCGTTCATTTCACAACCACGTATGCTTATTTCTTGCGTAACCGATGTTTCGATATTTACAATTTATGTACGCGTAGCTACATATATTTTTGAATCACAGTAGAAAAGTCCAGATTTCACGTTGTAAATATGCATGGTATACTGGACAATTTATGTTATACAGTTTACGTCTCTTTGCCAGTATCTTGTACATTATGAATATCCATCTTTATTTATCGCATACTTAACGTTCTCCTATACGCGCATACATAGATGTCTAAATCCAACTAAAAATTGTAGACTTCGCTCCTTTACGAGATACACGTCCGCTACGCATCTGGCTATCTCCATATTCCTGTCGATGCTCTTCGCGTCGCAGCGTCTGTTTTTATTATTTGCATAGTCCGCATTTTTCTACGTTTACACGCTGCATACGTACTTGCAAGCATCGAACCAGAAATTACAAACTGTCCTCCTCTACAGGAAATACGTCACGATATCTACGTATTCTCTCGTGTTACGAGTATCCATTTTTCTCCTCCCCATTGCCGAATACTCTTCCATACGTTCATACTACGAATACCAGATTGTACCTGAAATGTAGATACGTACATGTACGTATATTTACATAATATCGTTTAATATCTTTTCTCTTGCATATCTAATAGTTTTCTATATCTATACACAGATGTTCCTGCCACGTAGAAATTTCGAAATTGAAGTACAAATCGCAGATTTTCCTAGAAAATTAGCAAGTGTACGCTTGCTATTATGGATTTAGGAAATTGCATCGCAAATTTAAGAAATGTACGCCCGCTATAATGGGTTTAGGAAATTACATCATTTATTCGCTGTATACAGGGTGGTTGGTAACCGGTGGTACAAGCGGAAAGGGGGCGATTCTACGCGAAAAAAGAAGTCGAAAATATGGAATAAACATTTTTCGTTCGAGGCTTTGTTTTCGAGAAAGTCGACTTTGAATTTTCTCTCTCATGATCTCACTGTAGATCATTGTCTCGATCGACGTTATGTTGATAAACACTTCCAACGAGACCGAAGTGTTTTCCTACCTATTAACTTACTATCCGACTTTTTTATTCTATATTTTTTTTATTCTATATTCTCGACTTCTTCTTTCGCGTAGAATCACCCCCTTTCCGCTCGTACCACCAGTTACCAACCACCCTGTGTATCTTTCTTATTACGATCATCCCTTTTTCTCTCGCGTAACTACAATTCTTCGGCGTTCACGCAAGCATCTTGAATTACGTACATTAGTTCCAAGTTAGCAAACTGCAGAGATACGCTGTATACCTGTATTCAGATTCGTCTTAAACGTCACCGATATAACCGCGACTATCGATTCTCGCGATAGTGCTAATAAAATAGGAAAATGTGAAGGCGTAACGCGCACAATATATTTGGAAAAGATGTGTATGCGTGGTCTTGCGCGTCTATGAGCCTGCGTGTATCACGCGCTATCCTTCGTATTACGAACATCCCCGTTCGTATCAGCGATCTACAAATCCAACGAATTTATCGAATCTACCAGACGTATCAAACAAATAATCGTTATCGCGCGTTGCATCGAGACGCCTCGCTCATTTTCTAACGGTACTCTCGGTACGTTGCGATTCTCCTAGAACGAGAAATTCGTACGCCACGTATCGAATGTACACACGGCCAGACGCGCCACCAAAAAGTCACGTTGTCGAGGTCAGTTGCGGCCTCCAACACACCCTTTCTGCTCCACCTCCTCCGTTTTATTTCGCGCTCGCCCCCGTGATTGCGATTTATGTCCCCGGCACGCGCACGCCCCTGCGTTTCTTTCTCATTGCTCCATTCGTTCTCACCCCGGTTGAACCCGAGCCGCATCCGCTCCCATTTTATTGCGTTTCATCGCTCGTTTATTTTAATACCGATTCGTTTCCGAAGAATCGTTGAAACGGCGCGCTTCTTACGCGGCTGGTCTAGCCGCGCAGCTTTTACCTTCACGAATATTTATTTCACACGGCTGCACCCGTGTTTCTAGATCGATATACACAGCAGAGTATGCTGCACGCAGAGCCAAATATTTTACCCTGCACTGGCAAATTGGGCGATTGAAAAGGATCACGCGGTTGGAATTTTTAAGGGTTCTTGCGTTTTGATTAAAAAATTTTTTTTAATTGAACGTTTCACGTTGTCCGTTACGTAGCAACGGTAGGAAAGTTTGCTATTTGATTTTCGGGTGTATCCACGATGAATTAACATGCTGTAAATGATACCCGTTGGAGGTTCGTGTTTCTGGACGTTTGTCGCGAAATATTTTTAAAAACGACGTACCAATTGACGGTAGAGTTTCGAATCGGGCTTTCATTTGTATCTGCTTATATCGAATCGCAATGTCGCGAATGTCGTTTACTGGAAGCTGTTGCTCCTATGCGTGTCTAATAAATGATTTTTTAAAATAACCCGTAAGTCGGATTTTGAGCAGCTAAAATTCGAATTGTGTAATCTGAATAGAAGACTCGTGTCGCGGTAATACGTTTTGGATTTTTCAGTTATATTTACGCGAAATGCGTCGCACTGTAGCAGCATAAAATTTCTTTAGAACCGTTTAAAAATCTTTCGCGCTCTTTCCCTTGCCGGGGTCCCTCTTTTCAATCACGAAGTTTCGAAACACGTTTCGCAATTACGTAGAGAACTGCGAGTTGCGTTCCAAAGGCGACGTGGAAACCTTTGAAATACGTGGAAACTCGCTTTCCTATGGGTGAAAAAAATTTCACCAAAAAAAGGAAGAAGTCAAGAAAATTCCTTCTCGAACGTTCGCCACCGCTTCGAAGGTAATTTCAGCGCGTAAAGACGCGTGCTTAAAAATGTTATTAGAGAAATTGTTTAACAAAGTATGCGGAAAGTACGATTGTTCAATTAAAGGGAGAACGAGGAAGTTTGCCATCAGAGAATGTAATTGGACAGCAAGGTTTCTGGTACGGCCGAATAACCGCGATACAAGCTTTGTACGATGATTGGTTTCCCCATCGAACATCGAGTGACCGGATGAAAATTTGGTTTTTCCAGAGATCCATTTTTCCGGCATTTTTCGCTCGATCGAATCCGCTTTTATGTCAATTTCAGTGGCTGCACTTCGCCAGTTACACCTACCTCTTTTCGTTGTAGCACACCTATGTATACGCGTAACAAAAATCACATACATGGAAAATTAGAAATTTATTTCGCGCACTCGTTATCTGTCCTCGAATCGATCTTCTTCAAAGTGTCGAGTAATCGAGATCAAAAAATGTTTCACGTCCTCCCGCCGCGTGAATAATTCTCTTGCTAAAAAAATTACAGTCTCTTGTTTTTAACGATAAATGCATTTCGATATTCGCGCAGGCATGTGTTATTATAGAAGACTTTTATAAAAATTGTAAAAAACTAAAACTGTATCATGGAGCTGACGGACGTAAGATCACGCTAGACGTTAAGTAGAATAGGTTGGAAGATCAGACGCGATTGAGGAGCACGCGAGAACGACACGAGATAGGTGCGTCTTTGTTAATTTCTTGATTCTCGCGTCGCTGGAACAAGAAAGCACTGGACGAACTAAATTTCTCACAAAATCCTTAGAAATTAAAGATAATGAAATCAAGAATAAAGCCAAAGTCCGAATCTCCGAATCCTAAGATATTAAAAAAAAATCGTTTCAACGAATCTTCTAAATTTATTAAAGCAAAAACTGCACAGCGGCTGCAAATATAAAATATTCCACCGGTAAACGCGGAAACCATAACAAGCTGCCTGGACCGCGAATCCAAACAGCGATCTACCTCTACTTTCCACGCAAACCCATTCCATCAACTGCAAACTTCCTACACCATCGATATTAAAACGCAGGAACGCATCGAAAGCAGGAATTTACGTTTCCGCGAGTTGTCGTTCCCTTGCTTGGTAAAAATTAAAATCCAATTTCCCCGGTCGCCAGCTGTTCCCAGCGAATTTTCGACCCCGCGTCGCTGCAAAAATAGAGCAACTCGCCTTTTGCCCGCGACTCACTGCATCGATTCGATGATCGTTCGCAAACCCATCCATTCGCGCTATCGCATTACGCGCAATCCAATCCGTGCAAACTTTTCCAGAATTTCCCTCTCGACTCTCGTACGGAGGGACTCGTGCAGACACGCGCACGCGGTTTTGCGTACGCGTAAGTGCTCGTACACAAGGAGAAAAAAAAGCTCGTCGTTTTCCTCGAAGGTCTACCCGTGTACGGGTGAAACTAATTTATCCTCGGACAGAGAGAGAGTTTTGCGTGCTCGTGAGAGTTCTGGATTTCATCGTGCCTCGTAAATCGACAGGGGCAACGCTCGTCGTTCGAGCACAGCCGCCTCCGAGCAGCCAAGAGTAAATGTGACGCGGAATACCCTCGTGTTCCTGCTTTTTTTCTGCTTTTTCTTCTTAACGCTTTCTTAATTTCGAGGCTGAAGAACCGAGCGATCGATACGTTTCGTGACAACGACGAGGGAATTTTCATTTTTCCGGAATTTCGTAGATTCGTGTTTGCGGTAGTCGCCGGTCGATGCGTTTGTGAGAAATTTAACTGCAGAAATCGAACTCGCATTGAACAACTGACGGAATACGATTTTGTTTTCGTTAAGACGCATGCGCGTCTTGTTGAAAAGTTTGTTTAAAAAGATTAAAGAATAAAATCGTGGAAATTGTAGAGGTTTTGGGCGAAAGAGTGAAGCCGTATATTTAAATAGAGTTGGCTTGGAAACGCAAATATGCATTTAACCAAAACAAAGTTCGTGAGTAAGCATCGATAACGAGATTTTATTTGATTGTTATTTGACTGATAAAATCTGCTCGAAAACAATTTGGCTTTCGGCCAGAGCGTCACGTGGCATTGTGTCGTCCGTCTGTTTATGCAAAGAAAATAGCAGAGTAGCCGGCCGCTATATGAAAAATTGCAACGCGTTTAAAATCCTCGAATCGGAAAGTGTGAAACGATTCGTCGCGAGTATTGTTGATTGAAAATCGGAACGATAAATTTCATTAGCTGCCACAGTTGTTTATTCGGCCGTTAACTGGAACGTTTCTAAATTAGAAACGTTTCCACGTAAATGTAACTAAAAAAGCGCATAGCGAATGTAAAGTAATTTTCCGACAAATAAATAAATATCTTTATACGAATTTTTACACGCGCAAATTGCTCCATTTACTCGCATCGTGTGTTCTATCGTTTTCACAATTTTTCACCTAATTCGAACGAATTAATTCGCCAGTAACAGATTTCACGTTAAATCGTCCGAGTAATATTCAGAACAGATCCTTTTCTCCCATACGAAACGACGCTTACCTGGCAATTATTTCTAATTTTTTAGCGAAACGAAATTGAATTAAAACCCAATGAAAATAAACCAAGGGTCAAACAAAACGCACGATATTTTCCAATCGGGTAGGGAGTGTTCGAGTGCACTACCTCGCGACGATTGAGACAAATCGGTGACGACGGTCGATACAGTGAATCAAGAATTAAAATACATGATACAGGGTGCGCACGACATCCATGCATGCGCGCGGACAGATACAAATGTGACAGCGTGCGAATTTATTCGCGACGAAACCCGCGAAACCCGCGATTTACAATGCACCGACCTCGTCTTCGGAACTGTTTATCATCGCTGGAGAGAGAGAGAGCGCGCGCGAGAAAGAAAGAGAGGCAGGAACGAAAAAGCTGCGTGCTTTTCGAACCACCTGGAAAATTGCTTTGATACAATGGAAATCGTTGTCTACCATTAGCTTGACATTACGCAGGCTTTTGTCGGTTGCTCGATTTTGCGAATAATTACGATAATTCGCCGGATCGAACTATTTCCAAGAACGTGGCGTCGTGGAATTTTCAGAGAATGCGAAAATTTCATCGCGCAATTATCGTCTGGCGATAATCCTCTAAATTGCGTGATAATTTATAAGTTTCCATTCTTTCATTATTATCATTGTTATTGTTATTGTTATTATTATTATTCATGGGTATATCAATCGGTATACATTCGGTATACAATTCGATTACAAGCCGTTTGTGGCTGACAATGTTCTATTATCCTCTATTATTCCTATGGAATCGCGAAATTTATTGGCCTTTATTATTATGCGTTCAATGCAGCTAAACTTATCAAAGGTCGTCGCTAATACACCCGTACGGTCAATCGACGCAAATATAAAACGTTGCGGGATTTTCGGGTAATTCGAAAACTTCATCGTGGAATTAACGTATCACTTGGAATATATTAGGTTGTCCGAAAAGTTTCTTTCGTTTCGCAAGGAAACAATAGATGCGCAACCCTTTTTTGTTTTATATTATTTTATTGAATTTTCTACGTTCCACTTTGTTCCACTTCTATCGTTACGATCGTACGTAATTCAATAAAATAATATAAAACGAGAAACGTCGTGCGTCCATTATTTCCTTAGAAAACGAAAGAAACTTTTCAGACAATCTAATATTTGGCAATAATGCTGCAAGTTGTACGACAGTTTATGACTTTTCATAGAAGAAAATAATTCTGTAGGAAGAAAATATTTATATACGCGGTGGAAATAGTTGAACTTCATCGTGGAATTAACGTATCACTTGGAATATATTAGGTTGTACGAAAAGTTTCTTTCGTTTCGCAAGGAAACAATAGATGCGCAACCCTTTTTTGTTTTATATTATTTTATTGAATTTTCTACGTTCCACTTTGTTCCACTTCTATCGTTACGATCGTACGTAATTCAATAAAATAATATAAAACGAGAAAACGAAAGAAACTTTTATTATTGCCAATATTTGGCAATAATGCTGCAAGTTGCACGACAGTTTATGACTTTTCATAGAAGAAAATAATTCTGTGGGAAGAAAATATTTATACGGCGTGGAAATAATCGTAGGAAAATGAACGTTACCTGGTAAAATCTGAATGGAAAAAAGAAGCATCCAACGATTTTTAACGAAGAATCAATCGAAGAGTAAACGTGCAACGGTTTATTGGTCTGATATGCCCTTTCATCGGCTCATGATACGCAAGAAAGACGGTTATTTGGAAGGATTGGAGGACGATCAAGTATTCGGGGCACGTCGAAGGAAATCAGAATGAAAATTACGGCGAACTGGCGTCGACAGGGTTGCAATTTCGTACTAATACGACGTAATACGGATACAGCGGGAGAATTCTGAAGGAATATCGTCGATAACTAGCCGGAAATGGGAGCATTCCGGTCGCGGACCGTACTAATGACGAGGGAAAGGCGACCGTTCGGGGAATTATTATCGATAATCGCGAAAATACGAGAATGCTCGACTCGTTTCTTGCGTTTCTGCCGGTTAAGCAACGTTGCGAGAAACGTAGCAACGAAACGAACCGACAAGAAGATACTAAATGGAAGATAATTACGAGACAAGATAATAACCGGATACGACATAATAAGGATTTAATTCGATTTTTCTCGTCTTCCTTCTTCCAATCCTTTGTTTCTCTTCGAACGTTTCGTCTCTGTTGGAGCCGGGTCCCGATTAATAAATTCCTCGATTCCATGAAAGTTTCAGGAAAAGAGGAAAGAGCGGGCCATCGATTAAATTTTATTCCACGGTTGCCGTAATTAAAAATCTTACGCTCGTTGCAGGAAGTTTCGACGAAGTTGCACAGGGGCGATCGTAGAACGCTAGAACGGGAAAGATTAATAGGACGGCGAAGAGCGGTGTCTGTTTGTTGGAATCGCTGCAGAAAATTTTTAATCGTTTGATGTGAAGGGTTTGACGACGACTCGACCTCTGCTCTTCTTCCAAGCAAGTTTAGATTATATACAGTTTGATGGCTTTTTACGTACGGAAGCGTGTTTCATCTTTTTTTAATTATCTCTCTCGGCTGCGAGCCTTGAGCGAGTTTAACGATTCCAGTCGACCCTTCGTCACTCATATTAGCACGTTGTCCGCGATAGATGAATTTATTAATCTTCGTATAAGTAAATGTTGCAATCTTATCGTACAGACGTACACGTGAAAGAGAATGTTTATCGAAAATAGCCAGGAATATTTAAAAGCTCGAAACACGAGACTGCGCGACTATCGGAGAAACTAAAATAAATTGAGAACGTTATAGCGAGACCGCTGACCAACGAAGCAACAAGATCGTCGTTTGTGTGTCTAGTTTAGATGAAACGGATCTGTCGAAGAGGAAATCGTTGTATTATCGTTTTTAATATCTCGATTGCTTCATTTAAATACATAGTGTTTCAATCTTCGTTGCTAAGAAATATGATTTTCATGGCTAAAGATTGAACCAGGCTTTCCCGTACAACGACATTATATTTGGTTGGTCGTTTTCGTTTGAACGAGACTACGATGAAAACGAGTGATTCGAGGTGGAAAATGAATTTGATTGGACCAGAGAATGGAAAGTTCGGTCTCGTAATCTAAGTTAAACGACTCGCACGAAACGGATTAGATTTATTTCGCCTTTACGCCGAGACCGGTGGAGACGATCAAAAGCGGCGAACAAAGAGATAACGCAAATTTCGCCGGTATCTAAATGAAAATCGTCACTCGAGGGGTCTTTCTGGCGTTGCCGAATGAAAAAGAAAGAAGATAAATAACCGTGGAACCGTTGCAGGAGTTCGATGTACTATATTCTTGCCGCGGAACATCGTAAAAATGGCGAACGCGTCGAAATAAAAGAAATGGCGGGCGTTAATAAATCAACGAAGGCGATTCCGCGAATTAAATACGACACTCGCGGAATGGAATTATATTTCAATTTATATCCACGGCACTTGGATTCCGTCATTCCAGTAGCGAAATTTCCACATGAAGATTTGCATTTCATATTTATCATCGAATTTAAATTCCGCTTTCACCCGAATAATTTTCTGCCCGCACATTCACCGAAAAAAATCGCACCGGCCCGAATTAATCATTCCACCCGCGGTAATGCGATTCGTCGATTGTAAAGTTTCGCGGAACCTTCCTATTTGCTGCGAGCGGATACTCGATGGATCGTGAGAAATAATTCGTACGACGTTTTACGAGCTTCGAATATTCCACTATCTTTTATTTTTAAGATCTCGGACGGCGCGGCACGCGATCGATCATTTTATATTCTTTTACGATTCGCGAGACGTATCGAAAATTCCGCTGTTCGCGTTAAGGTGAATTAAGATCGCGATAGAAATAATTTCATTGGAATTTTAAAGTAGAAACGGTATGAGAATTGTCAAGGTTCTGCGATTAATTCAGACAAAGACAAGAATATGATGCTTTCGTCCTCGAATGTTATGGTGTACCGCCTATATTAAGCGTCAGTAACTGTTTGAGTCCCAAGCAGCGCGGTCGCGCTGTTTGAATTTTGCGTCGAAAAGTCCCGGTACATTTGAACGCTACGGACGACTGACGGTATTCTGTATTTCATTGTTATCTTTTGAATAATTTTTACTGAACAAAACTTGAAATATTTATAAACTAATAGTACGCATGTATAATAATATACATGTATTTCATAAAGTAACAAATCCGGCGAGCGCTGTCGCGCCGCTTGTTTCTCTATTTCGCTGTTCGGAATTTTTCGACCCTGTTTTTTCAATGACCTAAGAGACTCAAAGGGTTGAGTAAAGCTCGAGTAAAGACGAACAGCGGTAGAATATATAATTAGAAGAATAGAATAGAAAACAGAAGACAGTAAATACGGTCGAACTTTATTAGAAAAATCTGTATGATCCTGAAGGTTGAAAGATAGAGTAATATGAACAAAGATTTGTAGTAGTTTTCTGCGAGATAAGCAACACACGTCGACGTCGACACGTTAACGTATTAGAACTAGTTAAAATTAAATTTATACTTCGTAATGAAACGTTGTTCCGTTAGACTTCTCGAAATTGGCATTTCTTAAGAAATTTTCGCTCGTATTATAATAATATTCTTAACGATCGAGCCTTCGTCGTTATCACCGGCTCACAGTTGACCTAATTATCGAAGGGAAAACTCTTCGATCTTCTGTACGAGATTGAAAAAGAGAATCGCTAATCCCTCCTAATTCCCAGCCAATTCTCCTCTGGTTTTTCTTTCGGTTCTACCCCTTTCGATAACCCAATTTCGCTTGGAATTCGACGAGCCCTCGAGTTTTACCAGTCCCGTTGTGCGTTCGTTCCTAAATAGCCTGACGTCCCTCGTGTCTTTCAGCGAACTTCTCTTCCCACTGAAACAGAAGAAGAATATTTCGCTTCGCGAGTAATTTGGAAAGAACGTATTCGTAGGTGATTTTTTAAGGTTCGATGAGGTTTTATGTAAACTTTCGTTGGTGCATGTGTTTTTACGTCGATACGAGATGTAATATTATGATATAATATTATAATATATCGTAATTTATAATTATATATTTATATTTAATTATATTATATATTTTTATTATATTTATATTTATAATATATTAATATTTATGAACACCAGGAAACATTGTTTTCGTTAAATTGTATATAATTGAGTTGTGGTATGATTAGCAGATTTTCTAATTTGGTTAAATGAAGATTATGTATTTAGAATTAGAATTTATTTTTGGGGAAATTTTTACGTTCAGATATTTTCTCCATATATTAACATCGGATAGAGTGGAATAGAGATAGAATAAATAGAAGCAGAAAATAGCGTTTGAACAGGATAGAATGAAAATTGTTTTTTAAAACGATTCTTCGTCTCTGTTGGATTTTCGATAGGATAACAATTTCGACCAATTTTTATAAAGATTCTTGTAGATATTACGCGTTAAGTATTACAACGGATATATCATGGAACATCGATCTCGCGCAGAACGTCAAAAGCGGAAGAAAATTATTTTAACTAGTAAACTTCGTTGATGATTACATACATTTACTTGAATATGCAACGTATTTAATTCCAGCCTCTTAAATTTGTTTCGTCGGAGATTTATAACATAATTCTTGCTTGAACTTACGCAGGAAATAGAAAACACGAAGCTTTTATAAGTCATCCGACAATCGAGTTAAATTGTATTAGCATTTCCGATCAACAGAACGGAACTTTGTATGCAGCGATGCAAAGAGCATTTCCAATAGTTCTCGAATTAATGCATGTAAATGTAGGATAAAGCGAATAAATATTTACATTAAGGTTGTTCGTAACTTTGTCGACTTAACAATATGCATTCTATATTAGATAAAGAACAATACGTGAACCCTTTGTGCTCTCGCGTTTCACATAATTCGTCGTTTTATCATATAAGATATCCTTTAAACATCTCTTTTGCGTGAAAGATTCGTTCGACAGGATGCATTAGCTCGTCCCAAAAGCTTTTTCCTTTCGTAAGAAAATAATAGATGCACAACCATTTTTTGTCTTATATTATTTTATTGAATTTTCTACGATCCATTTTGTTCCACTTCTATCGTTACGATCGTGCGTAATTCAATAAAATAATATAACACGACAACTGTTGTGCATCCATTATTTCCCTATGAAACGAAAGAAACGTTTCGGACAACCTAATATTAATACAGGTGCATTATTATTGACCATGACAGTATGAAAACGTGACCGTATTACGAATATCAGTTGATAACCGTGCGATGTGATACTAAGTAATTGAAGTAATTACTAAGTAATTAATAATTAAGTAATTAATTAAAATAAAATGAAGTAATTACACAACCGAAAACCAGTTTGCACAAACTCCTTGAAATCTTCGAAATGTACAAACGTTATTAGGATAAACGCGACACGTTCGAAGATCGATTGGAATAAAGTGTCCGATGCGCTGCAAACCGGCCGAAATTCACGACGATACGCGATCCTCCGGAAATTCCGTATTCCAATGATGGAACCAGAAACAAATTCCCACGAACTCTTCGAAACGATGAAAATTCGCGAACGATGCCCGCCACGCTCAACCGTAAGACGATCAGCGAGAACCGCGCGATCCAAGTACAAGCATTAAACTGCGAACTTCGCTCCGATTACAAAATCCTTCGGTATAAAATTATGAAACTTGGAAAAGAGGCGCTCTCGCAAACGTCACCGCCAGTACATCGTCCTCGTTTACCCTCTTATACGCCAACTTCCCCCACAATTTCCTCGGTTCCTTCCTTGGTATAGACGAGTCACCTCCTCGGGGCCACACGAGCCTGCTTTTCTTCCGGCGGACAATCGAACCACCCCTCTGCCTTCCGCCCATCTTCGTTCGAACGAAAGAAGAAGAGGTTGCATCGTGATGGAGGGCACGGCGAGCTGGATTCGAGCGTTTTCATAGTTGGCCGAATCGCTGCGGGCGTCCCGTAGCTTAGACGGTTCCTTCGTTATCCGGAAAGCAAACTTCTTCGCTGCCGTGCCGCGAGCCACCAGGACGATGAACGAACCGATAAGGAGAGAGACAGAGAGAGAGAGAGAGAGAGAGAGAGAGTGAGGTATGCCAAGGGTTGAAAGTGGTCCCCGCGACGAGATAAGCCAGTTCAGCGGGGTTTTCTTAGGGCGAGGCGAAGCTTACGGTGCTTGCCAGGGGTAACACGCGTAAAAGCTTAGGCTCGGCTCGTGTGTCTCATTAATAGGTTGTGAAGGAGCTGCGCCAGACCGAGATAAAGACAAGGCATGATCGCGCGAAGAAACGCACCGTTTGCACGGCGAAATTGAATTTTCTACTGGGAACACTCGGCTTACGGCGGATACTGTGTACTGTTTAAAATTGTTTATACTGTCTGTGCTGCCTTTGCCAGGCGAGTTTTAGGCATTATCTACTTTGTTTTACGATGAAGGTTCCCGATGGGTTCTACGGTTCTTTTCAAATATTTGCAACCGTACGTGAGTACTAGCGAATGACGCGGGATCCATTATACGGTAGGATACGATAAATCGACGCGAGAATGAGATAATAAACGCGGTAAGGTTGAAATTGATAAAAGATTTCCGCCGCAAATTGTCTAAATAACTGCGTCGGACGAGGAATCTACGTTATCAGGACCACGATCGATCGGATAGATGCTGAAGCGAATTCCTTCGTCCCTTTAAATACAATTTTCCGAGTATCGTTCTTGCAAAGTATCCGCGAACACGAGGGAGTCGCTTTGTTGCTCGATAATTCGCATAGCGAGTGGATCTCGGTAACTGCGAATACAATCGCTCGTAGCATTGATTTATATGGCCGCAACTGGTAGGAATATTAAATTATTATTATGAAATTCGCGCACGACCCCGTCACACCGGCCAACACCACTACATTTCCCCGTAGGAACGTACTATACCGCACACCGTGCACCGAAAGTTTCGAATCTCTCACATATTTGTTCGAATATCGAATTTTCCGATCAGCTAGCAGTTCATCATGCAAATATTGACTTTATGGTTTTAATTTATTTAGGTTAAATATTTCAGCTTGATTTTTTATTCAACGAGCAATCGACAGGTTTATTATCATTATTGAGGTATTAAAATTCGCAGACACGATTGAATTCGATGGACAACATTGACTATCTTGCGAATCGATGGATCGTGTCTTTTAACACGTAAATAACATTCTAAGATAGATAACTCTTGAAAACGATATCCAAACGTAATACGTAGAAATCATCGAAGCAACGCGTCTTCGTGCCAAAAGTAACTTCCAACGTACGTACCTACGTCAAATTTCCAACTTCCATCGCGAGAATTCCCAACGAGTTTCATCTCGTGTGCGCTTGCCATTGCCAACTTCCAACCGTAAGTGTACACTGCGACTCTCTAACGGCACGAAGTAAGATATTAAGCAGCTTGTTGAATATTTCATCGGTACGTAAGTAGTATGACGCGATACGCGTTACTAATATACAGTATGCACGCGTGCATAATGCAGTGATAAGGGTAACGTTACAATCTCGGCCTGGAGGTCTTTAATAAGGGCTCTGGGGAAAATTGAAGGAAATGTCCAGTGCGTGTTTCCTACTTAGCCGCTGTTTTCTCTCGGCCAAAGGATGTTGGCGATATATTTTAGAAAAGCTTCTTCGCCAATCTACGTTCTCCGTATGATATCTAAAGAGAATGTTCTCGTCCGACGAATCTTCCTAATGTGCGTGTCAAAAAATGAAAGAAAAGGAAACAGGGGAGAAACGTCGAAGAGAAAAGAAACTGGGTAATCGCTGTCCTGGATACACGAGATAAGCAGATGCGGGGTTTGAGATAATTTCTGGACTCTTTGTAATCAAAGGGTTTAGACGTAAAGTATGTTTTAGCGATTATACAACTCGCGGGTAGATAAGCGTTCGGATTAGGACAGTTTGCGCAAGATTTACGAGCAGGCATGGCACAACGCCGTCGCACCAAGAAAGATTATGCTCGCGAGCTTTCATTATAAGCGCGCTTATTTCGCAATTGCCGAGCTTTTCATGGACGCTTTCGTGCTTTACGCTGCAGACTCTTCCATTGTTCACGGGCGATTTACGTTTTAACCGTTCAATAATAACGATACCTATTTTCTTAATCGTGATTGAAAATTTTAGCGTATTAATTACAACATAGGAAATATTATATATAATATATAGCAAAATGACATCGCTCATGGATCAAGGAACGTAGTTCATCGTCCACGGCTTCGCCCGCACAGTATTTGCTTTTATGACAATTTATTCGTATTACTCTCTATTTGGGTATCCTTTAGCAGTTGAATTTCCAAAAAAGGCTCTAACATTTGTTCGTTAATTTGTTATGAATTCATAGGTCGAGTCTTATATCTTTAGCTTTGGTGGACATACGGAACGGTTGTCCTGTAAAAAAAATTTCACACCCTTTTTGTCTCTTTAGGCTCCACGTGCTTCCAAAAATTCTTGCTTGTCTTTTGCTTACGCCATAAAAGAAACATATTGCTCAAATTTCACGTTTCTACGTGCAGCGGTTTTAGGCTGGGCATTGATGAAATAGATCAGCCACTTTTGCATTACGTCCTTGTATTCTACCACTCGTACATTATATCATTGTATAAATGGATAAATTCTGTGCAAGATCACAAGCAAACGTAATTGTTAAAACGAACAAAACTTTAAAGTCTTTCGATATTTCGATATTGCGACAAAGGATATTTTTGAAATTACGAAGGCATCGTAAAAGCAGACGTTTATCTTCAAAATCTTCTTCTCGTATCTGTTTAAAAAATCACGAGAGGAAATTTCCTAGAGAAAGGAATTTTCTAGTTCGTTTTTTTATTTATCTATGCTAGACTATATTTTTCTTCTTGCATAATCGATACTGTATCTTCGATATTTGTCATAATTGTTTTTTAATCATTTTATCGATATTTCGACGCGCGTTTCCGCTGGTTAATCCTATCCGCGGACGCACGTGGCTCGATTTTCACTCGCCAGAAGGGATTTCGGGCCGTGGCCCGCAAACATTATTTATTTCAATGGTATTTCTGCGAAATTATCGGCATTTGCAACGCAAACACAGCTCGGTTGCCATTGTCCGTTCTTCTTTCCTCCCTTTCTAGCACGGGACACGTAATGAAACCAATTTAAAGATTCCGGGATCACCGGTTTAATTATTTTCTCACGTGTTCGCGTATTATTCGCGGTAAATTAAAGGAGCACAATAAGTGAGAAAGCACGCCACGGAATCTCGATTATCGGAACACCTATTATTTTGCGCTTTCAACGCGCTCGTTACGTGCCAGCCGCTTTATTGCGCTCGCGTAAATCTGGCCCCGAGAAAATAGAGGAATAATAGTTAAACTGAGTATTGTGAAACAAATATTACGTAACGACCGGTGACTTTGCCGGCATGAACGACGATATGTTTAGGTAATAACAGGTTGCCTGCTTTCTTTACCTAATCCTTACGAATAATAATTAAGTAATAGTAGACAGTGATTTAATAAATACTAAAAATGGATTAGTGTCGTTGCTTCTATTAATTATCAGTTATATCAGTTTATTAGATGTTTAAGAGATATTACTGAAATTTTCTGGTTCCCTTGGCGATTAAATATTGGCGCTTCAGATGAGATAGTTTGGCGATTCGAGATCGTAAAAAAATAATTAAGAGTAATTATTTGTAATACTCGTTCGTTGAAGCGTTCTTAGTATTTTATAGTCGCACGGACTTGCGTATAATTTCATATCAATTTTCTAACACTGCCTACGTTAAATTTCACGGTCCGCCGAGTTTGATCTTCATCTGGCAAGTTAACACTGCCTTCCGTGAACTTCTTAAACCAACACTGACATGCCGCAAAGTTTAACACATTAACATAACTTCGTTCATTCCTTTAATAGCACCCGTTCGTCCCTCTTGCACTCATAAAACGTCTCTCCTGTCCGCTGTACATCTTATTGAAAAGTTATTCAATAGTTGCTTCCCGAAAGTACTAAAACCATCGCATATAGGTAAGAGAAGATTCAAATATCGGCTATTTCAGCGAATTTTTGCAAGGGAAACTGCACACGATATATTCTCGCTAATGTTCATTACGACATTTTCCTGTAATTTGAAATCTGATTATAACAGTTCTGAACAAGGATGAAGTGGCGACGCGTAAATGGAATAAAATTAACAAACACGCGGACACGTGCACGTTCGTCGTGCTGAAACCTAAACACGAAACGTGAAACAAGCAAGAATCACGGTTGGCTTGACGATATCGAGGACAAAGTGTCTAACGAAGAGCCGATCCAATAAATCCGCTGGGGAAACGTCGAATGGACGTTAGTCGCGGTAGAAAGCTGCATGGAACCGTTTAGAGACAACAGAGTTATCGATATGGATTCCACGTTGACGAGACATATCTTTCTTGCCTTTTCTTCTTTTTTTTTTTTTTTTTTTCTTTCTTTTTTTCCTATTAAAAGAAACGAAATCGACAACGACCAACGAGGTGATAAAATTTAACAAAGCTTCTATAGTAATAAAGCAAAGGCGAAAAAAAGGTGTCGACGGATGAAGTGCGAGGCACATAACGTCGAAATCAATAACATCTTCGAGCTTGTTACATTATTATTGATAGTTCTCGTCTGCCTCCTTCGTTCGAGGAATCCAATCGACGTCGCGTCGTCCCCTTCTTTTCTTTTTCTCCTTTCTCTCGTCTCTTTTTTTTTCTTCTTCTCCTACCCCATCTTCCCTCGCAAAGATGATTTCCAGCTTACATCCTTTTTACCCCACCCTTTTCTCCGCTCTTTACGCCCTTTAGCTTCTTGTAATTCGCCGTGAGAGGATCTAACGCGCCAGCAGGATGTTGGTATCGCGTTCTATGAAAGAGTTCTTACCTTTTTTCCCCCGGCGAAGTTGATCCGAGTACTTTTTATCGATCAGCTTGAGTTTTATTATCTTCCATGATAGTTTGCGAACGTCTGTTCGTGATGGATTGCGTTACGTACGTGTACTCTGCGTGTATACGTGAAGTTTTCGGTTAGGGGGGTTACCTTCGATAACTTTCTCCGTCGACTTTTTACGTTCGCTGCAAGTTTCGCTTGTAACTTGCTACAAATTGTTGTATTTTCTCCAGCGAGACGAGGAGATAGAGAATTTCAGCGAAATCTTATAGCGAGACGAAACACCAAACGGCAATTCTATAAAGAGATACAAACTACCACTTCGATAGTGGAGTTGGTGTTGGTGGTAGAATGTAGATTTTGAGGCACCGAATCGCTGACACTAACGCGATCCGAAATCGACTTTCCACCGTTTAGTGGGAAGTTTGCTTTTGGAAAACGCGAAAAAATAATATTTACGTATTGTTGTAGAATTCGAATTCGTTGCTGTAAACCATCCCATAGTATTCATAAGCTATTAGTTTTGATATACTCTATTAAAATATCCATTTTTATCGCACCGGATATAAATAAAGTATTTTCTCTATCAACATATGCGCGTATCCCGATCAAAAAAATCCGCTGTATTTATTGTTAAAAAAGAACGAAGCGCGTGTAATAAAAAATTTAAGGGACGCGCATGTGCCGGTATTTTTACGATTTATTATTTATTTTGCAATTGTATACACAATTTATTCCGCTCGAACAGTGGATGAAAAAGTTATCGTTTAGCGTGGAAGCTTTAGTCTCTTGTTATCCATCCAACATAACCACCGAACCTGTTAGGTTAGGTTAGGTTAGACAATAAACGCAGCGGTTCAGCTCGCTGCTCACGTTCCAGCTAAGCCTCGAAGCTTAAGAAGATACTAGTAGAATAGTCGCGGTATAAGACGGCAAACTGATGTGTGTCAGTGAATATGATAGTTACTGAATTGGTTTAGTTATTCTATTGTCGTATTCTTGTCTCATTGTTTCCTATTTGCTCTGTCATTTATACTGCAGATGGAGAATGTAATCGTCTAGCAAAAGGATTCGCCGTTTCTCAGACGTGGAACAATAGACGACAACCAATGAAATAACAAACGAAAGGAAGGAAAATCTTTTCGAAGGAAACGCTCGCTGTATCAAATTTCTCTTGCGTGTACGTTCTCCGGAGTATTAAGCTTTCTATCGAAATTGATCAGAGTATGAAGTATGAAAATGTCGAATGTACTTTTTATTCTTACACTTTGGAAAGTATTTATACGTATGGACGAATAATTAATCTGCAAGCTCGAACGAAATGCATACCTTTATCGATATCGCATTCTTCGGAAATATTACTCTTGTTCGCTTTAATCTTTCATAGTGATTCAAATATCAAATTTATCGTTTATTTTCACAGTCTTGGTTAATTTCCAAGTTGAATCTTTGAAACTAACAGCTTTTCGAAATATCTTCATTCCCATTTATTTCGTTTCCATTCTCTGATGTACTCGATAAATTCCATTGACAAATGTCCTAAAACTCGTATCCTCGCAGCGTGATTAATTCAAAACCTGTCATTACAGAAAAATACACGTTCGACGTTGGAATATCTTTTGATAGTAATTAATCTACGGAGGAACGGTGTTATCCTAAAAAGTACACGCCAGATTCGAGTGTTACACGTAATTAATTAAAACTATATTGTTGCTGGTAATACCGCGCTATGAATCCAAAGTTTGGCAGCAGTTAGTCGAATCGTGAATCCTGTAAATTAAATTCGTGTTTGCGAGTTGTGGATATAGGAAACTGAGAATAGATGGGGTATGGAAATTCCGAACTTTTCTGCGTGGCTCACTTTAATTAAAAGGATTTTGCGCGTAACTACTAAATCAACAATAACGCGTTTTGCCTTTTGAAAATTTGTTCAAATGACGAATAATAAATCCTCGAATTTACCTTCTTCGAGCGAGTTAATTGAACTTAATGATCAAAACCGTGTTCGTTTACTTACGGTATAACGTTTTAATTGGCAACACCGTCAACATTGACTGGGGGAAAAAAAAGGGAAGGTAAAAGAAAAATTGAAAATTCCATCGGAGGCAAATGATTAATCGCTCTTGCGCGGCAGATTTATTTTTCGTTTCATTCTTCCTCGTTGAACGGACTATAATCGAAGTTCATTTTCAGGGCGCGATTGAATTTTTCCATGGAATCACGCGCGATATACACGCTACATTTCACGCGACAAATTTTCGCCTAACCGATTCTCAAAATATGTATTATGAGAACAATAGCTCGTGTAAACTGCAGTGTACGTCGATTATTTGCAAATTATTTGGAAAATATCTGAATTGATGGATCTGAAACGAATTTAAATTCGGGGCATAAATTTCCGAAGAAATTCGTTTCAAAGTTTACAGAAGAACATAAACTTTTATAGAAACTTCTCTAAAATAAGCGTAACTCGCAAACTTTTTTAACAGCTAAACAGATAGGTATTTCTTAATTATTGGCGCTACTAATAATTATAAGACACGTACCGAAGAGATCGAAATTGAAGATACAGCAGAAATGAATAACTCTATCGTTTACCTACGGTGTTTCGTTGCTTTTGTTACTTTCGTTACTTCGTTACCTAGTGTCTAATATTTTTAAGATAGGCCGTAAAAGCGAAAGTACGGATCGACAGGTCTTCTGGGAAAACCCTTAGCGACGTAGCGTATCCACTGTTGGCTCCAGCATATTTAGGTGGAGATAAGTGATGGGGTGCGTGGACAGTTGATAAAAAAGCAAGAACCAACGATGAGAGTGAAAAGGGCGAAGAAAAGATTTCCCCGGATACGAAAGAGAATATGGTTGTCGTTAAAAGGCGTCAAAAATGACTAAACACCTAACCGTTATTAAACGTTGTTAGCCTCCCGAAAGATTTGATAGATTTCTTTATTTGTGTCGAGATATTTTTACTCATTCTTGCAATCCATCTGACTGCTATTTATCACAAATCGCTTATTTCTCACAAGTATAACTATACAACACAATGAATTTGCAAGAATACGCACAGTCCAACTGTGCGTCGCTGTATTCCACTTCGAAAGCACACAGAAATACGCAGTTGGATGCAAGCTACATAGACAAACGAAAAGTAAAAGACAAACACGAGGAGCGTGGAAGTAGAAAGACGTCGAACAAGGTCGGACAGGAGCTTTTTCACGAGGTACGTTCATTAAACGGTATGCAGGGGATCATGCCAAGATCGCGCGCGATCTCGACCTGGTCAGCGAGCGATTAAGTGCCATGAAACATGGCTTGTCGTCTAGTATGCGACTCTGCATGCCGAGTACATTGTTGGCGATACGCGAGAACGGTGACTCCGAACGAGGCGTGTTTCATCGTGATAATTGCTGCCTTCGACGCGGCTAGAATGTACGCGATTGTTTTGTGTGGCAGCCTGAAGCTGATTTGTCGAAGCAACAAACAGCAGGCCCGGCCAACTGGATTTCTGGGTCGAGATTTACATCTGATACCCCTGTCGGATCTATCTATTCATCTTGTGAAATTTGGCACCGGCATCTGGTTATAAAAGGACATTCAATTGGCCGTAATGGGCAATTTAAAGTTGCAAAAACGACGAATACGCGTAATATACGAGGAGAACGTACGAGGATCGTAGAGGAAAGACACAAGTGTGTTTCTCTTCGTTTTCTGATTTTAACGCGTAACGCTAATATTCGCAGCAGCTCGAAACGCGAAATTTCAGATCATCGTCGCGTTTCTTTCTCTCGGTCGATCGACTTTTCCTATCGAGGAACGTTCCTCGACGCTGCTGACAGTCCAACGAATTTACTTGAATGGAAACTTAGGAACGACGAGCCTTCGAATATTTTTAATACGACCGACGAATGGTATAGGGAGAACGGTTAGGTCGATGGATCGTTTTCAACGCGTCTTGCGCGTGGATTATCGATTGCAGAAATTGCTGCGTAGTAATCAACCGTGATTAGAGCATCCGGGGATAAATCGACGTTCTTTGACGAACGAGGTTTCGCATCGATGCGTGATTAGAATGCTGACGAGGCTAGTCGTAATAACTCGGGTATGTAGGAACGCGGCTGGTAAGAAATCTTGGATAACGTTAACTGCTTTAAAAACGCTGGTCACGAAAGTCTTGAAAATATCGAGTTCCTGGTTTACTAACAAGCACGACCAGCAAGGCTCTCGGTCTCTTCAGCAATGAATTTATTAAACGTAGAAAGGCTAAAGGGGTGTTTAACTATTATTACGTGGATCGAACATCGATAAAAAGAGCAAGTTTTCTTGCACACGCGCACGATCGCTTGTATTTTTCATAAAGTATTTTGTTAAGTGTTTCGTAGAATAGATCCGCTTTGTAACCTGAATTTCTATAATTAGTATCGACCATCTGAAAAATCGAGGGTCTTCTTATCGTCGTGAGTTTATTTGCTACAGGAAAACGGCTTAAACAATCTCGAATAACGAGATAAATTTTCAGAAATACTCGAACGATTCTTCTATTCGCGTATCCTCCAATTTTGAATTTTACTAATTCGACCAAATTACAGCAAATGAGAATAACAGACTGAAATACGAATAACAATTTTTCCTCCGTATTATATTCTTCGCAGTGCCACGAAATACGCCCGAAAGGAAATTCTGAAAATCCAATCCATCTTACTTAATCAGTAGTCCCCTACCATCGCTGAAAGAAAGCATAAAAAAAAAAAGAGAAGCGCGCTGAAAGCTGACCTGTCTCGGTGTATAACAAGAAACGAGACCTCGTTTGCCTCTTTAATCCTGTCACCGCTATAACCACGCAGAAAACCCGCCATAATCCTTACCGCGAGAAATCGTGAATCGAGTCTGAGAAAAAGCGAAACTCCGTAAACCTTGGAAGAGGTCCGTTTAAGAAGGTACGTTCGCTCGATTATTTCGCGAGGCACGAGCTTCTACGAGGAAGCGCGTTCAGAAACGATAAGACAAAAATAATTCGACTGCGGTTCGATGGAGAAGCCGGGGGATGAAGAGAAAAACTGGCGAAAAAGAATGGCGAAGGGTGGGTGGAAGGGCGATATCTCCAGGCGGCAGCTTCTCATCCACTCTGCTAGTTTGAAACTCGGCCTTGTTCCCGCTAAACACACAACCACGCAGGTGCAGCGACGGTCTGTGAACGTCGTTATTTCAGCTTTCAGACCGGCCACGGCGAGCAAATTATTTCCAGCGAACCCGTGACCTCTCTGTCTTTCGCGCTGCACGCGCCATTCCGCGATAATTCTCTGGCCTCTGCCTAATTCATCTGGAGACCGTAGCCAGGAAAAAGATGCTGCACGAACGATTCGATTGTTCGGGGCAATTTCGAACAGCCGTGGATAACGTAGGGATATTCGTCGTTATTAGGTCGAACAGGAAATTGATACGTTTTATATCAGAATACACGAAAGAATTTTTATTCTCATTTGATACCGTCGTGCATTTGCTTCTACTCGTGTTTACATAGGTTCTGCGCCGTTACTTATATATTTTCCACCTCGATGTTAATTTGAAGAAGAGAAATAAATACAGTTTCATTATTCTGATGTTATATCCCGGCGAGTGAAACATCGTGAAACTATAAAATCCCCTGCTAGTTCGTTCTACCATGTTGTACTAAATTCATTAGAAGAGCACGACCTGCGACGTGGTAATAAACAACTTCTGGAAAATCCTGTTTGTTACGAAGAGTGCGGAAAACGGATATAAAGGGCCAAGAAGAAACTGAAAAACTTCGCCAGACTTCGCTTCGCGCCAAGTTAAATTCTTCCATCTATCTCCCTTCGAGCCTTCGATCTATCTTGTTAGAAGCACCCCCTTGGCAATTAACTCCTTTAAGGAATTTAGTCAATTCGCGTGCTTATCGGAGCGTGACCGAACATTCACGGCACACGCGCCACAGTCGGTTATTTCCGACAGACTCAACACGATCGCACACGTGAGCGCGCGTATTGGCTGAAAGTGTCGCATATGCAAATATAAAGTTATGCGGCGATATAATATGATACGATATAATATAATAAAATATATACGATATAATGTAAAGTGGCGGCGAACGATAGAGAGCGGTACACACCTTCCTCGCTCCTTGTCGTTGGCGACCGCCAACTTACCAGCAACGCGCTTTCAAAACGCACTTTCCTGAAATCCGTGAACTAGAAAATCCATGAATGGGCAGAATAACTTACAAGTTGATATTTGCGTTTATCAGAAACGGAGACATTAACCGCTGCATGGTGTCCTCTTCATGGACAAATGGTATTTCGTTTAAAGATTCGCGGGGATTTAGGAATTTGAACGAACTGAAAATTAAGCAATAAGAAACGTACCGGAAAATGATTTTTCGTCGGCTGGAACCGCTGTTTTTGAATCACGCGTTGACTGGCGGTAAATCGATAAACGCGTTCACGCTACATCGGTTCAGTTGTGGACCAATTCGATCTCGCTTCAGTAAAATATTCGTCCCAAGGATCGTTGCAGGGACGCGATCGGACTAGCAATGAGATCAGACCGTTGACTCACAGTGTGAATAGCTACAGTCGAAATCATGGAATAATAAGTCGACCAAACCGAAAACGAACCGATAGCGTGGATCAAGCCTAAAGATGGTAAACAAGTCCGTAAAATTCAAACGATAAATAACGTAATAACATAATATAACAATATAAGGCAATAATATTATAATTATTAAAATTAGCAGAAATCTTTCCTCCCTGTTAGAAATCTTTGCTCGCGACATTTAATTATCTTTCGCTTAGTCTATCGATTCTTCAATTTATCTGTTTTTTAAATATGGTAAATACTATAGGTCTATAACACATTCGAGTGATATAAAATGCAGAGATACAAAATAACGATTATTTTAAACATTTTGTGGAAAAATACCATTGCGGAAAAATTCATTTTTGTTTATTAGATATTTCTTTCTTAACCGCCTTGATTACGAATAATCATTACGAATGATTAAAATTTTTTTGGCTACTAGTAATCTTTATCGACGAGGAAAATTTAATCGTAGTTAGCAGCTACCAATATACATTTTTTTGGTTACCAGTAACCGGAATTTTTTTGGTTATCAGCGATCATCACCGATGACCCAAATCTTATTTTCGTTCCCGATAACCGATATCGGCGACAAAAAATTTCTCTAGTTACATTCGACTATTGTCCATCGTTATTAACGTGATTAGTAATTAGTATACACGTGTTAATAAAAAATCGTATTATAATATCTTTTATCCTATTCTCTGTTTTATATATTTTCGTAGCGTTCTTTCTCTGAATAAAATATGTACGAGTTTTGTGATTTATTCTTTCTACTTTGTCAATGAACATGTACTAATTTTCGGTAATGATAATTAATAACAATCGACAATAGTCGAATGTAAGCAGAAAATATGTTTGCCGTTGATAATGGTTATCAGTAACCAAAATAAAATTCGGCTGGTCGATAATGGCTACTGGTAACCAGAATGAAATTTCCATCATCGATAATGGTTATTCGTAACCAAAGTGAAATACCCGTAATCGATCATTATTACCGATAATCTAACAGATTTTAATCGTTTATAACGGTTATTCGTAAGCAACATTTTTTAATCGAATATATCAACTCCTATATATATATATATAATCATAACTTTGAAAAATTCTCTCATGACAGTTACGATGTGCGAAATGATATAATCATGAAAATGAACAAACAGGATGCTTTCCGTCTATTGAAAATCTTCACTCGTGCCACTCACGTACGCTATTTACTCTATTCGCTCCTCGCCATTTTCTCCTAGTTTCCACCTTGCAATTTCTCTTGCCAAAGTTTCCATCGCAAGCCAACATTGTCCTACTCGACTCCACCAAACATCAATCCTTCCAATAGACTACGTCACCCATCGAACAAGCCACCAACCAAAGAGTCTACCAAAACGAAGCACGCTCTATTCTCTATTTGCACAGTCGATCTGTGGGTCTGCATATTTGTTCGTGTTTTCGAATAGTTGACCGTTTGCACGCGTTCCGCGGTACAAAGCAAATTGTTCAGAACCCGACCGACCCGTGGACAAACTTACACGAGAATGCTAGGGAGAAAGTCGTGACGAACGCGTGCGGCGAACGCCCGGATAGTTGGACACCTTAATCGTCTTTGATGCTACACCGTGTTTCACGATGCCCGTCGAGGTAAATCAAAGCTAGCGAATCGGTGGAATTCGAACCGCTACACGGCATCGGTTATCCTGTGTGCAATTAATTAGCGCTACGCAGTCCTGCTATCATTGTTACGACTACTTAGCAACAAACGCGAATGTATCAATAGCTATGAAATCGTATACCGGTATTTTTAGTCGAAATTTTAGTCGAAATTTACGGTGCGGTCAGCGGAGTATTTGATTTAAATCCTGTAATATTTTTATCGTTTTATACTTTTGCTGCAGTCGGTCGGAAGCTTCTTCGGATTACGTTTTGCCAGTTTGCAATTATTACTATATGTTGCGATTACTTAACGATATACGCGAATGTATCAATAGCTATGAAATCGTGTACCGGTATTTTTAGTCGAAATTTTAGTCGAAATTTACGGTGCGGTCAGCGGAGTATTTGATTTAATTCCTGTAATATTTTTATCGTTTTATACTTTTGCTGTAGTCGGTCGGAAGCTTCTTCGGATTACGTTTTGCCAGTTTGCAATTATTACTATATGTTACGATTACTTAACGATATACGCGAATGTATCAATAGCTATGAAATCGTGTACCGGTATTTTTAGTCGTTGAAATTTACGGCGCGGTCAGCGGAGTATTCGATTACGATTTTTATTGTTTGTCATTTTTCTGCAGTCGGTCGGAAGCTTCTTCGGATTACGTTTTGCTACTTTGCAATTACTACTATAGTGAGATTTTGTCGACAATAATTTCCCTGTGATAAGTGGAAGGTCTTTCGAGATCGTACAATGTTACGGGTTTTATTCGTTGCAATCGAAGATTCCAACTATCTTCATTTCGCCTGAAGCACGCAAAAAGGTATCAGGTGGCACGCGACCCTACAACATTGCAATTTTCGTCGGTTCTCATTCTTTCAAAGTCAATGGGAAGTTTTTGCTTCGTGGACCGTGTGAAATTTCGTTTTGTGTAAAAATCGTTCCGACGGAAGGTCAGTTACACGTACGGATAAAGCTACAGTTGCAATAGTGGAAGTTGTCTTAATATTTGCATCGCCTCGTCTTAATTACACAACGTCGACGCTATCTCTCTATTAGCTTCTCATACTTTCAGAAGAATGTCTAAGATCTTGAATATCCGGCGCAACAAATTTTCCCTTCCAGTCAACTCGAACATCCTAATCTCCTCAGCGCCAATAAGAAACCCGCGATTTATCCACGCGTCACGTTCCACTAGCGCGTTAAGATATCAGCGACGTTTATCGTTAAATTGCTATAAATTAACAAACAAAGGATCCTCGTTGGAAGGTCTCGGTGAATACGAAGCAAAGGGGTTAGCAGAGGTACGAGATACGCAAAGACAGGGAAGCAGATATAGTGGAAGAAGTGTGTATGTGCGCGGCAGGGTGGCAAGATAGTGCTTTTGACACAGCACCGGCAGCGAACCTAATGACTCAGGCCACTCAGAGAATACACTAATTACCATGAAAGCGTCCCGTACACGCTTCCGGAAGACAGGCATTTTACTTGCCTCCCGTGTCTCTCTGTTCCCATACTTAAGGTAAAGATATTAGCGCCGAGGATGCTCCGCCTCGTGTCCTCCTCCACGCGGCAAGCCTCCGTTTTAGAGCAAGTTTCCTGTTCCGTGCTCTGAGAGGCACGGTCCTATAACCTCACGGTAGACGCACGCCCTTGACCCTTCCTGGCTTCGGGGCATTCCAATTGTTGAACGTAGGTGCGCGTGGAAATCCTTTTCGAAAGCGACGGAACAGCAGCAGGAAGGATCTTCCGGCACAGACAAGCAAATTCGAGGCGCGAGATGTTATCGAGTTTCTGAGGAAAGAATCGTCGCGGTGATAGAGGAAATTTTGCGGTTATAGGGAATATCGTGGAGATTCGTGTGTCTTGTAGACAATGCTCTTGCAAGCCAATTTGTTCCTCGTTTATTCTATGTGTTTTTTAAAGTAATTACATGGTCTTCTTGAGCAATTCAATAGGAATTGGTTGCAATTAAATTGATAATCCTGGCGTTTTAAATGTATCGATAAATCTCGACTCCGCAGCATTGCTTTACTCGTTCTCGATGGTAGTTTAGTATTTGTACCAGTTTCTTATCTTATTCTTTCATTTTTAATTCCAATTGTACGTGGAAAATTCCAAATTACTATTCACAATTACTAGCTCGTATCTACTGCAAAGTTCAAACATCGACTAATTCGAAATACGAATAGGCAACTGCCAAAAAAAAAAAAAAAAAAAGTAAAGTAAATAAAACGTGCAATGGCCAATCGGCGTCAAAGTGACCAGACTTTCGAACATTGGATCAATCGCAGATTTCATCGTATCAACTCGCCGTTGAAACTCGCCTGTTCTCTTCACGCAAGCAACAGCGATCAGCCACAAAATCACTGGCTCCATCCTGGACAAATATTTTCTAATCGCGCCAACGATAACTCTTGGTGTACGGAGAGCAGAAGCGTTCGTTCATTTCTGTTTGGAAATGCGTCGTTATCTGAATTGCCGTTATCGTTTCCACGGATGACAGAGGAATTCGGTGACGGATCGCGGAGACCTGGCAGGCTATCGAAGCCTCCGCGCGTTTCGCAGAAGAACGACGACGAATTCGCGTCGGCCGATTGATTCGTCCTGTCGACAAAAATATTGAAGCGGCGTTTCACGCGTAATCGGTCCGCGCCAGCCGATTTCGTTTGCACGGCTCAGCGACGAAAGAGCGACGTCCGCTGTGTTTCGCTTCGATTTTTCACCCTTTTCCCTCTTTCGTTCGTCCCTCCTTTTTCCCTCCTCTTTTTTCTACGCGTTCTTCATTCGTCCCTCGATTCGTTTTCACCCATACTAGCGTAGCATCGTGTACGGACGTCGATTACATTTGATCTTCGAAGCAGCGGCGCGTATCCGCGAGATATCGCGACGTTACGAATCGAGTCACCGACAAAGGAATGGAAATTTTCACGTCGCCCTCGATCGCCACGCGGATTAATTGTTTCCCGGCCACTGATCATTCTGATCGATCGATCAGTTTCATCGGACAGATTTCTACGCGTGCATCGTTCTCTTCCTTCGCTGTGGCCCGTCCACACGCTGGGATAGCGTTGGCGATGCTGTTCGTTCGACGTCGCTTTTCTTTCTTTGTCGTTTATTCTGTTCGGAATACGCGTAGTGAGAAAGCTCGTGACAAACGTATACCAAAATTGCGTCGATTATGTTCACTTGATTAAAATGCGGCAAAAACCGTGCATATAACGCGAAAAGACCGCGTTCTTTATCAAAACAATGTTATCGAAAAAAACAATGGTGAACAGACGTATATAGTGGCTGTATATAATTTCTCAGACAACAGAAAAAGTCGTCTGATGGGATTTTCATTTTCTCGCGAGCGAGGAAACTTGAGAACATTAAACCGGTGGGTAAATTATACAAAGGTACGCACGTCCGGCCTCGATTTCGTCGATCCTCGTGCCAAGTGGCCATCCAACACTCCAATTATACAAATGTTCCTTCCGGATCAACCTCGGCTTCGTTCGTTTCCTTTAACGAAACTGAAGTCTACGATTAAATTCACCTTTCCGACGAATTGTTGGCTGAAAGCGGGAGCAAGACGCGATACCTGCGACGAACTACAGGAAAGAAAAAAAGAAAGTGTCTTGCTGCCATATTCGTTGCGCCTTACCTCCCTCCGACGATAACTTTCCAGAAGTAGTAGGTATAGCCGTGTTTCGAAGTAGAAGAAATCTCGTTAGTCGGCCAGCTCGCCGGAAAAAATGTGAATGAGAATTACGAATCAAGTTGGTCGAGTGACAAAGCTCGTCGACGCGATCTTTTCCTCTCGTTAAAACCAGACTGGTTTTTACTCGGCGGTTTCGAAACCTCAACGTCCATTAAAGTACGCGTGAACATCGAGATATCGAACGACGAAACGAATCCGCAGGTACAGCTTCGATCAAGCTAAAGTTAACAAGACGTATTTCCATTCCGATCGCTGCCACAACGAGAAGCTTCGAACGATTAATGCAAATCACGTCCACTCCGGTTTCTTCGGGCCACGTCAGCCAGTGACAGCAATTAGTCCCTTTGGCAAAAAAGATCCACCCCCGTGTTTAACGTCTGGCCGATTAGCGAGAGAACCGTCCACGCATAAATGACTGGCGAAGTGCACGATTAACCACAAAGTCGAAATAAACGAGTCTGCCAAGTTTCGCGTGTTCCAATCGTCCACGTTTTCGATTGTAAAACGTACAATTTCCAGAATTCCGAATGCTCCGATTTCCAGACCGTCGAATCTGCCTCTTGATCTTTGGATTCTAGAGTTTCCGAGTTTTCGCGCTTTCGAATTCTCAAATTTCTCGACACATTCGAATTCTAAAATGACGTCGACCTTCGAATTCCTTGAAATGCTCGGGTTTTCGAAATTTCTTTGCGATCGAAGTTGGAAGTGGTAATCGATGGAGGTTCGTAAGCGATGAAGTTCCGTTCTGTCGGTTGGCGCGAGGGACTGCATTAATTTCCATAATCGAAATTTTCCAAACTTTTAAACGATCCTGCGGTTTTCTTTCAAACTGAACTTCCAATTTGATCGAAGACGAGTTACGTGATTCTGATAACAAGCTTTCCATTACCGTAACTCCCTCGAGCCTATTATTTCCTCTTCCAATATTCCTTGACGTATGAACGTCGTTATCAATAATTATAATAATACCGACAAGGAGAAGAGATAAATAAAAAAAAAAAGAAAAAGGTAAAAACAACTTTCCTTCTCGACTTCCTAACTCTTATACAATCTTTAAAAAAGTATCACTTTCTCGTTGAATACTGTGTGTACATTTCGAACAAACAGGGTCTGCAAAGTGAAAAAAGTCTCGATCCTCTTTTCCTCGGGAACGCGTAACAGAAGGATATTCGCCGGCAATTGGAACAAATAATCTTCGCCGAATGCTTTTCCATCTGAGTATTTGCGAACAGGCACAGCATAATAAACTTCGTTCGAGCTTATCCAGAGGGCAGAGAATTTTTTTAATTGCAACGATATTCGAATACGACCCAATTAAAGCTTTTCAAAGCGGTCGACCACGGCGGCTCCAACTTTCACCGTAAATTTATTGACCGCCATCTCCTTTCCTTTTAGTCTCTTCAATTCTCCTTTCTTTCTTCCTTTCGAATATCTCCGCTCCCGTTTTCAGCAGCATCGCATCCTGTGTGTGTCTCGTCGCGCTTCGTTCGATCGATTTTAAACGGCCGTCGTCATTCCGGATTTTTATTCCGCGTGAAGTGAAGATTAAAAGACACCGGAGATTGTCCATGACAAATCGCGTTTACTTCCGAACAAATGGCACTGAAACTTCGAAGGGTATTCGCCGGTGTCGTCGTTTTCTGTGGATGTTCTTTGGTGTACAACAGTTTTTCCTTCCGTTTGTTTGTTTCCAAGATGTTTAAGCCTTTCCGTACGAAGGTTGTTTTGTACGTGGTCACAAATATTTTAGTAATTGTTCCATCAGAATGTACGCTTTCATTCAGAAGTCTTGAGCATGCACTGTATTTGCTCGAAAACTGGAAAGGAGTCAATTAACCACTAAAAGATCATTATTTTAGTTCAATAAGATCGCTTTACACGAGGAAGCGTGCATAAAGTACCAATGTACAAATAATTTTATTTAGATACTAGTGGAATTTGAAGTTCGTAATCTGCGTCAAATAATTAATTATTATTATTATTATTCAATTATTATTTTTTAATACGACGAAGCGCGTATAAAGTACCAATGTACAAATAATTTTACTTAAATACTAGTGGAATTTGAAGTTCGTAATCTGCGTCAAATAATTAATTATTATTATCATTATTCAATTATTATTTTTTAATACGACGAAGCGCGTATAAAGTACCAATGTACAAATAATTTTACTTAAATACTAGTGGAATTTGAAGTTCGTAATCTGCGTCAAATAATTAATTATTATTATCATTATTTAATTATTATTTTTTAATACGACGAAGCGCGTATAAAGTACCAATGTACAAATAATTTTATTTAAATACTAGTGGAATTTGAAGTTCGTAATCTACGTCAAATAATTCATTTATTTAAAGAACGATTTATCGAACATTTATAAATACGTTGAAATAGTTTGCCAAGACTAAAGTCGTCTTTTGATTTTCGAGACAAATGATATTTGCTCGACTACGAGGAATATAGTTGTTGACTTGTAGTTGAAGTAGAATAAGAAAGCATGAAAATACAGGTGGATAAAAAGTGGAAAGGCAAAGGTTCGTGGGGATCGGCGAATGTAAGCGAAGGGTAGCCAGTCCGAAACGAAGCATTGGGCGTAGAAAGAGGAAATATGGACAAAGTTAAGGAAAGTCAGGAACATGTAGAAACAAGATGGAAAAAATATGAAGAAAGTGTATCAAGAAGTCGTGAAATGTCTACAGGAATTGGACCAAGCTGGCGTGAAATTGTGAGTAACGTAGATGAAGAACAGGAAAGAAAATACGAAGAAACGTGTAGAAAACTATAAACGACGAGAGAATGGCGTTAGAGTCGTAGTTGCTACAAATCCATTAACAGAACGAAACGTATCTTGGACGTTCTCTTCCATCTTTCTTCCCTTGTTTTTTCTTCCTCCTTCTTTTTCTTTTCTTTACAATGAAAAATATCGTTACAAAGTTGAAAATTTCGCACAGAACAAATAAATCAACCGATTTATTTCGTCTACACGTCTGAGAGTCGATACTAGCACGAGTCTCGATACGAACCTCGCTAGTAGAAACAGACTGTATCAGTCGGACATAGCGAAGCGATTTTCTTTAAAATTTTATATTACGTTTGATATTCTATCAAACTGGCTTCTACGTATAACGAAAGTGCAACGGTTAACAAAGCGAAGATTTAATCGATTTATTCCATTTCAGAGTTATAGAAAAAGAACACGATGAGATACACTTTATAATTTTTACGCGAAAACAATTTTAGAGTTCAAGTCTTCCTAAAGCAACCTCACGTTACCAAAGCTACGCTTCGCTTCAATTTTGTAGCTGAGTGTACGTTCTTCTTAGCGTCTTGAATATTTCGAAAAATGTTAATGTACTTATTAGTACGTAGAAGCGTTTCTTCTTTTTATTGAAACGAACAGAAGACTGGAACGTTACAATTGCAAGACGTTAGAAATTAGAGAAAATATCTCGTGTAAATATAGCCTATTTATTTCCAATCTACAATCTCGCTGATCGGAAACGAAATGTTGCCAATACCTTGTAACCGACCATCGAATGATCAAACATGAGAAAATGTTCTCCGGCATTCCGAAAGTTCATTTTACCAATGACAACAAAGATACTCTATCGTCGATCAAAACAACACAAAGAGCAGCTACCTTTCACAGTGCTCGGTCAATATATCTTTCTCTCCTTTAATTCCGGCCGGACCTTCTTCTAGGAAACGATCTAGCGAACTGGAGCAAATAAAGAGGGCTTTTCAAGAATTCCAGTCGATTTTACCAGCCTGGAGCGGCGCCGTTTTGCCTCCGTCATTCTCACGGGTTTAATTTTTTAATTTAAACTTCGAGGAATAAGATGAAACGTAACCTAATCCTCGTAAAAGTTCCTGCGCCCGAGTAGTGCAGTTTCCTTCTACTGAATATTTTTCGAACGTTTCATGTTGCGATGAAAATTTTCATAAGTCAATGTTTATCGATGTTTCGTTCGTTTATCTTCGTATTACCTGCTAGACAGGATTAAGTACCTGACGAGGAAGAATACTTTCGTACGAAATAATTTAACAGATGAATAATCCATCAGTTTCAAAGGAAATAGCAAAATAATTTGACGAGTCTACAAAAAACTTCAGTGTTTTATTTATTCTCCAACTTCTGTTGTACCGTTTTACGGTCAAAAGAGATTCGTTAGTAACACAATTAGTTACACCAGCAACAAGATAACCATCGAAAGTTCGACGATTAGAAACGGTAAGCTTATCGCCGCACATTGACTTCTACAATTTATCTTGACCGCGTCATAATATTTTCGCCCATCTTCGTCTTCCTCCCTATTTCTTCCTTCGTTGCAGAACGCTACAAAAATATGGTTACTTGAAAATATCGCGCAAGACAGATAAGCCAACTGCCTCGTTTCGTCTAAGCACGGTGAACATGGTACGGTAACCATCCCAGTAGAAACAGGTTGCATTAGTCAGCCGCCACAACGCAATTTTTTCATCTACGGCGATTAAAACGAATAAGATGATCATAGTTAGATCGCTAATAAGATCACTAATTTTCCTTACAATCTTATCAAAAATGAGCAATTGTCGAAATACCTTCCAACTATAAAATTATTCTCGAATTATTATAATTTACATTAATAAACCCTAAGTTGTCTCGATCGAAACAACACTTCCCAACCTTCCGTCGTTCTTCGCCCGCCACAGACGCGAAAGCAGCGCACCAAAACTCGATATGACGATAATCAACTACAGAAACCCGTCGTCCGGACTCGGCATTCGTCGACCCCTAAAAAAATTTCTGGGAAGTCTGCCGCGGTCCCGTATGAAAGCTACGTATCTAACAGTCGAGCCGCCCTCTACGACCCTCTCGGAGAGGCCAGTTTTCCATCCAAGGGCCTAGCAAAGAATACCCCCTCGGCTGGTTGCCGCGTTTAATTTAAATAATAAACGTCGCGTCTGCAGCCGGCTACCAGGCTGCAGGGTAGCGCAGAGGGTTGGTGCGGTGTTCGGTGCCAAAAGCTGTCCGAGGAGGACAGATCGTTAACCAAGCAGTAAAGCTTCGGAGCCAGTGCCCGACCAGACGAGCGTAACGACGAACGCAACTCCAACCAGCGCCACCGCTTTCTCCCTTTCCAGATCACCCCTTTCTCCCTTTGCAGATCACCCCTTCCCTTCTTCTCGTCTGATCCTCGACCGCCTCCGGCCGAACTTGGCCGGCCAACAAGATACGCCCCAGACGATCGCCCGCCGCGAAAGTTTTCCCATTTTCGGGTGAATCGATGCACATAATTCGACGCATACGCTGGTCCGTGGCACGTCCATCCTCGTTTCACTTCTCTTCCATGCCTCGTCCCGCCCTTCCGGATAGTCTGTGACAACCCTCGTCGCGTGCTTTGTCTTCGCCACGCATAACCACGTATTTAAACGCCAGCGGGAAACTTTTTCCGCAACAATGTGCGACTTTCGTGGATGGGGGTTGGTCGAGTTTATGGGAGTTTGTTTGCAAGGTAAAGGGAGGAGATGTTTCTCCACGTTGCGTAGAAGCGGTTTTTCTCGTTGAATGTTTATGATTGTTCGACTCTTTTAGGCGTGGCAATAGTATATCATATGGTGAATGTAAGAGATAATTAAACTGGAGTTTATGGTTTCGCGTGCCCCGTAATTTTACGAATAATTTCATTGGTGTTGGTAGATTCTCGCGTAGAACGGTTTCCAGGCTAAGTGGCGACACGATCGAGCTTGAATTTTTCTTCTTATGCCTTTCTTTTTCATTCTCTTTATTGAGAATTTTACAAGCGTAAGATATCGAAATTGTGAAATTTATAAATGGCGGAGCTGATCGGTTTTCTTCTAAGAATTGGAAATACGCGTAAAAGTAATGACACAGACGTTGTAGCATCATTCTCCTAAACTATCGTTTATTTCTGGTGTGATAATTGCGTGCACTCGTGTACTCGTATATGCGTGCATGGAAAGTGATCGTTTCGATGGTTTACGTTGTACGATCGGTAATGGCTAGTTTTCGAGCGCTCGGATAGAGCGTACGATTTGTTGGTCGATGACCTGCGAATAGTTTGTTCAATCGGTATAATTCCATAGACCGGTATAGATTGGTTTTACGGAGAATCATGCGGATCGGTCGTTTCAGTTACTAAATCGCGACGCTACTGTTTCGAATCATTCGTTTGGAGTTCGTCCAAATATTCCAGCAAAATGTTGCAAGTTTCCTAGCAAAATCTTTCGGACGGAAAGGATAGGCGCGTGGAAAGTTCAAATGTCGAATTAAGTCGAAAGAGAAATCGATCGCTAGCTCCTTGTACCGAGCAAGAAACACACAGTGGTGTCCTCGTTTACGAGAAAAATGCGCGACGAATTTTCGCTCGGCACCGATATTTCAAGCGTCGAACGTTTCGCCAGCAAATTGCAAGTATACAGGGTGGTTGGTAACTGGCGGTACAAGCGGAAAGGGGGTGATTCTACGCGAAAAAACAAGTCGAAAATATGGAATAAACATTTTTCGTTCGCGGCTTTGTTTTCGAGAAAGTCGACTTTGAATTTTCGCTATTCGTTTCGTTATAGCGGATCTCACTGTAGATCATTGTCTCGATCGACGTTATGTTGATAAACACTTGCAATGCGACCCAAGTGTTTTCCTACCTATTAACTTACTATCCGACTTTTTTATTCTATATTTTCTTTATTCTATTTTTTTTTATTCTATATTTTGGACTTCTTTTTTCGCTTGTACCACCAGTTACCAACCACCCTGTGTATACGGAATATAATCGAGCCAGGCGAACTCTGTGTATCGTTTAGAACCGCTGAAGGTATCGGATAAATGACGCAAGCCGCGGTCATTAGGATATTACGCTCGACAGAGAAAAAATCCGCCGACGAACTGGATAATTCGATTGGTTTAGTCGTCTGAAAAACGAACGATCGCCACTCCGAGTCGACCAACCATAGAACAGAGTCTCTTTTTCTCTCTCCTCCCCTCCCTCCCCGCCGTACATTCGTTTTTTCTTTTTCCCTACTGTCCGCGATCGGATTAGAACAGCGAGACATTGTTTCAGTTTTTTAAAGGGGCTGTGGACTTTGATTCTCTCGATGGAAATCCCGCGGGCTGATTTTTGATGCTATTGAAGTTTGGCCGAACGTATCGAAAGACAAGGCAACTGGGTCGCCGGTATTGATAAAATTTCCGCGAACGTAAATCGGCAACGGAATTTCAGACTCGATTAGCGTGTCCATTTTGCGGACGGTAGGATGTATCGACACTTTGCTAATTGATCAATATCTTTGTTTTGTTTGTTTGCCTGTTACGAGATAATTTGCGCTATTGATTGATTCCTGTGGTAATTTCATCGAATATTAATATTGACGTTCGTAATAAATTAAATTCTATAAGAAATTCTATATGTTTGTCGTTGATTACAGAGATGGGCAGAGTTGATTCTATTCTAAACGTTGGGTTAGTTCGGAGATTCAGATAATGGTAATTAATTCTGTAAAATAAATTAATAGCAAGTTAATTTCTAGCTAATTCCGCGTGTTTGTTATCTACCAGAGAATGAAATAAAAACTCATTTCAATTAGCACGTAACAATGCCAGTTGTTATAATTGTTTGTCGTTTGATCGAGACAGCTGCTAAAATAATGTAGATAATTAAAGAGTAAGAAGCGTAAAATGAAGCGGGATATGAGAGAGCAAGTGAAAGGGGACGCGATATGGTCAGGCTGGCCTCAAAACACGTTCGATAGAATGTATATTTCTCTATATCTGTTGAACTAAAGAATATTACATCCGCGCGACAAATGTTTGGTAAGAAAATAAGTGAAATAGAAATTGTATACCGAACAAGAGATATCAGATCCTAAAAGTAATATGAGAAAAATCAACAGAAGAACGAAGAAAATGAAGAGAGCTAGAAACAAACAGGGAGAATCTTTGAATCGTTATAAGTATATTCGTCGAGATGGTATGATAAATTTACACGACATAGGGAAGAAATAAAAGCACGAAAGGTAACCACCGAACGTTAACAAATATGATAGGAAAACAACTGTCATTGCTCTAACAAAGAAGAAGCTTCTCCGGCAAAGAAAAAGAATCTGCTTTCTTCTAAATCTTGCAAAAGCAAAAGCACTCGGACTAATCGATTTGAAAGAGACCCGGAAACATCCAACATATTCGGCCAAAAAATTCCTCGAACCGCGAGTTCCAACGAAGAAGCCGAAATACACAAGAAACGAATTAAAGTCTTGAAAACACAATGCGCCGAACACAATCATATTCTTCGTTCTCCGCGGACCGAACAATAGACGCGACTGAAAAGATCCTTGTTAAATTAATTTTTCACTCGCGCGATATTTTTCTACTTTTATTAGCGAGACGAAGCAATTGCCAGCCCGCCATCCGCCGCTTTTCCACGTTCGACGTTTTTAATAGTCACCACCACGCGGATGTTTCATTCTCTGCACGTCTTTAGAATTAGTTCGGTTCCTTTCTCAATCCGAGGCAAGAGTTGCGAGAACGCCATTGAAACGCTTGAAAGCTATAGTCTGGGCCACTTCTTTTTAAAGTGTTCCGCTTATATTCTGAATTCACCGCCTCTCGCCTCCTCTTCTTCGGCCGCTCGCCACTTTTGTCCACGTCGAGCACGATGTACCGCGAGAATTTAGATTTCGCGGCGATTAAAAGGCAGGGAAACTTTTTTTTTTTTTTTTTTTTTTTTGCCTAACGGAATGTTCGAAAGCGCCGTTGGCCAGGCTGATTATTTGTGTTTCAATTAGAGGCTGCTCTGAGACTGGATGGTTTTTAACGCTCCTTCCGGGAAAGAACGAGACGAGGATTCTTAACGAAAGCCCGCAAAGTTTCGACTCGCGGAGCGACTTAATTATAAAAAATTAAGGGACAACAACGACAACTTGGCCTGTGGAAAAGCAGGGTCCGTGATGAGAGCCTGATCCCTTAGCCGACGATCTTCCACTGCGACGCTGAAACTTCCGTGAAAATTAGTGGCAACTTTGCGGTATGAACTTGAACGTTGAAAGTTGAAATTGGATTTATGTGTAATTACACGGTAATCGGACGTGGATGGACTAATGTGATGCTGTTAGAATTTCTCGTTAACCCTTGCATCAACTGTGTTAACCTGTGCTACAGCCACTTTCTCGTAGAATTTAAAAGAAGATTATCGTTAACATTCCTTATTGGCCATGAATATTTTTCATTTGTTTATTTTCTATTAAAATACGATCTCTTGCTTTCTTCTTGGCGAACACTTTCTCTATCGACCAACGGCAAATTGTTCTCCTCGACTAGCGTCTAACTGAATTCTAACGTCTAGCTGGAAATAGTATTTTGCAAAAGCAAGTAATTCTCCCGAATATCGAGTACATAATACAGAGCGTAGCTTCGGTAAGTCGAACCTCTGTAACTCGAAAATCTCTGCAAGACTACAGTTTTGTTCGTTGACTTCCGCTGCGAAGACCCACGCTACGAGTCGAAATACAACTTACGTTAACTCGAATTATTTGCCACCTGTCCAGATGCACTATTTTACCTCCGTAACTCGAGTTTGGAATAGCCAAACCTCTACAGGTCGAACTTTACCTCTATAAATCGAACTTCTATAACCACTGCCGCTGCCTCTGCAACTCCAAGTGTACCTATAGCTACGCTATGTGTCGCAAGGTGTAAGAAGCCAGTCGTTCGACGTTGTCCCCTTTCTTCCGACCGTTAGGATTGTCTCGAGCAACGTAAAACGACACGAGCAGTATCCCTGCTTTCTCGTCCATCGGCTACGTGTATATTCGTGGAAGCTAACCGTTCTTCGTCAGTCGAACGTGTAATTGTCATCATCCGCCGA
The DNA here is from genome assembly GCA_014737475.1 of Bombus confusus. NCBI lineage: Eukaryota > Metazoa > Arthropoda > Insecta > Hymenoptera > Apidae > Bombus > Bombus confusus. The sequence goes on along the minus strand of JACXIV010000072.1, from coordinate 2,842,877 downwards.
GTATTTAATCTTTCGCATTTACGTCGAATGAAACGAGCCGCAAGAGGAAGCTGAAGATACTAAACACTTTGCGAGAAGGTGAATGTAATCGAACTTTGGCACAAAGCTCGTGCACGTCGAATTTTCCTTCGTTAAACCGCTTTTACTGGGAAGTTTCGATAAGTCGAAACCTCTGCAACTCGAACATCGTAGCTCTTCCCTCGAGACTCGAGTTGCCGAGATTCCACTGTATATATATTTACGGTGGAATAAATATCACGTTCAAAGAACCAAAAATGTTGGGAATTTTTAGAACTATCCGATGCTTCATGACGTGAAAACAAGAAAACTCGCAGAAATGAACTCGTCGCTTGATTGTTAGCTTACCACTGTGATCTTTCATCGATACAACCGATGTATATATGCGCATGTATGGAAGATTGGACGGGAAGCGTTTACTTAGGATCTTTTTACTTAAGAAAAATCGATTCGATTAATCACGCGCGATCGAGTATCTAGCGCGTCAAATGTTTCAGATATTCGACGCGCTCAACCGACGATGAATTCTCTGCCTCGGTGTCTCCGGTTCAGCCGATATTCGATGAAATCGAACGAGCCTCGTACGTGAAAATCGGCAAATCAATCGTTCCTTTTAACCATTATCGATGCAGCTGTCACGTCGAACATCGAACAGGCACAAACTTCGCTATAATTAAAAACTCAGTGCATCGCCAGTCCCTTTTCCCTCCATCGTATTGTTCGTAAAGTGTGTTTGACTTGGAAACCTTTTACTCTCTACGATCATCTGTTTGAAAATGATTTTCGCGCGTTTCCACGATACACCAGTTTCCCGACGTAGCAACGATTCCAACGTTTGTAGGTTCGTTTTAATACGATTCTTTGTATTGATAATTAACTGCAAGAATTTCTGGAGGATTTTCAAAACGCTGTCTTCGAATAAGAAACACAAATATCGGCTTATAATATATTTTCCTGGCTGAAATAACAATTTTGGAGAAACAATCGTTGTAAGAAATCTGAAAAACTAAAGCAGGAAATGAAGGAAAGAGAGGAAGATAGCGTCGGGACGACTAAAAAGACAGACGAGAACTAACGACCACGGAAATCCTCTTTTAGAACCGTGTGCATAGATGCTAACGTCCATGGTAAATTATAAAATATGCTAATTATAGAAAGTTGAAAGAGCTAAACCGGGAAACCGAGGAGCGGAACACAGTAACGTCAAGACGACTAAAAAGCGCAAGAGAGCTAACGACTATAGTAATCTTTTTTTAAAAACACACACACGTAGATACAAACATGCGAGATGGCAGTATCTCTTCAACGCGTTGACTACCATACTAGTCATCGTTGACATCGATGACTCGCGTTTCACTAAATTTTTCGAACGATTCAAACAAGATAAATGTCACGAACTAAGGAAATGTTCGACAACGTGAATAATTTAGAACATTTTAGGAAATACACTGCCAAAAAAGAATTCGTACAAATATGATAAAATATTTCAATATCAAAGCGTTAAGTATACAAAAATCAATTATTCAGTTTACGAGATTTAAATATCATGGCGCGGTATATTTCGATGGAACGTGAAATTCGCGTAGCAACGTGTCGACCAAGTAAAACTACGGATAAACACGGACTCCCAACGTGAAGCAGAAGAAGTGCCACTAGATTCCATATAAGTATCTAATATATTCCACTAGTTTGCTACTAGTGCATGCCAGCGGTCGAAGAAAGAACTGAACCAACCTGAAGAAGGTGGAGTACTGTGTAAGTACACGTTCGTACCTTTGGTTCAGGGAACAATCAAACGTGGTTCACACGAAGCAGTGACGACGTGGCGTGACTGCGTGTGAGAAGAGTCGCAATTAAAGGCGGTGAAACATGTTTAAGTAGCGACCTGTCGGGCAGAATCTCGAGAAAGGAAACGAGCCACGGTAAAACGACCATCCTCGTATCCGGTTGGTCGTCGGTGGACAAGAATCTAGTGCGTGACTCGAAGTAGGGAGTAGCCGTGATCGTAGCTCAATTTGTTTGCATAGTTGGCCGTAATTAACACGAGCACCGATGATCACGGGCTACCATAGGCACTCGTTAACGTTAATTTGTCGGTTCTTGCGATTTCATCGAGCTCTAAGCTTCGTTGTATGGTCCTGCAGAGAAGGGATGCTTCGAAAACGTAGCTTCAACGTGTTGCAACGATGTCCTAGGAACCTGTCGTAGGAGGATTTGATTGTTTACGTCGCACCGTGAGCAGAGCTAAGCGTTGGCGCGAGTGTTTGATAATTTTCTAACGATTCTGTTTGGCGCGACGATGATAATTTCGACGAGAAGATCGCATCACGCGCTTAGTGCGTAAAATTTAGTCCCTCGGCGAAGAATTTTTCTTTGTCTCTCTTCGACGAAATTATTCCGATCTTTTCTGTAGCAAAGGCAATTGCAATTTATTTACTAATGTACTATGTAACACAGTGTGGATGATTTTACAAATTCTGTCACTTTCCATGTACTGAAAGCTCGCCAGATATTTTGCGAAAGAATCTCCTCGCTGTCTATGATCCGTCACAGGCCACACGCAAGACGTCAGACGTCAAGAAATTAAGAACAAAAAGAAACGAAAAACGCCAGCCTAAAATGCCACGGACACGAATATTACGAGAAGATTTTATTTTTTATTCTATTTAGAGAAAATTACGATCAATTCTAAAAAAGAATTTTAAGTAAGTTTCTCTGGCGTGTTACAATGTCGCGAGTATAAAGAGTTCATTGCATGTACGAGAAGATTCATTCGGGAACGATAAAGAATCTGTGGCGGGTGATCGCGAATTCGTTAAAAGTGTAACTGGAAAAAGCGGTTTTCCAGCACGGTGGTGCGTTATAAAACTGGTTCGCAGAGACGGGTTCGGCGATTATGCCGCAGTTTTCATCTGAAATTCGAACCAACGGCCGATCTCAAATCGCACGCGAGGTTGTGATGGCCCTGGCAAAAACGCGTTTCGTGCGTTTACATGTGCGTTCGACGGTTCGTTCATTTGCATAGCGTAACGTTGCTCTGTTACACTGTTACACGGATACCTTGCCTTTTGGAATTACCATAAGCAGGCGCGAGCTTAAAACGCCATGTGTTCGACGCGAAGCGAAAAATTAAACGTGCCCGCCATTTAGAGCAAACGTGGCGAAGAATTTAATTGTTCGTCGCTCGTTTGCGCGATAGTGAAACACGGTGAACGTGCGTGCTTGTCAGCTATTTTTCCGAAAACGCGATTAATTGACAGCCGCTGCTCCGTTGTGCTAATTATAGAAATAATTAGGATAGTTTCCGCGTGTGAGTGTTGTAATACCTGGTGTGTTCTAAGTTGTATCAATATATGGTATTGTTAAAATGAAGAAAGTTTCAAATCGACAGGCTATAAATTTTAGCAAATTTTGTGCTGAACATACTAAAGGCTTTTTACCATACTAGTAACAATCGTCGTCTGTTCCATATGCATTACATTTATTCGTCGTTCTTACGAGATATGAATCCAGTTTGCGAAACGACGGTGCCTTTTTATACCTCTTATACTACTTACGCCTTTTATTCTTCCTGTTTCATAAACATTCACCGGCGACTATAACACGAAGAACACGGGAGAAAGGCACGACGAGTACGTTTCGTCGATTCTCCGATTTTAACGTTATGTAACGTTATTTCAACGTTACGTTTTCTTTACGATGAAACAGCAGAATTTTATTACGACACGATCCGGGGCGAAGATAATCTCTTAGGTGCAAACATGTAAGTTTTTTTTTTTTTTTTAAATAATCGAGAAGTTGATGAGATTCTGCAGAGCACGAAGCTATTGTATAATTATCAAGTCGAGCGATATTTTCTTCCAACTTATTGTTCGTAATTCCGCTGTAAACACGCAAGGAAATCTATGAAAAGACGGCGTTGTAATTTCTCTTTCGTTACGCGGTATTAGCATATTTGCGAGCAACACGACGAATAATCGTGGGCGTTATTAAACAAAAATGGAAAAACAAATACACGCGCGGGAAATGCAAATGTTTATCGGACACGAGAAAAATTGCCATGGTTGCACGTGTGCACGATGCAACATCTGGTTGTTATTCATTCGAATAGATCATAGCGAATTCGTTAGCCTGTTCCCAGTCGTCACCGATCGAAAATTTTCACTCTACCTACTCTTTATTCTACGATCCGTTTAATCGGATTTTTCTAACCTTTTTCCTCTATGACGATTTTATTGGATTCAAAGGTGGTTGTGGTTACTCGATGGAAAACAATATTCGCATCTATACTAATTATATCGCGAAACCCACCACTATTATAAACTTGTTAGCCTATTTGGACCTTTTCTATCTGATAGTTTAATTAAATTTACGTATATGATATTGGCGCGACATTAACATAACGAGTGTTTAGCCGTAATATCAATTTCAATACCATTTTCGATAAACAACTAATTTTAATGGAAATTGCCTCGGTGTTTGAAAAGTATCTATTTTTAGTTGGCTCCACTTTAATCGGTCTGCGTGACAAAATATTACTCTTGCAATTCATTTTTCCACGATCGATCGCAGTTACTCGATTGTGACAACTCTAACGAGATATCTGATTAAATGACAAACGCACTTCGTTTAGAATCTTCGATAGAATCGCCGATTCTGTCGCGTCGTGTTTTCTTTACAAGAACATCGGAGAAGGAATTGTTATTAAAGGGTGAGAAAGAAATTGGTTCCACAAGCTAAAAGATTCGGTGCTGAAAGGTTTAAATTAAAGGTGAACTCTTCGCATTTCAATTATTTAAATACATATTTATTCGAATAAAGAATTAATCTGTTCGACGACAGAATATAATTAAAGTAAGATGTTTATAAATTGAAAAAAAGAAGGAATCAGCGGAAGAAAACAGGAGAGGCCGCATAATCTGCATATGAAAGTTCCACTCACCCTTTCCAATTCTGCCGAGCTAAACCAGGTCCCTGAATCAACCCTCGAAAGCCACGAAAAACACTCGCAGCTCCATCCTAACCGAGTCCCCGTACACTGCATCGCCCAATCCGAACATTTCGACTATCCAAAAGATCCCAAGAATCTCGAACAAACGACATCCCCCGAGCTCGTGTCTTAACTACCCTTGCCTAGAACTCCTTTCAATCTCTTTAACCCACCGTCGCATAACCGGCAGTCAAGCGTACAGTTTACGAACAAATAAAAAGAACATCGGAATAACAATGGAAGAAAAGGAAGAAAGGGGAACACGGTGGAAGTTTAACCTCGTTGAGTTTAACGTCGCGTTAACGCAACATCTCGCGTTTCCAATTTCCTTTCTTCAAATTTTCCGTAAAAGCTTTATGCAATATTCGTCGAATTTTTTAATGTCACGGAATACACGGCGCTTCCGAACTCGCGCACCGCAGTATAGATTCTGCAATTTCACGAAACTTCAAAGAAGTTGCGATACTTACGTCACTGCGACAAATTATATCGCTTGGTCTTCAACGCGTCGACTACCCTTCGAACGTTATATTATTTAGGTTGTCCAAAATGTTTCTTTCGCGAAGAAACGATAGGTGCACAACATTTTCTGTTTTATATTATTTTATCGAATTACGTCTGATCCATTTTTTTCTATTAAGATAAAGACCACAACATTTGACAGATTAAGTTTCATGCTTGTACAAAGATGCATTGCTGAAAAAGGGATGTTTGGAATAGAAAGACATTTTTAATTTTAGGTATTTTAATATTTAATTTTAATATTATTTTTATTTTTAATATTATTTAATATTATTTTTAATAGTATTTTAATTTTAATATTAGGTTGCCCAAAAAGTTTCTTTCGCTTTACAAAGAAACGATGGATGCTCAACATTTTTTGTTTTATGTTATATTCTTTTATATTATTTAATTTCGACATTTTTTACATTGTTCTTATATTTTATAACCTGATATTAGGTTGACGGGAAAGTTTCTTTCGTTTTGTAAGGAAACAACGGATGCAACAATGTCGTGCGTCCATTGTTTCCTTGTAAAACGAAAGAAACTTTCCGGACAACCTAATACATTTCGCCCGAGGAACCGCATCGCCGATGTATCGTGCAAAGTATTGCGCAGCGTTCGCGCACTTACTCTCCGACGCGTTTTTGACGATCTTTTTAAGCCACGAAGCTTATCTTATGTCGATCATTCGAAAGAAACGTAACAACGCGAGTCGCCGATGATCGTCGTAGCAGCCAAGTTCATGGGTTAACGTATTGAAGGAACGATACGATAGTTACATGACGATAGATCGAACGACTGTAGGGGATGGAAAAATTCGAAAGCAAGCTATCAGAAGGAGATAGAAGTATAGAGAGGTTGAGTGCGGCAGCTCGTCGGTGCAAATAAGCGGGGCGGGGTACGCGCATGCTAATGGGGGTCGCGTTCGACCCTTTGTACGCCGTATAAACGACCGTTCTCACTCGATATGCTATCTACGAGCGGACCGGTCTTGAATGGGATCGGCAACGAGGGAGGTATTGACGCGAAGAACGAGAGACCAAAGCCTCTCTTTCCTCCTTTCCTTCTCCCCCCTCTCTCTCTCTCTCTCTCTTTCTCACTCTCTCTTCCTCTACCTTTCCCTCTCCAAAGGAAGGAGCGTCTTCTCGTCGTTTCTTGGCTCGACAAAAGGAGCAATATAAATGCGGGCACAAAAGCCGGCGCGGATTGTATTAGATGCCGTCGTAATGCTGGAAATTGCGCGCACTCCACGGTACGAAAGGGTTGGCCGGCGTGGCAGGTTTGAGCGGGGGCGTGATATGTTTATCATGCGGCAGAATTTACCGTTCTTGTTGTTTTTAGTCGACAGAGTGTGGAGAACAGTTTCTGCCGAAGGAAATAGAGACGAAGGATCGGAGTGGTAGTTTCTCTTGGTCGGAAAGAGACGGCGGTTTCAGGTTGCCGGCTTTTTTGCATAATTGCACAGCTTAATGAGGTGGTTACGTGGCAGTTTTTACGTGTAATTCAAAGCGAGAATTTAATCCGAGGTTATCGTGTCTAGGAGATGTTAATACGGAGATTCGTTCGTTCCCTAAGATTTCTATGGAAAAGATACACGTGACAACATTTCCAAGATGAAATATATCTCCACTCGAGTCTCAGTATCGTTATCGGTATCTTCAAAGGTACGAATTTCCATAAACGAATCCGTAATCTAACTACGACGATGCGATATTTTCAGTGATTTTTCGTTTCGATCGTAGTTCGAAGAATGGGCAGGATTGCCATTTGAATTATTACATCGCTCTGTTCTCGTTCGAGGCGATTATCGTCCATTGTTCCTAGTTGACAGTTCGATTCTAGATCCGAAACGATGGCTCAGTTTCCGAAATTATATGTTTTCTTTTTTTCTTTTCTTTCTTTTTCTTTCGTGGGATTTCTCGTTTAGTTTCGATGTGGACCGCAAGCGAAGTAAATGCTCGGATGATGGAAGCGCTACCGAACTGCAGATTTAATGCGATTATCTTTCCATAGCCAGCATACCGTGATCGTTGCTGGAACTTCGCGGCGTGATTATCGTCCAGCTTTACGCGGCAAGATTTAGAATATTTCTAACGAAATCAAACAAATTTGCAGAGTTTCCAGAATAGAATAATAGCGGCGGATATGACTGCAATAAATTGTCATGCTGGATTTTTAGAACCTCCCCCCCTTTTTTTTTTTTTAACTATTGGCAGATGTATTTCGAATCTGAATACCGATTGATTAATTGACTAGTATAATCCATTATTTGGAGTTGGAAGCTTCCCGGTTATTCGTTATTTTTTTACTCTAAACTTTTTGACCTTTTTTTTTATTTTCGCTCCTGTTTTTTACGAGTAACTTTATTCGATTAATCTCTGCGTTCAATTACGGTAGGTAGAATTTTGCAAATTTACGGAGAACTTGTTTCACATTTTTTTTTTTTTTTTTTTTCTTTTTTTTTGTAACGTTCGTTTCATCTGAATAGATCTGTCGTTTGTTTACTTTCTTCCCTCTATTAAATTATCACGGGGATCTTCTTCTCCCTTTCGCCAATTTATTTTTTCCCATATTGATTCGTAATCGGGTTTAAATTTTGCTCTAAATGTATATTTTACTTTTCGTAGAATCCTTTTATATAGAATTAGAAGAATCGATTCCATGTTAGGCTATCATCGTAGTAACCGTTGCCGCTACTTTCGATCGAAGTGTTCTCGTTCCGACGTTCGTCGAATGGACTGCCTACTTTATGAGCAGTAAAGAAACAGCAGTTTACCGCGTCGTTCGTTGGTGAACTTTTCGCGACAGGGGCAGCAACTTCCACGAGACGTTCAACTTCTCGTCGGTAAAGCGCAATTATTATTTCGCCACGATAACGCCACGCAACTCCGGTGATAACATTATCGTTAGATATGGTCGACGCGATCGGCGATGAAAATTTCCACGCCTCGCTGCTCTTTCGCGAACGTTTTAAACACAATCGATTGCATTGGTTGCACGAAGCAAGAACACGCGTCACGACAAACTGAAATAGGAATATGCAGTAGAATATAAGTTTCCTAAATATGCCGCGGGGTGTTACATGAAAAATGCAACGAATTACACGCATCGAGGAACAAGATACTACATCGACACGTGGCGAGAAAACAGCATTACGCATTCTGTGCGACTGCATTTTACGCACGTCCACTTTTTGTTTGACGTCGCGTCAACTTCGAGTTCATGCATTTTTTATGAGCGTGAAATAATCATCGATGAAAGGACCACGGTCTACGCTACCATAAACTGTATTATCGAGATTACTTAACGCGATTGAAGAGATCGAAAACTCGTGTCGTTTCGCGTCGCTCGAGCGGAGAAAAGGTATCAAAATATTTTTCCAAATTTCAACTTCGAGATTTATGCTTCCCTGTTATTTTTGGATTAGAAAGCATTCGAAATCTTCTACGAAACAAACGCGATATTCGTTGGAATAGATTCTGAAAGGATCTGAAGAGAATTAGTTTCTTGTGGATTTTATCAAATAACGCACTTTTCCTAAATTGGAAAAAACCTACTTCTGTTTGGGAGAAGCAATATGTATTTTATCGGACAAAGCGTGAATTTTATGAAAGTAAGTTCTCTTCCTTTGCGTAAATTTCGCTAGAAAATTATGTCAAACAACTTGACGGATACGAGAAATGTGGAGGAAAAAGGACAACTTAAATTACTTCGTGAAATTTTTTCCTCTTCGTCTTCTCGCAACAACCAACTTTCCAATCTTCCAAACGATTATTATTCGTATACTAATAAAATAAAAAAGGAAAATAAAGATCTCTCGAAATGAGAGTAAAAAGTTGAAAAAGGCTGACACGAAAAGCTACTTTCATAGAAAGTAAAGTTGCATGGTGCAGACCAGTTCGATACAGTTACAAACGAATTTTTCATAACGAAACAACCATCGCTTTACGAGCGTCGCATGGCTGCTACCTTCGGACTACACGAGCAACAGCAACACATAAAATTTCCCATCGATCAGGAATTTATGAAATTCGCATCTAGACAACCTCTCGAATGTTTCGTGCGGTAACGTTGGCCTCTGAACGCGCATATATTATATTACCATTGGAGAGACGAAATAAGTTTTCGTTCTGACGAGCACACGAATAAAATTCTCCTCTGTATATAACGTGTATATAACGACGTACACAGAGCGAGTCAGCCAATATTAGAGTCGACGTTTTTTCCCCTCCAACGTGATAAATTTTTTGACAAAATATTCAATCCCAGAGAACAGCAGAATCTCTACAAATTTTATGTCAGAAAATATTCAAACACGTCGGTTCTGTTGAATTCTTAGTAGCACAGAAGACTTTTTGATTCCGAAGAGAATCGTAGAATTTCAATTTTACGCGCTGTGGATGATACTACGCCCTACTTTCTTCCGATAAATCCAAATTGTCAAGAGAATCTACCGCGTGCAACAGTATTATACGCATATTACGATCTTCCTCTCTGTAACGATATTATGACGAATTACGATTGTTCTATCGGCCACGATGCTACAGAAGTAGAAATATTACCTCGTAAATCCGCATTAGAGCACGTTGTTGTTAATATATTTTCATAGAATATGCCTCTCCGTATATAAAATGTCGTCTGTTTTAAAGGAAGAAGAACGTAAACTTGATTAACGATATATAACATACAATGTGCACCAAAATAACGAACGTTGCAGTTCCAATTGCTTCGATAAAGAAAGATGTTAAAAAACAAATCGATATATATATAAAATATACTATGCTGCCATAGAATACATCGCCTGATTCGATGAAAGGAGAAAATAAACAAGACAATAAAATAAATAATAATAATACCACTATATTTGTATCATATTACGTTCTAACATATTATATTATACACGTACTGTTCTATTTTCTCTTAAACTCGCGTTCTCGTGCCATTAAAATCAACCAAAAAATTGTAGATTGAAAAGTAACACGAGTCATCCTGGGTATTACGTGTGCACTCGTGTGTAACGCGCGTATATGCACGCGTATTGATACAACGTATTTTTACAAGAAGGAAATAACGGGAATGCGACGCGTCGTTCCTTCAGGTATAATCGGGCAAACCCGAGACTCGGTTATTTGCCAGCTACTGGGAAATTGAAGGAAAGTAGGTTCGTAAAACGAACGCGGTCGTTTTATGACGTTTAGGATGTCCCATGGTGCGGATTTTATTTTCCGGGAGTAAAGCTAGGGGAATGTTGCGTGAAATATCGGTAATGGTAATCTCGTTCGTTGCTTGTCTTTTAGTTTGCACGTTGCCGGAGCGTAGTTTCTTAAACACGTGCTCTGCGTTGCAAGCAACAATGATGGGAGAATTTGTACGTTCCTTCGTAAATTAACGTTGGTTATGTTATTCATGTCAATGAAAATCATGATATTGTTCGTTGACCGGCCACTTTTATAACTCAGGAACAAGTTTTGTTCGCTTCTGAAAGGAAAACATTAGATAGATTGGATTTACCTTATATCGAATTTTATGAACGAAACTGAAAGAACCAACCTGATTAGATATTTGTCCCAATGTATTTATATGTATAATAGTACATATATAATTATTACGAACAAGATTATAACGAACGATCCTTCTCGTAAACGGAAATCGGGTTATAAGTTGACGATTCGATAAATTCGCAGTAGTTGAACTCGACGATTACACCTGCGTGGTTTCTTCTTGTACGATAAAATTGCCTGCTGATGTCAAAGGACCGCGGAAACAGGATTTTACCTCGTAATAAAGCTAATTAACGGGATTTTTACTCACGAACGGTAACAATTACCGGTGTATACGTCAGTAGCGTTGCGCGATTAACGAAGCTCCATCAATATCGAGACGCTTGAACAAAACTAATTGCCGAAGGCTCGCTCGATTGTATCGGCGGATCTAATTAATTGGCAGAAATCTATAGAGCGCAACAGTAACCTTCGCAACGATCGTATCCTTCGAAACGAACGTTCTTCCCTCCTATCGACTATCTTATTCTCTGTCGTCTTTAAAATATCAAGCAAATTCTCTCCTATGTATCCGTACCTGCTGTAAACCGAAAGATGAAAAGACGAAAAAAGAAAAAAATGAAAAGCGAAGTTTCTGTGTGGCGGAATGCGAATAGTCGACTGGTCTTCCATATTCTCGAAAGGCAAGAATACATAAGAGGAGCTGAAGTGCTCTCGAAAATTCATTCGCGTGCCGCTCGAAGGATACACGGTGCTCAAGATCGATTCCCAAGAAGACACTCGAGCGATATTTTGACGAAAAATGCACGGTTCGCTGAATTCGTCCGCGTCCTTGCTATCTTTTCTTCCTTTCTCCGTTTTTCTTCCCTTTTTTTCCCCTCTTTTTTCGTTGTATTATTAGGTCCGTCGTTGTACAGGTTAACTTTAATAATCGGGACAAGATCCCCTTTCTCTTATCTTTCTTCCTTTTTCTATTCTTCCGGTTGCTTTTTTATTTTCTATTCTTCTTGTTCCTTTTTTATTTTTTATTCTTCCTTTGTCGTGGCCTCTTCTGGTTGAGAAAACTGACGATTAGAAGGAAAATGAAAAATAGGACAGGGGATATTAAACGACGCTAATTGTACGCTTCGCTCGCAGCTACGAGTAGGCCGGTAACGTTACTCGTAATGAACAATGTAGAAATTATACTTCACGGTTCGTTTCAATCTTCTGACTCTTTGGGAATCGATGACGGATTGCCGCCGCGCTTCAATGGGCCGTTTTCATCGTGTATTCGGATAATCACGCGAAATGACGCGACGACTCCGCCATCATCCGCAAATTACATCCGCGTAATTGGCAGAATTACGAGAATTATTAAAAGCTATTCACGGGCGATTCGTCTCATCCGTACGATCTTCTACGTTATTAATTACGTACTTGGTAGTTCGTGATAGAAATCGTTATCTCGATTGCTCGTAACAAGCCAGATACCGCGCAAGAAACAGGCGATGCCTGGTTCGTCGGGACAAGCGTCGAGTATAAGTTCTTTGGTTCTTTAAATTTTTAAGTTGCACGATGGACGCGAAACAAAGCGTTTATGGTTCCTCGTGTTTCCATCGTACTTCCGATGGTACCGCTGCGCTTTGTCCCGACGTTTCGTGAACAATGCAGCTCGCCTGTTCAGCCAGGCCAGAAACCCAGAGACTGGAAAAGTTGACTCCATCTTTTTCCCTGGAGGTTCTAGTTACGGAGGTTCGCGTATGTATTATCATAAACAAATCTCCAACTATAGCCATAGCTTGCTGCAAAAATATCATCGACCCAGAAGGAGTGAAACGAGCGAGAAGAAACGGGAAACAGGGTAGCTGAGAATAATAAAAAAAAACATAATAACAATAATAAAATCGACAGAAAGTTTCACACGAGCGTAAAATGTTTCGTCGCGGATAGCTCGCAAGCAAAAGAGGAAAACGGCTCGTTTCGCGAGACTTTGCGACGTCGTCCAGCGAATACGGAATCAATGGAATTCAAGGAACTCTCGGTGCTCGAGCCAGTGTACACAACACGGACGAACAAACGAACGAACGTACGTACCGAGGCAAATTTCACCCGACTCCGTGGAATTTTCCCTTTACTCTTCCAGCCGGAAAAGGACAATCGGTTCTCGTATCGATGCTCGTTTCAGGGTTCGCTTAACAGGAAAAAGGCCGACAAACAGTGGCATAAAGTGCGCGTTTACCTTCGACCGGTATGCAAAGCGGCCAGGCCCCGAGCCCCGTACGTTCTACATGAAAAATGAGTCGATCCAGCGAACGTTACCGAACGATTTTCCCCGCTAACGTTTGCCGCGAAACAACGAACGGTGTCGTTGAATTCGAATGGAGTTTCGAACGGGACTTTGTTCCATCTGGCACAATAAATGCGATACACATCCGTCCCTGTTCTCCAAGTTGCTGCGTTTTCACCGCCGAATAGCGTAGGCAAAGTTTCGGAATTTCGGTTTTATTATCGGCCAATTGGTTTCGGGTTGTTCGAGGTGTTGTAAATATTAAAATCGATCGAATGAATGGAACGCGATACGCCGGCGAAAGAAAATACTTCTGGCCGAAATTTGCTGACAGTTGGTCGGAGCTAGCGCGCGCGGAGGTATCCGAATTTGGCTTTTGTTATCGTAGAGATACGTCGATGGCTGCTGAAAGTATTATAAGTTCTCCATTACTCGTTAAGAGTTGCCGTGGAAACCGCAAGTCGATCAATCTTTCATTCCATAACCCGTTTCCGTGTGGCGAAGAATCGATTAACTCGCGCTATTTCAAGTTAATTCCACCGGTGAATTAAACGGGGAGGGGAAAAAGGAAAACGCGAGCAGAAGGAAGGAGAAAGGCAAACAGAAGACCATAGAGGGAAAAAAAATCCTATTCCCATCACGTAACCATTGAGCGGGCAACGAAAACAGGTGGAAACGAAAAGGAAGGTGAAAAGCCCAACTGGTTGGCGTTCTCGTTTTATCGTACGACAAAGGAAGAAGTCAACAACGCGTAGGGAAATTTCGTGATACGCGCCAATAGGTCTGTCAGAGGTTTAATCGAGGACGAAGCCGAAGGAAATAAATATCTACGTGGACGGCTGGCCGTCGATGCGGGAATCCCTGCGATGAATTATGCGATTATTGGCTCTCTTCTTTTTATTTCTTCTTCCACCGACCCTTTCCCTTCTCCAGCTTTTTATTTTCTTCTCTCTCCTGTTTATCACATACGTAGCCTGTGACGGCGCGAAGCTTTCACGGAACGCGTTTTAATTATCGCGCCGTTTACACGTGCGTCTCGTCGCCCTTTCACGAACAGCATTAAGCCGCGCTGTCTGTTAGAACGAGTACGTTATAGCTGCAGTTTTATAGATGCTTGTGTAATATCGCGTTGAATTGTTTGGAAAGTTTAGAACGAAACTAATATACAAAAATTCAAACGTGTAATCTTCTATATAGCTTGTATTATATCCGTGCGTGTATCTTTGTAGAATTAGTATTAGATTGTCCGAAAAGTTCCTTTCGTTTTACGAGGAAGTTATAGATGCACAACGTTTCTTGTTTTATGTTATTTTATTGAATTACTTTCGATCCATTTTATTCTATTAATACAAAATGGATCATACGTAAATCGATAAAATAATAATAAAAAATCTTGCGCATCTATTATTTCATTTATAAAATTGAATTGTTTGGAAAGTTTAGAACGAAACTAATATACAAAAATTTAAGCGTGTAATCTTCTATATAGCTTGTATTATATTCGTGCGTGTATCTTTGTAGAATTAGTATTAGATTGTCCGAAAAGTTCCTTTCGTTTTACGAGGAAGTTATAGATGCACAACGTTTCTTGTTTTATGTTATTTTATTGAATTACTTTCGATCCATTTTATTCTATTATTTCACTTATAAGATTGAATTGTTTGGAAAGTTTAGAACGAAACTAATATACAAAAATTCAAACGTGTAATCTTCTATATAGCTTGTATTATATCCGTGCGTGTATCTTTGTAGAATTAGTATTAGATTGTCCGAAAAGTTCCTTTCGTTTTATGAGCAAGTTATAGATGCACAACGTTTCTTGTTTTATATTATTTTATTGAATTACCTTCGATCCATTTTATTCTATTACTACAAAATGGATCATACGTAAATCAATAAAATAATAATAAAAAATCTTGCGCATCTATTATTTCATTTATAAAATTGAATTGTTTGGAAAGTTTAGAACGAAACTAATATACAAAAATTTAAGCGTGTAATCTTCTATATAGCTTGTATTATATCCGTGCGTGTATCTTTATAGAATTAGTATTAGATTGTCCGAAATGTTCCTTTCGTTTTACGAGGAAATTATAAATGCACAACGTTTCTTGTTTTATGTTATTTTATTGAATTACCTTCGATTCATTTTATTCTGTTACTACAAAATGGATCATACGTAAATCGATAAAATAATAATAAAAAATCTTGTGCATCTATTATTTCACGTATAAGAGGAAAGAAACTTCTCGGACAACCTAATATGTTATCGATATCATTGGTATATTATCGATATATCGTTGAATATCGTATTGAGGAGCTTTCTGAAAACAGACCCGTACGAAGCTCTAATTTTAGTTCTCTAACGTTAGGTAAGTTTGGATCGATGATCGTAGTGGCACTTACAGAACTTAGAAAAGTTACGGAAAGATACAAATTAACGCGAAGTACGTATCCGAGAAACGATAGAAATTTGTTGAAAGAAGAAACGAAAAGTGTCGCCACGTTAAATTGGAAAAAAAGTTTCGTCGAATTTTTACCGTTAATTGGAGATTAGGATTATGGTCGAGATGAGATGGTCGTGATTGTAGAATATCTTTAGATATAAACGCACTGATCGATTAAAATTCACAAGTAATGGAAAGATATGATAATTCGATTTTAACAAGTTTCGCGGTAGTGTAATAAAGTGAAATAAAGTCGAAGAGGTGAAAACTCCGGATCTTGCTTTTACACGCGATGAAATTTTCATCCGTTCGTTCGACTATGATCTCTTTTTTATATATATATATAGAAATATCCCATAACGACCGAGATCAATTTTTTTTTTTTTTTTTTTTAACAAATCTCAAAAAATACTCCAACGGGATAGCTTTCAATGGAGGAATTTATATGTCGTATAAAAAAAAAGGGAAAAGAGAAATAAATGATCGTAGTTTAATCTGAAAGGCTGTTTTGTACTTGTAAAACATTTAAAAGTTGGAAACTTCGTGTGGAAAGAATTTTCCGATTTAAATTCCATTTACGCGCGGAAAAATCTTTTTACGATGAATCATTCGTATTCATTGAAAATATTTTTCAGCGAATTACATACGATAAAAGAGAGATGGGTGTCTGAACGATGATTTCGTAACGTGAAAGCATTCCGCAGAGGCGAAAACTGTGTCAAAGGGTGAATAATCGTCCCTGTTTATCCACAATTCGCTAATGTTTCTGCAAATTTGTTGATAAATGCACGTGTTAACGGTAGCTGCCGATGAAATAATGTCGTTTTGCTGCAATCGATGGAACGCTCAAATGGCGGAACAAAATTTTCATTTGTCCTAAAAAATGAGGAATGTTGCGCCGGTATCGTCAGTTTCTCTCGCGATACAGTCGAGTGCTTTTTCGCATGGATGAAAATTCTCCTATAAACGTGAAAAGCTCGTGGCTGCGATCGAATTGCTCTCGGCTAGAAGCAGTAAAGTTTGATTTAGCAATTCAACTAAAACAGACCCAGTTATATCCGGCGAAATCGCAGTTTAGAGGATTTCAGCGTAATTCCCTTTGACAGAATGCGGACATTGCACATATGTACGATTTTTATCCCACCTATAGACGATGTTTAAAGTCCAGCTGTTCGTTGATATTCTCATTACAATGATCGGTCGAAGTTCGATGTACTATAGATATTGCCATTTATCACGGGACACCAAGTAGGGTGTTGATGTTTCAAATTAGAGGATAAAAGCAACGTTTATTGGAACGAGCGTGTCGCAAGGAAAACCGAATCGTACTACGTTTCCAAGATTTGATTACAGATCAGCTACTGTTTTAAATCCTTGGATTGCATAGAACGGAAATTCGTAAATTCTACAAATGCCGAATTTTTAGTCTCCGGTATTCCAAAATTTTTGGATTGCGTACAGCACGGATCCATAAATTCCATGAATCCAAAATATTTAGTCTCTACTGTTCGAAATTCTTCCCTGCTAAAAAAACCATTCCACGATGTTTCCAACATTTTAATCTCTAATATGACACGCGCGCAACGAATTTTCAAACTCGATTCTCGTCAAAACTAAACCGCGGATTTAAAAAAAAAAATCATTATTCGTCTTCTTGAAGAACCATCGTCGAGTCAGCCTCTTCAACAACGTCTCAATCGTCCTTACGTGTCAGCGAAATAGAATCGAAAGACGCATAGTCCGAATCGATCGCGACCCATCAAACCGAAAACAGTCGACTGAATTCTTCGTCGACGTATCGCTTTGCCTGTAGACACGTGTGAAATTTATCTGGTTAGAGGCACGGGTCGGACGCGGAAGGGAGGCCGAGTTTAGGGGCTGTAGCGGCTGTATATTTCATCGACGCGGGTGCACGCAAATTCGAACAGCAGGTGACCAGCGTGTACAAAGGCAACGTGTAACCAAGCCGCAGGTACACAGGAACCGATGATGCAGCCTTGTCGAGGAAAGCCAACCGAGCATCGATCCCAGTGGCGAGTGGACACTGGACAGGCGGATTACGTCGATCTTCTATCGAGATATTATTCTGTCTTTCTTCTTCTTTCCTCTAATCGACGATTAATTAACTGTCGTTAATTCCGTGACAGTTCGATTTTATAAAAATCATGGAAGTTGTCCAGCGTACGTTGGATTATCCTTGGTTTCTAATTGGCAAAAATAGGAATCGTTTCTACTGTTGTTACGTCGCGTAACACAATCGCGCGCGGCTCCTTGTTGAGGAGGGTCTCCAATCGCCGACCGCTCGCAACTTAAACAAACAATCGGCCCAAAAAGTACCGTAAAGCTATCATCGGCAAATTAAGACCACTAGACCGTACGTGTCATCGGATCTAAGAGCGGTCCTTAAGATATTTCCTTGGGATCGTTGTTCGTTCCTGGAAAACACGGAGAAAGCTGATATCTTCTCACGTACAAGACCACACATATCTCCGAACAGGAGACTTTTTTTAACCAATCACCATCTTCAATTTTAGCCCCGCTTGGCCTAACGAACACCACAATCGACGAATCCGCTTTCCCCGTGCTCAAGACACAACACCCCGTACGAACTTTCCTCCGTACGAGCACGGAATCGGAAAGTCAGTATAACGCGAGTCTTCAGATACTTCAAGTCGTCCATCACGCTTAATCACAAGTCTTATACCTTCGTACGGCACAAAGTTGCCTATTCATACTTCACATTAACTCGAATCAATAGTTCGTCGTTGTAACTAACGACGTTCTTATATTCCGCGACACGAAGCATACATCGCGATTGTAAGAACACTTGGATCGTATGTGAAAAAGGTTGTTGTTTAATAAATAGTATATAAATGGTATATCGCGAACGCGTCTCCCCGCGAAACGACTGAACGGCTGTGATATCGTAGAACATTCGTTGAGCGGGTAGTGATTTGCGTGAGTGGATTTTTGGGAACTGGAAGGAACTGTTTTTGTCGACAGGGCGATCGATTGCGATATAGGAAGAAAGAAATTATCAATTTTTCCAGCCTGTTTCTCTGTTTATTCGTCTTTCTAAGCTTGGAAGGCGACAGAGTAGATGTTATTTTATCGCGAGATGAAATGGAAGAGAATTCGATAGAAATTCATTGGTTAGAAATTTGTTTAATTTTTAATCCTTCGGATGACTATATATATATATATATATATATATATATATATATATATATATATATATTCATCTTTAGTTGCATCATCTCTGAATTTTTACTTGATAACTACGATCTAATAATTATTTTGTAACAAACCAGCGTTTAATTTGATGGTAATTTAAAAGACAGAGTTATCGAGACCGACTGTAATAACGATAACCATACGGGGACGTTTATAATTAAAAGTTGACCATGTCGTTTGATTTCGTTTCGCGAGTAAAGATGCTGTTCTTTGTTTCCAATTTGGTCAGGTACAATGTGTCAAATAAATATTTCATTAATTAGAAGGTTATTCGTAAAATATTCAGCAGGGAAAAATCACTGGAAACGCTCTATCTCTGTTTGTCGTTTTCATTTTTTTATAAACTGCGGTCTCGCTCAAACGTTCAAGCCAAAAGAAGCACAACGAGTATTTCTCCGGATTCAACAACGCGATGTTTACCGGAGCTTTTCTGGCTTCCACTCTTTTCACGGAAGTGGTAACGCTGCGCCCGCGAATAATTTCCGCCATAGAATAGAAGATTCCTTCTCCCGATTCTGTTCCAAATCTCTCGTAAATGCGCACTTTTACGACCGTTGTGTAATCTTATAAATTAACCAAAGCTGCAGCTCGTGCTCGACCACAGATTTTCTATATTTAAAATAGTCATTGGAGGTATACGTAACAAGCGAGAAGAGCAGCAAATGTTTAAAATGATTCGCGTCTTTTGTGAATTCGTGTCTTTTATGCATGTCATTTTGATATTTTAACGTTATTAATATCTAATTTTTTTTCATATTCGTTTAACGTATGTTCTTTTCATTATTTATATGTAAATTATAGACACACGCACGTATCGAGTTTAGAATATTTATTTAAAATTATGGAAAGGTATAGAAACAAAGATTAGCGAACGAAAGTGTAAGCTATAGGATATATAAACTGTAAACTATGATTTGTGTACAACAGACAAGGAGACGACCGAGGTTAACCAACACAATTAAGCTCGAACGCGACGTCGTTCGAATAAAGTCAGTGTGACTTTGGAATTGTAAACGTGCGCACGTCTGTGCCTGTCTCGTAAACCGAACATGGAGTTAGATTTATTAGGCTACGTTTACCGTTTAATTATTACGTATTATTTCCTAAATTAATGTTCGGAGAGAATCTCATCTCGCGAGAAAGCCAAGATATCTTGATCTTGTTTTTCAACTACACACGTAAACTAATCGATTGACTTTCCATTTATCTGTATTTCTTCGACACGAGAACTTTACCGTCGACCAGATAAAATAGAAGGTAACGTATATTCGATACACCAAGGACCAACTAAACTAAATTAACTTCAAAATATAGAAACTATTGAAACTATCAGAATCGCGTACGTACACGTCGATAAGTTTTACACCCGAGACCATAACGATAACGTTATCGAATTTAGAATTTATTTTAATTATCCACGAATATATATATATATATTTAAAATATATATGTAAATACTATAGAAGTTAAACCACCCAAACCGAAGAATAAAAACGACAGTCAGTTCAAAATAGATAAATAGAGAAGTAGGGTAACTTGGAATAGAGAGATAGATAGAATCGCGAGAAGGAAATGAGAATTTTGAAGGAGAAACGGTAGAAGAAACGGAAGTTAAAATTTTAGAGAAGATACGGAAGAAGAATGGGGAGTTTAGGACTTTGAAGATCGATTCTCGATTTTCCTCAATCGATCGCCTGATTGCCTAAATTTTACATCTTTACGCGTATTTATTGAAAAATTCTGTTTCTTCGAAAACGTTATTTACGCGATCCAGTACGAAACTCGTTTATTATATTATACGCGTACGTTATTGATAAAATTCTCTTCTTTTTTTACTTTTGCTGTATGAAAAACGTTTATTAGATATCCTGCGTGTGTTATTTTATTTATATTTGTTATACATGTGTATTGCGTTTGCGATATACTCACGTTCGTGTCGTTACCAATGATGTTACAGGCGAAGGAGGTCAATATTTCCGAGTGAGGCCAAGAAATAGCTCTGTCCTCGAAGGTGGTGAAGTGATGATACCCTGTGAGGTTGGCAACAGAGTTGGCATTGTACAGTGGGTAAAGGATGGCTTCGCCTACGTCATACAACCGAGTAAGTAAATCGATCTTACCCTCTGTTTATCTACGCTTCTTTTACGATCTCCGAAACGAATCTCGACTCTCAAACATAAAAAGTTAGTATCCTGTTCGAATTTCTACCGAGTATGTAATTCTATCTTAATGGAAAATCGCCGATACGATGTTAAAGCTAAACATTTGCAAAATACAACGTTTCGTCATTTATACGAGGCGCGTAGTTCCATTTCAGTCGAAAACGCCAATACACCGAGATTCCAATAGAAGATTAAATATATATCCTTGTCTCGACGAATTATCAGGAATCCGCTAACGATTGTCGTAGAATTTCCGTACGACTTTTACAACGTGCGCGAATATTGAACCGGCGAACGAAAGAAGACGACGTGGCGCGTTGCATCTAAAAGCGGTTTGGAAGTTGAGCGATTGCGTCGCGAATAAACAATGAAATTATTAAGGAAAGTAAGGAGATATTACGGCGGGAAAGAGAAGTAAATGACCGGAGAGCGGTTAAAGTTCTTTGGAATAACGACTGAAATGGGACTGCGCGTCACCGTGACCGAAATGTCACGGATTTTAATTAGCACGTGAAGCTGCTCGATCGCAAGAATCTCAGGAACGAACGTTCGTCTCGATTTCCAGCAATTATTAACTTTGGCCGACACTGTCGCCGATAAAGTAAAAGTAGAGCGCGCGCTTCTGCGGACAGTAAGAAAAGCCCTCGAATTTTCCTCGCCGTCGTCGTCTACATTACGGAATCTTTGGGAACTTCGTTTCGGTAACTTCATCTTGGCCGTTCATTAAAACGGGCCATTAGCAACCGCGACGTAAATGGAGCAGAAGCATCTTATTAATGCCTTTGCGCGTTCCATCATTTTTGCGAAATGAATCTTCAGAAACGACGTAATCTCCGCCCGATGCGTGTACCAACGTCAATTTTCCAGCTGATATTTCGAGAGTGTCGCGAACCACACAAAAGCTACATACACGTCAGTGTCACGGTTTTCAGCTCTCTCTCTCTCTGCTGGTATTATTTGATTCTGCAGCTACGATCTCGCGCGGAACCGGTAGCGTGGCGAGGAAAAAGAGTAATTAGAGCTTCGACTATCGAAACCCTTTATTAGCCGCCCTTTTCTCTCCGCGTTCGTCGCTGGATGGCCTAAATTATTCAACGGAATTCGAATGTGTGTGCGTAGCTTGGAAAAAGAACAAGAGGACAAAGCGCGAAACTGTCATTAGGAGAATTGCTTGGTCGAAATGAAATTTTCAAAAGTTCCTTTTTTTCCTCTTTCGTTTATAACGATTTGAGAAATTGATCCGAATCCTGGAAGAATGAAACTATAAACTTCGGGGTGTCCAAAAGATCAAAATAATGGCGAATATATATATATATATATATATATAATGATGGTGGGTGAATTGCAGAATTAGAATTGCGGTGTAAAGTATAGGGAAATTCGACAAAGGTCACTTACGCGTAGCGTTGGTAGTTTTCAAAATTGTGAACGCACCACTGCGGATAAATTAACGGTCGACAAGATTCTTGACAAATGTTGACATTGATATGTTTAATCGTCGATAATTTTGATGTTACTTACAGCATTGTAACTAAGAAAGCGCGACTATGGTATTGGATATATTCGAAAATTGGAGACAACGTTTCGCATGTTTCGTATCTCGATGCGTTGTAATAGTAAATTTATCAATAGGATGTAATTGAACTGTAAATGAATACCGATTAGTGGATGATGCTACAATGATGTAATGTAATGTGATGCAGGGTATTATCGGAGACCGAGTTATCACAAACTATAGCTCTAATAAATAAACCACAGCGAAATCGTTCGACTCCTAGGGATTAAATTTGCCATCGTGAAACGTGAAATATAGCAAGATTAATTTTATATGCGAACAGAAGAAGAACAAATAAATTCTGCGGGTCAACGATACAATATTAAAGCGTAGTACAATGATATTTAAAAACAGAAAGAAATTGTAGGAGAAATGCGCGAGCGGGATATTTTGCCAACTTTCTTACGAGATAATTTATCAGAAACGTACACATATGTATGTTTGTATCGTTTCTTTAATATTATTATTAATATTATCATAATTGGAAACAGGAGACAACCTTCTAGATCGAACAAGGAATAAGACGCGCGAGAGAATGAAACGAAAACGTAACTTAACAGTTCCGAAGGAAATCGTCGCTGCTTTTTTATACAAAAAAAAAAAATTCAACGTCGCTCAAAGCAGTTTTTCCCGGAAACAATTTTTAACGCATTGAACGCGCGGGAAGCTGCAAGGAGATACAGCTTCTGTCGTGTTACTTGTAAAATGTGTCTGACAGCAGACCGTTCATTTTCACTGTTACGTACTTCGTCCTTCTTCTTCTCTTTTCCTCTTCTACGGCACAAGACGCTCGTAGCTCGTTACTTCAGAAACGATAGCCGAAATCTGTTCGTACTGTTTCGAAATTTCTGACACGCAGATTTATTAGCCACCTCCGAGTCGTAGTAGCTCGGGTCGCGAACGAAAAATCGAACGAAACGCTCGGACAGAAGATTTCGGTTAACGGAATTTCGAGGTTTCAAAGTTACAAGTTAACGGGCCAATTTCGAATTTTCACGATCGTAGCCAAGAATGTTTCTTTTGTACGAGGTCGCGTGAGAAACAGCGGGCTATCCGACTTTGGAATATCTAGCCGCGGCAAAACTTTTGACGACAAAGGCGAGGTTGACAGAAGGTAATGGCCGCCATAAAGCCGTACAGTTCCATCGATTTTGCATACATCACCGCTTTTATCGAAACGCAAGTGGCAGTACGTTCCAGTATTTCCCAGCGAACGTGTGTCTTTACTCTGTACATAGAAACGGTGCTCGTTTAGTTTACGACGTACCGTTGAGTTATGATACGGCCTTAACGCGTCGCAGTTGACATCTTTTTTTTTTTTTCTTTTCTTTTCTTTTCTTTCCTTACGATCGTGCACATTTGCGTGATAATTATTGGAAAATCGTGATATTCCTGCAATATATCGGAATGGGCTTAGAGAACACTTTCGTTGGCTTATTTTACTCGGCACATTGAATCGCGAACTATTTATTTTCAGATTTATGCTTCTTTCCTTGGCATTGCAATAAAATAATATACGTGCAATAGCGGTAATACGATATTATGTAGTACTTGCAGCACGAGTAAAAGTATAAAATTGGACGAATAATATTTAAACAACGAATATAGAAGGATAATGCGAAGCTAAAGGATGAAATTGCAATAATAAGTATGAAATTAACAAGGATAGGTACGCAGAGCTTAATTTTGCAAATGATAGGCAAAGAGATATTAAACGGTATTAAACGTTGGTTTTTTTAATCGGCTGAAATTGGATTAAAGTATCTTCGGCGATATAAAGAAAAAGGTTGATTCAATGAGAATCCTTTTCCAAATTATCGATGTATTTTTAAATCGAAGTACGCGTTCATATCGAGACGATCGATGATGGAGATAATTGGTCTACGAAGTTAAAATAAAAATCAGCCCATCGTAATGCAGGAAGATTTTAATGAAACACCCTCGTGAAAACGTTTAAGCCGGGCTAATACCCTTTTTCAATTTCGCTCTTTAGGACTGTAACAACCCCCATTTTACTGTAAAGAGGGAGCAAGGCGAACGTAAAGCTAGCGATTATTCTTCCTCGTCGTTTGTTTCCTTGATCGAGACCTTTGACGTTTCCCCTTCTGTTCAAGCAAATTCTGTTTTACCAAAAACATGTACATAAACAGAAAATTGTCAAACTCGTGAGCTGTTCTTGCTGAAAGGAATATTTGAAAATTTACAAGCCTTCTTTAGCCAACTTGGTAGCCTTCTATTCTAAAACTAAACTTTCTAACGCTAAAAATTCTCCTGCTCTATGTCAGGATATTAATTCGACTAATTAACATGTTTATTCTAATTTTACTCCGCTTCTATAAACGCTAATTGTTCGGATACTGAAAAATAGAGAAGCAAAATTACGAAAATATTCCCGATGACGGATGAAACGATCCTTGAAAACTGTTCAACCGATACGATTTGATATGAATATTTGATACGAATAAGCGATAAAATAACGAAACGTTGAAGCATCCAATTAAACGCGAAGAAAAGTCAATTGAAGAGGATTTAAACGTTTCGTTTTCTGTGATACAGGTGGAGAAATCGTCGGCCACTCGCGATTGAGACTGATAGGTGATCAAAACAACGGAGTCTACAATCTGAAGATCACAGACGCTTCTTTGACGGACGATGGGGAATATCAGTGCCAAGTTGGACCATATTTGCGCATTAAATCGATCCGTGCGAACGCTCATCTCGTCGTCATCTGTGAGTACACGACCATCTTTCCTTTCGATTTGAAATGTTTCAAACGTCGCTGGCGGATTGTCGATTTAACGGGCGTTACACTTCCTCCCGTTTACAAACCATTCAATGGTTTTTTTTTTTCTTCTCGCGTCTACGTTAAAAGAGTCGTCCGTTCGCTGATTTTGATATAGAAATGAAATTCCGCCGAAAGAGAAACGAAGAAGAAAACGGAGGAGAGCGGACGGTTGAAAGATTTAGCTTGAAAAGTTGGTTAGAGTTTGCAGATTTATGCTATAATATAATTTTGATGATTCCGGAAAAAAGTTTGAATGTTGGGAAAGAAGCGTTAAATTGAAGAGCATTCTGAAGCGATTAAGAGTTTCCTCGACTTCTTTGAAAACTTCCTTTCTTACCGGACAATCATTTTTCTGCGAATAATCCGTCGTTTAAATAATATTTCGTTTAACCAGAGAAAAACCTTTCCTGTCTTTGCATTTGTAGAGAAACTCCGATTTTTACTCAATTTCTAATTCATACCTTTTTACGTGTTATCGAATTAATCATCGTGTTAGATCGGTGCGTACGAGACGTCGTCTTTTCGAATTTTACGGATCGAAGAAGCTAAATTTTATTTTACTCGTCACTCGTCCACCGCGTCGAAGAAAAAGTTTACCATTAACTACATGCGTCGAATGTTAACAAAAATGAAAATCATGTTAAAAGAAGTTGTAGCGATTAGGTTCTGAGAACTTGCCAAAATCGGTGAGCCTCGAACAAAGTTAGTCGTGTAGAGAATAATATTAATACGTGTAATTAAACGCATTACACATTTCGCAAAAGTTATTTGCAATTAAAAACCCGATATATCTGACTTGTTAATCCTTTTCCAATTACAGTGGAAGTTTACAGCCTCTATTTTCCTTCGCTTTGTTCCTTTCTAAAAGTAACGTGTAAATTTCGATTAAACGCGAGATATTTTTCGCTATTTCTAGCGAATAATCGAGAACCTACAGTACACCCTCGTTCTGTTATTTTCCTCGCCATTGTGCCGCGTGAAAAATGAAGCGACACGTTGATCGCCTTTACGTGAATAGCTATAAAATTATACAAGATATTTTGCGACACCCTGCTTGCCAGCAACAGGAACAAAAGGACAACAGGTTATTCTCTGAGCGAAAAACGCGGTAATTCATGCGGCCCATGCGAGCATTATTCATTAAGTCCATTAGCGCGCAGAAACGCGATTTTGGAGGCTCTCGGCCATCGAAGCGGTATTTAAATATCTTTTAAATTCCGAACGAAACTTTTCTACGTGTATAAAAAGATCTCGTAAATCGGGAGAAATAATTTCTTTTATTTATATAGCAAATTCTAGTAGTCAATTCGGTAAAACATTCATATCGACAGAGTTTTTCGCAAAACTTCGGTTTACTGCTAAAAAACATAACTTTGGACCGAGTAGATTGCCACCTTTTTCAACCATGTTATATATTAAAGCACATCGTCCCGCTTTCAAATTTCTTCACAAATTTGACCATATTTTAACGTTATCAGATCGCTTGCTAATCTATGACTTTTCAGAAAATATGCGTACGATATATTCTTCGGTATCTATTTCTAGTTTGCTTTCTTTTCCTAAGAAAAATTTGTAGCCTGTCCTGCCTATCGCGAGCGGTCAATAAGTATACAAGAAGCGTGGGTAGGTTTAGTGTTCAAGAATGCTCGCCGTTCTCGAACAAAAAGAAAATTCTACGATGTTATACTCGTAATGCTTTCTGCCCCTTGATCCTCGTACAGAGCACAATCCCCTAACAAGGATGAAGAAACGAAGAGTTAGAAGCTCGATAAAACGGACCAGCCCGTGAAACGCAACCTTTAAAGCTTCGCGTAAAAACGGACAAAAGAAGAGCCGCAAGTTGGAAGTTACTCGGCCAATCCGAAATTAACAGAGGTTAAAGTTGATGAAACTGTGGCTCAAGCAAAGCCGTTTATAGCTCGGTCGTTCGAGGTTGCATCCTCGAATTTCGTGACACCGTGCGAATCGGCCGCACCGGTTCGTCGAACAATAGCTCTTACCGCGTTATTAAGAACGCTTGGACGAATCCGGTGCGAATTGTCGGCGCGAAACTCGACGAAAGTTCGATACAATCGCGCTCGTTGATGCGGTCAACTTCGCGCGTTAACAAAGACATTCCCCGACAACTTATTGGAAAGTCGACGTCAAAGGTGGTAAACCGTGATTAGCGACGACGTGGCGTAAACCTTGGGGTGCCCACCTCCCCAGCCGAGCAACTAGAGTTGGCTAGAGTTTAGAAAACGACGTCATTCCCGATCCGATACACGAAACCTCTCACAGAGGATCGAACGTAAAGTTTCGCGAATTTGTTCCACCCCCGCCTCTATCTCCGCTCTTCTTTTTCCCCTTTTTCGACGAAACGGTGTTTCGAAAAGGAGATTGAAAACACGGTGCAATCGTTTCGCGAAGGCAGAATATTTCGAAAGGCAGATTCTTGTTAAAAGTGTTTGCGATGTTACAAAGTATCGAAATTGAAGGGGTGAGTTTGATGTTTCGCGCAGGTTGTAACCTAGGCGGTTGGAAATCTCCGGCGGAAAAATATCGTAAACGGTGGATATTTTCTTTGTTTTTCGAATCGTTTTATTTTAATAATGAGAATCGCCGATTGGAAGACGATGCTTTTATTACGAAAAGTATTCGATACGTTTCTGGGTAGTCGAAATTGTTCGTTTCACCGAGGAAAATCGTATAAGTTCAAATGTTATTCAGACACGAGTAAAGGAGAAAGGCAGATTTTTGTTAAAAAAGTGTTTGCAATGTTACAAAGTATCGAAATTGAAGAAATTTGTAATCTAGGCGGTTGGAAATTTCCTGCAGAAAAATATCGTAAACGGTGGATATTTTCTTTGTTTTCCTAATCGTTTCATTTTAATAATGAGAATCGCCGATAGGAAGACGATGCTTTTATTACGAAAAGTATTCGATACCTTTGTAGGTAGTCGAAATTGTTCGTTTCACTGAGGAAAATCGTATAAGTTTAAATGTTATTCAGACACGAGTAAAGGAAAAAGGCAGATTCTTGTCAAAAGTGTTTGCGATGTCACAAAGTATCGAAATTGAAGGGGTGAGTTTGATATTTCGCGTAGGTTGTAACCTGGGCGGTTGGAAATTTCCTGCAGAAAAATATCGTAAACGGTGGATATTTTCTTTGTTTTTCGAATCGTTTTATTTTAATAATGAGAGTCGCCGATTGGAAGACGATGCTTTTATTACTAAAAGTATTCGATACGTTTCTGGGTAGTCGAAATTGTTCGTTTCACCGAGGAAAATCGTATAAGTTTAAATGTTATTCAGACACGAGTAAAGGATTATCGACAGACCCGATTAAGAGACAGTTTGGTCTGGAAATGGCTCGCACGAAAATATTCAGTCTCTTTTAGCCTATAAATATTCACCGCTTTCCGAAACATTCAATTACTTTCTATTTGCATAAAGAGAATTACACATTGTATGGGAAAAATCATTTAGACATTCCGCGGATAGAATTTCGTTCGAAATTTCGCGAGCCCTTCGGACAGGCGAACTTTATCTGTAATTTAACGAACGATTCTTATAGGAAATTGCATAGAAATTGGAAAATTTTATTTCGCGACAAATTCTACGCCAGTAAACCGCGCGCTTACAAAGCCGTGGACGTAGAGTTGGAAACTTGCGTTGGCTAAAGAAACGAGGAGAGAGAGAAAGAAAGAAAGAAATTGAGCGAGAGGGAAGACGCAAGAAGTGTCCCAAGGCGACAAGAAAACATCTTCGTGGATCGTGCCTCTCCGTGGTCACGGTTCTCTCTCCGAGTCGTCGTCCGCTTTCCCTCTCGTCCCTCTTTCTTTTATTTTCCTGTTTATTTTTCTTTTCCTCCTTTGCTTCTCCAATGCCTACGGCCACGTGTACTAAGCGCAAGCAACGACGACACTCGGCGGTCAACACGCTTCCACGGTTTGCGGAAACCGCGAGCCGGTTCACCGGAAGGCAAGCAACGCCTGGTCGACGACGATCAACGTCTTCGTTTCATCGTGAAATATTAAAGGCTCGTCAAAAAGGAGACACGGACGCGATATTTCTGAGCGTTTCGATCGCAAAAAGGTTCCTTCGCTTCTGGCGAAACGTCGGATCAATGGAATATTTTATCACACCAGGTCGATTTCTATGCGAACGACGGTGGATCGAGTGGTTCGATTCGAACGTTAGAACGTGACGGTTTGAATCGATTCGGATATTCGTCAAATAGAATGGATTTTAAAGATATATCATTAAAGATATATAAAGATATATATAAAGATAATCAGATATACTCTTACAGAAGATAAAAAGGTACAGGATGTATGTTTTCGTTGAATTCATTTCATGCGAATATAACGACTCTTAATTTGTCAGGTTCGCGTCTGTTTTGGAATTACCTTATGCAATTCGCGTTATAACTTGCTAACTAATCATATATCGTAAAGATATCATACATTGTTATATTTATATGTATTAAAAATATCTTTTCAGGCTCCGATATGGCAAGAGTCGAGACAAATTATCCTTCTTTCTCGTTCCTTTTTTAACTTCCAATCGGAAATAGATTGCCAAGTAAAAGCCGACCTACTTAACAGATTCGTTATTTAAGACTTTTCTTTTATAAAATTGAAGGCTTGGAATTGTAATTTATTAAGCCGCGTTCATAAAGTATTTGTTGATCAAACCGATTAAAAATAGGGAAAAGCGTGTTGGGCGAGTTGAGAGATCGTTAACGAGAAAGTTAAGAGTTCTTTGTTCCCTCGCGAGGTTAATGAACGTTTCGCCCTTTTCTTGCGAAGTTATCCTTTATAAAGGCAAGCCTAAATCTTAAGGAAGGAACTGCGATAAGAGTCCGTAGGTGTGGATAATGACGCTGTTTTGTCATCGTTATAAAACTAACGGCAGTTTAACGTACAAACGTTAACGGTAAAAACTTTCACAAAAGAGATTCTAATTTCTTTTTATCACCTTCTTCGCTGCGACCGTCGCGTTCAACAACTTTCCCATAGCAGACGTAAGTGTTGCTGCGATCCTTAGTTCCTTCTCGTATCGTCGAACACTTTGGGGAATGTTTCAAATTCTCATAAACGAAGCTCTCTTAACGTAGTCCGATAGCTTAAAATATTCTGTTAAGAATCACACGCAATGCTCCTTTTCTGTCGTACTAAACTTTTAAGCATACTGTGGATAATTTTCTACAAATAAATCGCCGCGAAGAAAAACAACGTGTCCAATGAACCTTCTTATAAAAATTACAAGAACGATTAAGAAATCAACGAGCTTATCCCTTGTTTGTTATCGTCGGTCAACAAGTCAATAATAAATGTTCTCGACTTTCCTAACGTAACGTTTCAAAGAAAGCGAATCATCCGCAAGAAGAACAACATACCCAACAATTAACATTCTTTCCCCACACCGCCAAACCTGAAAGTATCCAACGTAAACTTCAACTTGCTATATCGACGAGCTTACCGTAGCTACCCTGGTGTACCATAATCGCCAATAAACGTTCTCTCTAAAAATTCTTTAATATAAAACTCCAAAGAAAACTTAGAAATACCGAACGGGGAGTACGCTTGCGCCTATCTGTCATTACAACCAAAAAAGAGAAACGAGAAAGTTTTTCTACTACCAAACTTAAAGATATCCAACGAAGGATGAACTGGGGAAATCAACGAATGTCCTTAAAATTCTTTGATACAAAACTCTTTGTTGTGGTTATTGGTTATATAGGTAGAAGAACGCGTGGATAAATTGTAAGATAGTGAAATATATTTAACAAAGAAATGTTTGTATAAATATGAATACAGTAGTTTGAGCTAGCAGAGATCCGCACGCTAGCAGTGTGTTACCTAGTAACTGAAAACTCCGAAGCCATCGTCGCCTGTCTTTTGTCTATGGTTTCCACGTGGTTGTCTTTCGTCTATGGCCTGTCGATGGCTTTAGCGATTGAGAAAATCAGTCAGAATAGATGTAGAGACAGTCTTCCACCGCGAAACACAGAAGTAGCCGATAAAGAAGATCGCACTTAGGAAATTCACCGATCCGCCCGTGTGTAGCATCGCAGCCAGCAACATCGCCAAATTTTCTTCCACCGGACTGTCGATAAGACGAATCACCGTGGGAAAAGACGGCGAAGCTGCACGGGTCATCGCTAAGGAAACGATCTTGCTATCTTGCAGGTATCCATGAAAAACCGATATACGTCGTTCGCTACGTCATAAACTGTGATACGAATCCGTCTCACAGCGTGAATACGTGTGTGCACTTTGGCGACGTTTTACTACGCGGACGTAGAACGTTCGATCTACGGCGGTGGCTGTCCTACGTGAGCCAGTTGAAATCACGCGCGATGAACACACGGCGATCCTGTGTAGCGCCTTTGTAAACGACACGGGGTTTCCACGTATCCGACCCCATGGGTCGTACGTGTCCGGAAAAAGAACCGAGCGAACGACGTAGAACCGGTGAACAAAGGGGCGAAGGGGTAAGGACACGAGAAAACTGATACGAAGAGAGTTGGATCGATGGAAAGTTGGCCGGCAAACTATATCACCTTTCCACGGATAAATATTTTATGACATTCAATCCGACGTCGCTCTCTCTGCTCCCGGAGCGTGTGTTTCTCGTTGTTTTTCTTTAGCAAACCACGTATCCTATGGCCCTCGCACCTCTTACAGCCTTAGAGGATATCTTTTATTATCGATAGACGACTGACATTTATACGTTTTCATATTTTTACGAATACACGTTCAAAGACGGAGACTACGTTTGCAATTATTTCATCGGTGAAAGTGTAGAAATGCTACCTCCTCTTTCACTTCGATGATTTTTGCATACGTTGCAGAGAATCAACGTTTCGAACAATTTTTTCCTGTACATGTAAGCAAGGATACAGATAATCGCGAGATATTCGCTAAAGTTTATCGATATCGTTACGGTGAATTTAATTTATAATGGCGCGTACTGTATTTAGGATATTTTATATGTTTTTCTATATTACGTCCACTGTGTGGATTTCTGAAATTTTCCACAAACGCGTAAAAATCCTATCTATTAATAAATCTCAGATAGTAGCCCGAGTGTAATACTAACCTGGTAGAATAATATAATACTAAGATAGGGTAATTTGCATTAGAAGATCATTCGAGTAAATAATTTCCAACAAATTCGGTCAGGAACAATTGCTAAGGCCAGTTGACTGGTTTACCATCGACCTGATAAACGCGCGAAATATCGTGTACTTGCATCGACAGCTCTTGTATCGTTCCGATACTTCGAAACAAGCTACAACGATGATTTACATGATTATGCGACCGAACGGAATTACAGTGACGAGTAACGGCAGATACGCGAATTATACGGCTATAAGGCGGCAATTCTAGTCACAGTAAATAACTCGAACGATTTGCACGACTCTCGGAACTCGACGATAAAGTAAAGTGTTATCAGATTTATCACGGTAAGCAAGAGAAATTGGGAACGGTAAGCATCACGCGAAGAAAGTAAATTTTATTCGGTGGAGAAATCTCTCTCTTTCGTTTTCCTTGCAAGCCGTGAGGCGGAAGAAGAGAGACAGAAAAGGCAATGATCTTCCCGGCTGGATTGTTATTTTCCGAGTCCTTTTTTCCTCCCACCACCGTTCAGAAACATGTAATTACGTAGCCAATGTTCTTTCAGGTCCAATTTTCTAGCAGCAAAGGAACAGCGAACGCCTGCACGCCGGGCATTTATTACTCTTTTCGGGATACTTGGCCGGCCTCGGAAAAAGATTCACTGTTGCACGTCTCGCACTTTCTCATTTCTTTTGTGTTCCCACGGGGACGATAATGGACAAGAGAAACGAAAAAGGATCGACCAGAGGCGGTCTGCTTTTCAACCTCAATTACACCACTTTAATAACTTATGGATCATTTGATCGTGCACGAGATCCAAAGGGAGAAACCTTCTCGATAATTCTTCGACAATTATCCTATCGATTGTTTTTCTTACAATTCAGGCCCATGCGCCGTGCAAACGTTCCCTAGTCCTACACTTTTGTGGTAATTAGGTATGAAAAAATTAAATAAATTGTACTGCGAAAGAGTTACCTCATCCTCGTCACGATTCAGGCAAGAAACCTGCTCCGTGCTTCGATAATTCTTCGTTTACTGATTGTCCTGTTCGATTTTTCTTCCGACTCGAACCAGCCTACGTAACGCGCAAACATTTGCGTCTTCGCTTTTGCGCTAATAAATTTAGAAGGAATGACGTAAGTTATATCGTGGGAGGGACGTCTCGTCCTCCACCAGACACAGGGAAAAATCCTTCTCGATGCTTCGATAATTCTTCGTTTACTGATTATCCTGTTCGATTTTTCTTCCGACTCGAACCAGCCTACGTAACGCGCAAACATTTGCGTCTTCGCTTTTGCGCTAATAAATTTAACAGGAATGACGTAAGTTATATCGTGGGAGGGACGTCTCGTCCTCCATCAGACACAGGGAAAAATCCTTCTCGATGCTTCGATAATTCTTCGCTTACCAATTATCCTAGTTTTTAGTCGATCGTGTCTCTTTGAATTCGAACTTACACGTCGAGCAAACATTCCCTTCTTCGCTTTTTCGCTAAGCAATTTATAGACGCAACGTTCCGAAATTTAAATCTGCCCCTCTCTACCATTGTCTCTACATATAATCTGAAAACTAGCGTAACTAACTCTTTCTCTCTTCGCATCTGAGGTATCTTTTGTACGAAGAAGAGGCAAGATACCGAGTGCGAACAGAATCGAGGAGCGACTTTGCAGACCGTGAGCACCGATTAATGTTTGGAAAAAAAAAAGAAAAGGGAAGAAGGAAAAGTTAGAAAAAGTTGGTCTACGCAAAGTCGAGGGTAACTGATGTAATTGGCGGGGCTTGGAGCTGCTTAAAGAACACCGCTCCATTTACAATCGCGGCGGTTTCTCGACTTCGGTTGTTTCAGTTTCGCGTTACTTGTCCGGAAACAAGAGCGGCCGAGCGAGAATGAAGGCGACAAAACCAATTACTTCCGCCTTCGTCCAACGACGCTCGAATTCCATGAATGAAAAGCGCAAGAACTATGGTTGGCGAACGTCGTGCGAGAGTGGAGAGGCAGAAAAGAAAGAGAAGGGAGAAATGGGCCGACTAAGCTCGCGTCATATTAAGGCTTTATTGTACGACTGGCGACGCGTATATCTGAATTTAAAAAAGGAAAGAAAACGAAGGGCTGAAAGAACAGAGGAAAGTGTAAAGGGGAAATTACCTGTTAGGATCAAGTTATTCCATTCCGGGCAGGCCTTTAATTCCTTAAAGACCGCGCCAGTTTTTTACTATGTACGTGGAAATACTTTGTTACGTTTATTAGAGTAACGTGTTTCAGCTTCCACATAATTTCAAAATCTGTCGTTTGCGTGAATTGTTAAAACAATAATATATGTGTGTGTGTGTGTGTGTGTGTGTGTGTGTGTGTGTGTGACGAGGAGGGAAAGAAGAAAAATCGCG
The DNA here is from genome assembly GCA_014737475.1 of Bombus confusus. Classification (NCBI taxonomy): domain Eukaryota; kingdom Metazoa; phylum Arthropoda; class Insecta; order Hymenoptera; family Apidae; genus Bombus; species Bombus confusus. The sequence goes on along the minus strand of JACXIV010000072.1, from coordinate 2,807,918 downwards.
AAGAGAACGTACGTATCAGGGTGAGATTATTCAGCTTGCAAGCTGTTTTTCGTTCTTTGAGCGTGATGAGAGTTTTGTAGAATTCTCGCGAAAATAAATTGCAGCTACGTATATTGAGCTTAGTAGATTAAGGTAGCCTGGTTCTGAAAATTTTGTAATTTATAAATGCGACATCAACGTTCACTTAATTAACCAAATGCATATCGGGATTAGAAAGAAAGAAGCAACCGAAGAAACGATGATTCTTGTAGTCATGATCGATTATTCGTGTTCAAAGAACTAAGCTATAACAATTCCACCACTAATTTCCCTCGCTTTACAGTTTACTGAAAAACTTTCCAAAATTTTCAAAGTACTGTTCCAAGTATATTAAGAAACCAGATTCTCTTTTTTACTTTTAGTATTCAAACTGCACACTCGATTGATTTAGTAGTTTTCACTCACTTCTTAAAACATTCTATCATCAAATAAACTTCCACGATATCCGACGAATATCTGATCGAACGCTGTCCAAAGAAAAAGATCAAAAGGCCGCACATACATACCATGCATATAAAAAATTCAGCACGGCCGAGTGGATCTCGTGGGCGACGGGATATCACGAGCGAACTTCACTGACAGTTTGTTAAGCTCAAGGATATCGAATTTTATGGCTCCACGGGAAACGTGGACGGTAGTCGTTGCTAGCGGCGAAAAACCGTCTACCGCGGGGAAAATTGAAATCTTAATTCTTAATATGGAAACCGGTGAGCCTTCTCTCCATTTTTCCATCGAAAGAAATAAAAAGGTTGTAGTGTCGTAATTTTGGCCGTAAATTCTTCTCTATTTCGTAAGAAAAAAAAAAGACTCGAGTCAAATAGCCGAAATTGAGAGAAATCATATTATACTTCTTTTAAAAATTTCATTCTTCTTCACACTTCTTTTAAAACTTGGTATAAAAATAATTTCGAGTTGTTTGATTTATTTGATTCTTATTTCGTCGCTGTTTCTTATTTTAATAATTGACTATAATCGCTTCTCGTTACTCGTTACAATCTTAATTCTTAATATGGAAACCGGTGAGCAGCCTTCTCTCCATTTTTCCATCGAAAGAAATAAAAAGGTTGTAGTGTCGTAATTTTGGCCGTAAATTCTTCTCTATTTCGTAAGAAAAAAAAAAACACTCGAATCCAATGTCCAAAATTGAGAGAAATCATATTACACTTCGTAATTGCAGTGCAAAACTCTATATAAAAATAATTTCGAGCTGTTTGATTTATTTGATTCTTATTTCGTCGCTGTTTCTTATTTTAATAATTGACTATAATCGCTTCTCGTTGCTCGTTGCGTTCGATCATTCGTCTATTGTAGAAAATGCACAGATAACGAAAGAAGAAAGCTTGTATCAGATGCTTGGATCGTATTTGTCCGCGAATCTTCCGGCGGAAAAACTCGAAACGAACCGAGAAGTTGGCGAATTAAAGGGAAACAGTAACGTGCACAGTTTTCATCGGTTTGGGACGACGCGCGGGGAAAAGTCGCTACGTTCTGGTCGGATTCACGTCGAGTACGGCTGGTTCGGGGGCATGTTTCGAAATATTGAAATTGATCCAATTTTCGGGGTACGGGAACGACTTTTCGACACGGGAAATAGAGACACGGCGTGCACCGGCTGAATCGATTCGTTCCCACCGGCTCGACCTGTTATCCCGAGGCTTTTTCCGCTTCGACAGCTTCCCAAGGAAATTTCGGATGGACGACGTTAAAGGGGAAAAAATACGATCGCCAGTTATTTAGGCACCGTATATCTTGGGCCTCGATTCGTCCACGAAATGTGTAATTTCTTTGCAAGATTTTTTCTCTTCTTTTAATTTCTCCTATTCTTTTTTTTTTTGCAACACTTTTTCGTTCTAATTCGAATATATACTGTATCTGTCGAACAAGATTTCTTTCAGGTAGTCTTCTTCTTTTCGTTAACAGGTGCTAACACTCGTTAATAAATAGACGGGGAATTCTTGGCGCTCAGGTTCATATTTTTGAGAATATAATCAAGAAAATAGAGGAACTAGGTAGAAAATTGTTTCATCTGCCAAGTATTCTATATAGAACTACCGTGTATTTTATATACCATGTATTTCTTCGTATCGCGTGTATTCTGTGCAATTTTGCAAAATATTTCAAATTTCCTATGAAACCGTAAATATCCGCTGATAATGATTACGCCAGTAAGTGAGTGGTACAGGGCGATTTACTGCTTCGTCAGTTGCAATTAATACACTTCGTAGTACGCTTTGTAGTACGATCGAAGTTGTTTGCGAAATGGTTTGAAACGAATGAAGGCGATTCTACGCGCTCAGTACACGTCGAAGTATTCTTTGAAAGTGTCGAAAGTGTGTTCGCCGTGGAACAGTTGGAATTTTGGCTTGAAACGAATGAAGATTAGTAATCGATTAGCTGAGCGCTTAATTGCTGGAATACTGGCTAGAATAAAGCGGTTTTGTGCAATTTCCGTCGGAACGGGTTCAATATCCATTGTGGTTTCTATGAATTTTGCTGTAAACGATATATATGGCTTAATATCGGTAGCAATATTGGTAGAACTTATCATTTCGCTCTCGCCATTCGACCTGTTTATATTTTATACGACATTCTCAGTTTATTTTCGTCTATGCAATACATTTTATTGATCAGGTTTGTTTGGGGATCCATGGCACACTTTCTATTATATATATTATATATTATATTATATAAGGGTATATATATATATTATATAAAGGATATATATAATATATTATGCAATATATATAATATATATTATATATTATTAATATATATTATACAATATTTATATTATATATATATCATATAGCATTTACGGATTTACTTTATTGCTTTGAACAACATTTTCACTTTATTCCTAGTAGAACACATTGACAAGATTTAAACGTGAATCCATAGAATGCCCTGTACGTTCGCCAGCTTGCGCATGCACCAAATGAAATTAGTATACCCAATTGTACCGTCGATCGAATAATTTACCCGAATTCGAAGATTACAGGGAGAATCGATGTCATGGAATACCCATTTCGTACTCGAGACTCGAACAATATTGTAGCGGATGCGAACTATATAGAACGTTCGTAAATTGAAGCTTCAAGAAGTGACACCTAAAAGCCTACGTTGCGTTCCGTAAAAGCAGTTCAAATTTTAGGCTGCAAATTTACCTGTAAATTAACCAGCTCCAACTCGAAGTAATTAGTCTCAAAGAAAAACGAACATTTCTTCGATATAGTTGTTCTATTCCGCTGATATTCGAAGATACGCCAAACTACCTGAGATATCCGAAGTATTGCATTCTTCTTAAGATTAGAACATTGATAAGATTAGAATATTTCATAGGCAAAACAATTTTCTTTTCGGGATTCGTTTGAAAATTTTTTAAAATTATTTATAAAGATACTTGTTTACCTAAATATTAGGTCGTCCGAAAAGTTTCTTTCGTTTTATAAGGAAATAATGCATGCGCAACGTTTGTCGTTTTATATTATTTTATAAAGACACTTTTCGGACAACCTAATATCTTCGCTCTAGCGATTGCGAAGCAGCCGCGTAACAAAGGATGCGTCTGATCAAAAATAAGCAACTAACTGTCCGAATACTTTTGGGGAACGTCCCAACTCGCGCGTTTCTTCGTCAGCGAAACGTGAAAACTATGGCTCAGCCTTGATCGCACGATCGTGTTATCGTCTTTAGCTAGCGCGTTGCCACGCGAAAGATCGGGTGACAATTAGAGGGGCTGGAAAGAGCGAAACTACTTGCGGAGGTCGAAGATCGCGCGTAATACTCTTAAAAACCGCGGTAATCGCAAAAACAATGGAAATTGCTCCGAAGCTCCCTGAGGCTCTCATGGACGACCAACAATTCGCGAAACCACTAAAAGTAACGATTCGCGACCGCGAGACTGTTAAGTCCGGCAAGACAAGTTATTTGCCGCGGAGAAATTTCTTTGAGGGTGTTTAACTCGCCGGAGAATTCCCGTTTTCCGGCTTCGTTTTCACCGCCAACTCATTACCTTGGAATCTCTCTCGCGATAGAATCTGCTCTTACGTGTACGTACACTACGTGGTGTGCTACAAACGTGCAAGCTGCAGAGCTTATTTATTTTGTGTACGTTAAAATTAGGATAAATTAAAACGATTCCACGGCGAGTTGTTTCTGTTTGTGTTCGCCAATCTCTGACCTTCGGTATTCGGAATTTGTGTAATCGGCGAAAGGAGGTGGAATTCATCGGTATCGGTTGAGTAGCGATTAATATACTTCGGCTAATTGGTTGAGCGAATTCGAAGGAAAAAGCGGTGAAATTGTAATGGAAGCTTTAACGGAAGGTTGGTGCGTAATGAACATTTGTTATCTTCTAAGTATTATTTGAATTTTATAGTGGTTGACCGAACGTTGATCGAATGTCAGTAGTATAGACGAATAATTGATCGGGCAAGGGTTTTATTTCAGTTTGTCGTTGTTACAGCGCCATACCGTTTCGTGATCTGCTCGATTCGTATAATCAGCTTAATATTTATGACTCTCTGATGTTTCTCGCGAAATATATTGCGATACATTGTGCTTCGAGCATTTAAAAAATATTCACGAGTCGCATCCGTCACACTGTAGAATTAATTGTGTCTGTTCAATCGCTAAATATTGCCAATCGTCTCATCGTATCGCTGATCGTACCATTAAGAGAATATAGAAAACACGTAGAACTAAAACACGTAAAGCAAAGAGGAAATAAAGTAAAAAAGAACGTACATTTTTAACACGAAGATGACAACATATATACCATACGATACTATAGCGAACAAATTCACATAACGCTTGAACGATGTAAGAGGCACCTCGAGAAAAAGAAATAGCAAAAGTAACCTTTTTCGGTCTGCGTTTGACAAGTTCGCTTCAGAATGGCGCGTCACGGCGAGAAAATTTCGCAATATCGCACGCTCTCCGGCACAGCATCTTGATCGTTGTTTTATCGTCGTTTTATCGTCGTTTTATTACCGAGTTACACAGCTTGCACCGATATTGAGTGTCAGGTTGATTTAAATCCCGAAACGGCCAGCCGCAAATATTGACGGACCTCGACGACTAATTTTTATCGGAAACTCGCGTAATTTGTTAGCGCAGCGACGATTCGTGTACGGGATTTTTATGAAAGACAAATATTTCTCTACGGTGCTGTAATAGAATATTAAAAGCAACCTAAACCCCGTAAATCGCGAATTATCTCGCTGAAATAGAAAATTCTGTCCACAGAATGATCATTAATAAATAATTTACACGAGTTGTAACAGATAAGTCGAGATGGACATTTAAGTGGGATAATATTTTGCACGGAAAAGTTCCATTGTTTTTGTTTCTTATCCTTTTTAATGTTAAAGTTACATGGTCGATGTAGTTGAACTTCTTTATGTTCATAATTTCAGATAAACGCGTCTTTTAATGCAACATTCAGTGGCAGGTACAAAGATGCGATGATTACATATTTTTATCGTGTCGTTGTTTTTCACAACAAGTGTCGACGATTCCGTTGAAACGGTTCTTCCGTGGTAGAGAACTTCAGTGAAACGAACCAGCGTTTCATCGAACAAAGGTTTTCCTTCGCTTTATCGTTTTAGAATCGCGTTGTCCGATTATATTTGCTCGGCTGGTATAATCGGTCTAATATTTGACATAGCACGTGGAAAATTCACGACTATGATACGCTCGTTATTATTAATTTCCGATGTTAATTAACAGCGCAATAATTGCATTTATCTGCTACATTGTAACGCTACAAATATGGGTATTTACGTTCCACCTTGTGTATCTGAAGCGCGCCTACGTGAATTAAACAGTATTCAATGTGAGTTCGCACATTGCAAACTCAAATTACGTTTCTCAAATTTTTAGCGTTCCTGGTGATTTAAAGAAGAAAAAAAATACCGTTTCATACGTGCGCCTAAATTATTTTAGGCAAAAATTAATTTCTCTGCTTACCTTTTTATCATGATAATATCTGCGCAAACATTGGACAACGCGTTGGTATTTCATTCGAGTAAAGTAACAGCGTTTGATCAAACAAGGGCGCAAGCGTTTGACTTACGTAATATATTTGCTAACTTTCAAGAAGATTGTTGAGAAAACAACAAGGTTACAATTGAATAGATATCTGAGATAGCTTTTGTATGGCGTTTCGAATTGATTTTTGTAGATTTTGCTTTTGAAAAAGCGTTTGTCTCGAGAGAAGCGAACTTGGAAGCGTGATGGAGGAGAACAAGGTGAGACAAAGCGGGACAAAGTAGAGGGTAGAAAAGAAACGGGAAACACGTCGAAGCAAAGCAAAATATTTCGGGGCGGAATGGGACGGAGCAAAGCGGATGGAAGCGGAGCCGAGCAGAGCGGTGCGAAGCGGATAGAAGAAGCAGGACGGGACAAAACAAACTAGAAAAAAGGACAAAGTAGAGCGAAACAAAGCAAAGTAGGATAGAACAGAGCGAAACAAAGCAAAGGAAAGCAAAACAAAGCACAGCAAAGCAGAACCAAGTTAAGCCGAGTTGAACCGATCTCCGAGCCAAGCCGAGCAAAGCTGAATCGACTCGAGCCAGGCAAAACAAAGTAGAGCTGCGTAAAATAAAATAGGGAAACATTTTTCTTTTGGATTGTTCTTTGTTGTCACGAAATTGGAAATTTGTCAATGTAAAAATTTTCGAAACCACGTTTTCAGCATATTAAAGGAGGGAGGGAGAAACGTGAAAATCCAAGACTTAACTCTGCCACGTTCTTTCAGTCATTTTTGGCTAAATCGCGTTTTTACGTTTCTTTCTTTCTTGTTTTTTTAATTTATAACTCAAAGGAGAATACGAAGAAACGGGAAACAGCAATAATACATAAAATAGAGTCGAAAAACTGAACTTTAAATTTGTCGTTTGGAAAGAAAAATTCGGTAGATGCGGGGCTTTGAAGGCTTTCGGTTTGCCGAAGAAAAAGCTTCTCCGGGGTATACAGTTCAGAAACCTACATCGTTGATTGAATAAGGAAATACCTCGAGAATTTTCGAAACGTGACCAAGAGAAAACGCACACCTGGCACGCTGTTAAGGCGGCAAACTGAAAATATCGAACGAACTTACAGTTTCAAAAAATGATTACTTTCGTAAAATGTTGAAAAATCTCTTCAGCTTTCTTTCGTGCGATATTTTTATCGTAACAAGAGTAACATTGCAAAATATAAACAGCCTCCTGTCCATGTTTCCGACTTAAAAAATCAAACGAGATGTCTATTTCAATTACGTTATAATCGTTCGATTAGAAGTTTCTAATATTTCAAATTCGAATAGGACTTATACGGCTCTTAATTTCTTTTTCTTCCAAATTTAAATACAACTGCGAACATATCAATGTAGATCGTTTACCAATTGTCCTCGGTGTACTAACATTCGCAGTTACGAAAATATTATATGAAAGAAAGCTAGCCTATTTTATTCTACAAAAAATTATACGCTCCATTAAGTATCTAGATGACACTTCACTGATTAATAATTAGTAATTCAACGCCTACTAAAAAGATACTAAAGGTACTAAAAAGATTCTCAGTCTATTCACGCTCAAACAGAACAACCTCGTCGCTCCGCATAGTCTGAGAAAATTCTCGCTCGCGCCAACAAAATCAAACGAAATCAAACGAAATCAAACGAAAGAAAATTGCCCGAATTTTTTAATCGCAATTAATACACGAAATTAATAACATACTGCGTTGTCGCTGATTAAGCTCGTGGTTTGGTAACTCGCGAAAGGAAAACCGTACGAGAAAACGAGAAACGAATAATTGGAAGCAGCTTGGCTCGACATCGAGCGTTGCTCCACTTGGCCACGAACGCGATTCCATCGGAACACAATTACAAGGCAGGATGATGCGCGAATTACGTGCAGAGCAATCGAGGCACGGACGTCTGTCCACGCGGCGTGTTTTGTTGCTGGCCAGAGCGCAGCAACGCACATACGCTCGCGATTTCACGCGCCGCTGATTCCACTCGATTGCATTATAGCAATATACGACGACGAAGTTGTCGTTGGCGTCGATGACGGCTGACAGGAGGCGGGCACGCGGTTCCCGGCGTTGACGTGCTGCGCACCTCCTATTTCACAAGGAAAACGAAATTTCGTGCGCAAGTGCCGCAAGTAATTGAAAACTGACCGATGACTGTACGGCCGGGGAGAGAATGCTCTTCTCTTGAAAGAAAGCTCGTATGAAAGAACTAGAAAGAGATAGGTAAATAGGAAATAGTAGCGACGAGGAACGTAAGAGGGCGAGGCAAAAGATAAAATTTGATACGAAGCGTAGCAAAGCTAAGCATGTATAAACTAATATACAGCGCAACGTAGCGATAGAAAGCGTAGCAATAGGAAAGACCAGGAAGGCGGCGCGTAACAGTACAGAATGCGGGAATGCGGAACGTGTCGATACGGAATATAGAAATACAAGAACGCGGAATGTAAAGATACAAAGAAACAACTGCACGACGATGTAAGACATAGGAATACGAAGCGTTGGAATACAATGCGCGGTGAGGTTAGTAACGCGAAGCGCGACCGTACGAAGCGTGGAAATGCGATGCGTAGCGATGCGAAATATAGGAATGCGGCGCGTGAGAATACAAAGCGTGACGATTCAGTGCGCAGGAATGTGAAGAGCGCGCCAAAAGCAGAAGACAACGATACGGAGCATCGGAACGCGGGGACCGTAGCAATACAACAAAGCGTAACAATTTAATGTAGCAAACAGGTGAACAAGAGCGCAAAATATGATAAACCAGTGGAGGGCAAATCGCAAGATTAAACTGCGAAACGTATGAAAATGCAAGAGAGAGCAGAGCGGAATACGGCGAAGAGGGATGCTGCGAAGCAAAGTGTTGGAGAACGAAGCGTAACAAAGCAACGTTTGTTAAATAATCCACGCCATAACGAAGCAAAGCGTCGTAATACTCGTCAAAGTTAACTCGCGAACGAACGGATTAAATAAAGCAACCTATTGTGCGCAATACACCGAATAAATTAGCTAAGACAAATAAAATATACCGGATAGAAAGTCAAGTAGAATAAAAGTGATGGGAGGAAGGGAGAGAGGGAAGGAAGTATAAGAGTAGACGATAATTTGAGCATTAGAGAGAAAGTTTAACGCAGTGTACGTCGGTTATAAGCGTCTTCGGTGTACCTACCGTTTCCGGTTCTTGCACAAGCAGCGAGTCCCTTATTGCGACGGTGATAATGAAATGGAGGTAGCCGAAAGAGCGTATTCGTAATATCGCGGCGCGGTTCCACGCAGACGATCCGAGCCTCGAGTCTCCGTGGCATTCTCCATTCTCTGAGTGGCGGCTGGATTAAATTGGTCTGGGAATCGGAAGCCGTGATTTCGGTGTAAATATTTGTAAGCGGTTTGTTACGGCGCACACTATCTTACACATTCGATTTTGAAGCTAAAGCGTCTTCGTAGTCGTGCAAAAACGAAGTATTTAACGATCGATTGGCCGTTTCGCGTTGGAAAATCATAGTACAGATAGTTCGTAACGAGATACGCGAGATATCTACGAAAAGTATTTCTACATCCACTTATTTTCCAATGAAGCGTCCTTTTTCTATCAAACGTTGCACGTTTCATTGTCGTCAAATTTGTATAGTCACGAGAAAATACCAGCAAATGATACGTAAATGTTTACAGTTAATCAATTAGCACGTAGATACTCTGATAAATACAACGATATACAAATACGATTACGTGAAAAACTCGATTTCTTCAGAAGCACAGCCTTAGACAAGTTCTTCTCATTTAGCATTTAGTATCGTGAAACTTCCACTATACGAGAAAATTGTACGAGTATAAGATTATTATTACAATATTAATTACGCAGAACAATATACAACGCGAATTGATCAAATTGCAAGTACGCGAAAATTATATCGACGAACGAAAAGAAACGAATTACGAACATACTGTCTAACTTGACAAATCCAGAAGAAATACTTAAAACGAAGCAATCTTGTATCTTAGAAATCAAGAGAAAGCATAGACAAAAATTCTACTTTTTCATCGCCGTCTCTCGGGTTATATCGCACGTTCTGACACGCCTCGTATAACATGAAAACTTGATTCTGCGAGGGAACCCTTGGCGAATTACAACTTCGACGAATCACGAAGTCATTCGCATCCAATTTCTATACTCGGAGGGGCATATACAACACGACTTCGAAACTCTGTCTGTTCCCTAACTCGACGCCTATTTCATCAAGAATCTCCTTTGACGCGTAAAGCGTGCACGCATATTGTAGACACGCAGGGCGTCGGTAATCGTCACTGACGGGGAAAATTTCCGTCTCCGCGAGAGCCGGCGCGTCACGGTGGCAGAAAATGCAACGAATTAATTCGCGTGATGTAGCAGCGAATACCGTCGACACTAATGATACTCGATACGTATCGTGTCTGGCATAACTCCTTCGTGCAGGTACATTCTGCTCCACATATTTCACGGAGAGGATGAAATACTCGCCCGTGCCATCGTTAACCTGCAGAATATCGAGTATAGCTAGGGACGCGACGGGGAATTCGTGTCTCGTGAAATCTTGCGGCGAACTTCATTTTGCTTCGCGCTGACCGTTTTACGAAGCAAAATCAAGTTCCGTTAAATATTACCTTGTCATAAGAGTTTCTCTCGCTTTACGAAGAAACAGTAGATGCGCAACATTTTTTGTCTCGTATTATTTTATCGAATTGCGTCTGATTCATTCTGTTCTATTAAGGTAAATACCACAACGTTTGACAGATTTGGTTTCGTGTTTGCACAAAGGTGCATTATTAGGTTGCCCAAAAAGTTTCTTTCCCTTTACAAAGACACTGTGCATGCGCAACATTTTTTGTTTTACATTATATTATTTTATTTTATTTAATTTCAACATTCCTTATATTGTTCTTATATTTTATAACCTAATATTAGGTTGACCGGAAAGTTTCTTTCCCTTTACAAAGAAACGATGCATGCGCAACATTTTTTGTTTTATATTACATTATTCTATATTATTTAATTTCAACATTTCTTATATTGTTCTTATATTTTATAACCTAATATTAGGTTGACCGGAAAGTTTCTTTCCCTTTACAAAGAAACGATGGATGCGCAACATTTTTTGTTTTATATTACATTATTCTATATTATTTAATTTCAACATTTTTTATATTGTTCTTATATTTTATAACCTGATATTAGGTAGAAACGGTCATATTCTTGGAACCTCGTCGCCTATTCCCATCTATCAGGATTATAAATCAAGCCGAGTTTTCTAATCTAGATTGGTTAATTGCGTTTGTCTAATTTCTAGATGCAAGTTATTTGCGATTTTTACTTCTTTTGGGATATGACGTATGGGGTCGTAGAAATGGATAATTTCAATTTCTGTCTTATCGCGATTTCTAAAATAATTTTATTTTCTTGGCAGAAGTCTTGGGATTCTATAGAGCCTGAAAAGTATCCGATAATTCGAAAGATATTTGGAAAATATTTGTTAAAGCTAGGGAGGATTGCAACAAAGGTTGTAAAGGTATTCAATATCGTTGAATATCGACTAGCTTGTTTCTTATGCAACATCTTTTTTCCTTTCGATGCTTCTTCGAAATTTCTGTTTTCATATTGATAAGAGTAATAATAATACTCTTGAAAATTTACTACCGCCGTAAAATTTCGATGTTTTGAAACTCTCAAGATAATTGCGTGAAATTTCTAAGACTGTGCGCGAAATTTCTATGCGAGATTTAAGATCTATAGTAAAGGCAAATACCGTTTTATGATAGTCGTGAAGTTTAATGTGTTCGGTGTTTAGCATATCTATGATGGGGTTTATGGTTACGCGCATTTAACGGTAAAAGGAAGCGTAATTCTTGCACTCTTCGGTGGAAATTCTTTAATTAACTGGAAATTATGTTTCCTTCGGCATGAAAAATGAAATTTGTCGTGAATTTAACGCGTAGACCGTTGTTAACGTATAAAAAGGTTTATATTAAGTTCGTTTCCTTTTCCGAGCGAGGCAGCAGCCACTTAGAACCTTTTATATCGAGAACAAAGGTTGTTTGACGGAGTTCGCAGAATTTGAGAAATTAAATTTATGAATGGAGAAACTCTAGCTTGTTCCGGGAAACTTCTTTGTCTACTATGTTTCATTTGCTAAAGTGTGCTTGTCTGTAAAAGAATATAAATGCTTAATACGTCTTGAAGAGGAAGAACGAAGGCTAAAAGAATCGAATGAAGCGATTTTATAAGAACACGAAGAGACCAAGTATCTGTTGATAGCGTTTAAATCGTCGACGCTACGCTGAAAAAGAGACGACAAATTTAACAGAGCGACTGAGCAAGTGGTATATCTCGGAGATTGATCGGTTATTGATCAAACTTTTATCTATATTAACCAATTCAATTTACCGAATCGTTTAATACATCATCTACGTATATCTAGAAAACTAAATTAACGCGAATTCAAAGTCAATAGATCAATAAATACTCTCGTGAAACATTTGAGAAAGTTGGTAAGAGACAGAAACAGCCGAGTAAGTAGTACAGTCCCTTGTATGGTCAGCCATCTTGCACTACTCTACTCTACTCTCCGGTCGACCAATGTACATTTAATTGCCAACGTGTTCGCGCTCTTCCAGGTTACTCGTACTGGCGATTATTATTTTAAAAGGTATACAGATATATAAACGTTTAAGAAATTCCCATCCAGACGAAACATCGAACGATGATTCCGTGGAATTAAGACGAAATCACAGTACCCTGTGCAATCTTCAATTCACGTGACATTATATAGACTCTAGCCAACTCGTTCGATTCTTCGCGTTCAGTTAAACAGAGAGACAGGTACGTTTCAAGCGTATTTCGACGGATGAAAATATTTCGCTCGCTCGAATTGAAATAACCGGGTGTAAATTTCGCGAACGTGTTTGCATCGTACGTCTGTCCCGTGTATGAACATTATCGACGCCGATCGGATTGCAGGATGCATAGAACGCGTAATAGCAACAACGATAACAACAATCACGCAGCAGGTTGAAAATTAATTACAGCGAAATAACACGTAGCGAGATGTTGGCTCGGGCCTTTGAAGCGGGGCTCTGTTAAAGCGTAAACGGCGAACGGTGTCAAACTTGCTGAAAATTAATTCGAACTATCAGCCAAAGTTTCGCTAGTAGACAGGGTTACGCTCGAACCTCGTTTCACGAGCATCGTTGTGATTATTTATCAACGCGAAACGGTTCTCGTAGCTCGCGATAAACCGGATGTCTGCGAGACGAACGAACGTGGCACGTAGCAGAGGTCACGTGACAGATAAAAACCGGAGAAATTCGTTCGGGCTCTCTTAGGGCAGAACGTTGAGGTCAGGCGAGCAGAAGTTGCTGGCATATTTAGTCACTTCAGCACGTGCTTCCGCCTGACCCGAATTCTCGATCAATTAACCCCGAATATTTTATCAGCGGTTCACAAACACGATCCCGAAACCGCGATTGGTATCTCGAGCGGAGCGTGGATTTTAAAGATTTCCCAGCATCGTTCGATCGTTAATTTCCTCGGTCCTTTGGTTAATGAGATCGAACCGGCTAGGAATTTTGCATTTTTCTTAGTTCTTTCGTCTTTGGTGATTTTGATCGTACGATAGCTTTTGCAAGGAAGATAGGGCATTGCGGAAATATCACGTGGAAGATATGCAGGTTGGAATATTTATAAGAGAAGCAAATTTGTTCAGACCGGATATAGATTCGTAAATTTTGCGAAATTATAGGATTGTTTGCAAAGCAATAAAATACTTTTAATATACAAAGTTTATTGTGTCAGATGAGTGTGTAACGATCGAAGATTTGTTTCGTGGAGTCAGACGTCTGACCACGTACGAGACTATACTACTTGCTCGACTGCCTGTTTCCAACTTTCTTCGACTATTTGTAAAAGTATTTATCGGTTAAATGGTTTTATCGAACCAGTTTTATCGAAGATGTATCAGTTTATGGTTCATTTAGCTAATAATTCGTCAATATATATATACGTATGGCATATCTCGAGAGAAAGAGCAAAATAATTACTTGTGTCTCGCGAAAATTTGAGAAAAAAGTTAAAAGCTTGGAAAAGAAGCGTGACGAATGGAAGGGTAAAGTGAAACGGATCGAATGTCAGTAAAAACAGAAAACAGAGTAACGACGTAACTGACGAAAGATGTAGAAATAAATAATAATAATAAGCGAAACGAGAGGAATATCGACAAAGATACGAGAAGATTGTAAGAAAATAACGAAACTGAAATAACGACCAAATACAACAAGTAATCAAAAAACAATGAGAAATAATGCAAACAACAATGATCATAGTGAACAGAAAATAATACAGAGATTGGTAATTAACGAGATAGAAATAATACGCACATACATTATAAAATGGAAACACGAGAAGACCTACACGTATACACTGTGTTAGAAGAAATGCAATATCAAATATCAATAGATGTAATTGTGGAGTAATACAAATAGCTGAAACATAATGGGAAAACAAGAAATGGACCGCGTAATGAGTAGTTGGAACCGACGTTTAATCCACTTATTAATAATTCTCGCGACGAAAAGTCAGTCGGGGGTGTTTCGTACAATACAAAACTGTTTCGCGGTAACTGCTGGTTCAGAATATTGGTCTGCCGTTAATAATGCAAATTCCCTGGCTGAAACTCACGACTGAATGCATTTAATTATAACACACGTGCAATTCACCAACGAGATTCGACAAGCAAGAAACATCGTACACAATTACGGTTTGCTTGTTAAAATTAATGCCTTAAGGCGACATGGTTTTTTTTTCTTCTTCTTTCTTGCGATCACCGAAGAATGAACGTTATACCAACGTAATATCCGCATTCAAATACATATTCCTTTTTTCAAAGCTATATATATATATATACACACACGTATGTACGAGGCATTTAAAAATCACATCGATCGACTAAAAAATTGGAAAATACCAGAAAATGATGTGTACAAACGTTATTTTATTTATTTTATGCTATTGCTTCGCTATAGACGAACTTGTGGAAGCAAATCATTTGTTTTTTCTTTCAAATTGTACAGTAATTATACACCTGAACAAATTTTACAACAGATAGAATTGGTCGGTCTGGCTCCGGGAATATTTGCATATTAACTCGCTGTTTTTTCTTTAGTTTATCAAAATAATGAGCTATTTAGATTACGATAGAAGCAAAACAAATTTAATCGTATAAGCTAATTATACATAAGTACTGTGTTGCAGTTGTACATTATTAGCGTTGTTTTCGAGCCTGGCAAACGCGCACTTGAATCGCACTCAATCTAATTCAAGTACACTGTTTTCAAAACCGTGTCCGTACGTACTGCATATGGACTGTTACGATATTCAGAACACTCTGTGCCATTAAATTGGCCATTAAACCACAATAATCAATCTTATCATCTACGATGTACAACCACAGTCTATCCTTTATCTCGATCCTTGCTAAAAAAAAAAATGCTCATTGTCAGTGTATCCGCCATTAAACCACAATCCACAACCGCTAACCCATCCTGTATCATCCACAATACACAACCGCGATCCATAACCCATAAACCCGCAAAGAGACAAATAACGAACGAGCAAAACGCGATACTCATCCAAGCAGTATCATTTATCGAATTGGATGAACAATAAAACTCGTAGCATGAGTTTTTTTTTTTTTTCTTTGTTAGAACACAACAGCGTATTAAATAACACGAATCTGTTTGGTTTCTCATTGATCCGCTGCGTGTATTATGTAACATCGTCATGTCGACCAGTGATAAAAAAAATCACGCAAAAGGACGATGAATTAACAAAAGTACAGGATCTCAAGCCGCCACGTTGAACGATTTTTCAAGCAAACTACGAGAAGAGTATAGACGGCCGACGACGTGACGAGCGTTTGTCTTTTTTTCTTTTTTTTTTTCTTTTTTTTTTTCAAGGGACAACGAACGGTTTGTCAAACCGTGTACGTACGCGGATGACTCGTACGGATGACAAACCGACACGAAGGTATCCGGCCCTTGGCAAGCGTTTATTTATGATCCGCCACCACCGCTGCGGACAGAACAGCCGGCGAATCGGATTTACCGTTGGAAATAGCGTTCGATCGCCGCGGCGTGTCTCGAATCGGCAATCGGGACCGAGAGATTATTGCTCCTATTTCCCCTGAACCATCGTCCCTTTTTTTTTTCTTTTTCTATCTCTATCACCCCTACATTAACCCCTTTTCTCTTTCTATTCCTTTTTCTCGGATTTCTATTCCTATGGACGAGTCGATCGATCGACGCGTCACGCATGACTTCCAAGCGTTACGTTTCTTTTATAACGTGCGAGGAAAGATATTGATAGATAGCAGCGAGAAAAAATATCGAGAGCCAGCGGCGTGCAAGAGATCGATTCCCGCTGCTGTATACGTGTTTTTCTTCATAAATTATCTTCACGCACGGACGTTTCTAATGAACGTTTCCTCAGAGGCAGAATTTCTAATGGAGATCCCTTGACAAATACCACAATGTAGTATTTGAAGATGACGCGTTGCGTATAATCGAAGAAAACGATGTCTGTCTTGAGATCTTGAAGCCGTAATTGCGCAAAGATGTTCGAATGGAATATTTATATACCATAATGGTTCATAATCCACGAAATACTCGTCAATTTCACACATACCTGTGTAAGTAATACGCAGAAACGTATAGAACAAACGTATGAAACGTATGAAAATACGGTGCTCGTTGTAGCGTTTAGTACGTTATAGCATAGAGAAAGAAATCTCTGCTTAGGTTCCATTCTTTGACTTGCGTTGGCAAAAATATTATGAATTTCTATAAATATCTGCGAGTTTACTCGTAACGACGCTAATGAAATTTCAAAGTGTTTTCGCATGACACATACTCCTAACGAACCGTGCGTCTTCTGCGACGTCATCTTCTGGAAATTGGTAACATATCGTTAAACCGTGTCCCAAAAAGTGCCCTGAAGAGAAATAGACAAGCGACGATAGCGATAAAAATTATCTACAGACGTTGTAATATACTTTGACACTTTTTATCGCGTTATTAATACTTTTTATTGCATTCCACTCGTTTCCCCGATTACAACCGATAAACGTAGCATAAAAATTCATCAGCTGCAATTTTACTCAGCCGAGTTGGCGATACGTCGCACAGTGTCGATCGTGAAAACGATTCGATCGACGGTGAACTTTAGCGATCGACGAATTCTCATCTGGGTTTATTTATGAAGTGGCGGTCAGACGTCGCCGTTGCTTTATCGCCGATGTCTTTTGACGACCGGTGGCGCAATCGATGGCCGGCCGATGAATATTTAACGATCGGCCTGTTTACCGTGCTGATAGATGACGCACCGTCGACGCTGTTGCTCCCGCTAATGGCCAGATTCGGTTGGTTAAGGGTTACGGAACTTCCGGTCGGTAGAAGCGAGATCGTGACGCAAGGGAAGCTATTTGTGCGTGGAACCAGGAGGTTTGAGGTTGATTTGTTTGGAGATTTGTGAGTCGACCGTTTGTTCGAGGGATGAATTACATCGAAGTGATTATTGGGCAGCGGGTAATTTTAGATTGCCGCTTTTGATTTATGTTGTAATCAAGAAGGACAGTTTGGCGCGCGGCTGGCTGTTGTTTTACCGGTTCATGGGATATTGAAAGTTCGGATTACGAAAAGCGAATTAAACCGTTACACGGTATGGCTCGGTGAACTCGTTACGGGAATTACACATTTAGCGACGCGTCTTATAAATTTTAACGAATCGTTAATGACGGATGTTCATACAAATTCATATCGATAGACGCGAATTAAAGAAATGTAACGTAATTATTACGTTTCGCGACGCGAATGTTAATTCTCAATATTTTCCAGACTGTATGTGTAATTTATGTATTTTTGCATATTTACGTTTCAACAACTTTTTCTGACCAACTTTGCCGACTACGATGCAACGGGACCTAATTTACAAAAGATAAAGAAGGATGTGCCGAGAAGTGCCTCGATCATCCTTCTTTATCTTCCTGCTGATTTGTCATTGGCCAGAAGCTAACTGACGAATGGCTGTGATTAAGCAAATGTGCTTCCCATTAGGAACGAAGGGGAAAAGTATGTTTCGTCTTGCAGGGGACGTTTCCTTATACGAGGCGAAGACTTTCGATTAATTTCGTTTCCTTCAACGACGAGCGTAACAGAATCGTCGCAGAAATATTCCAAATCAGGATGAAACGACATGACTTGAAAGAAACGTGAAAAGATTACGACCTAGCATGTTCTCTTACATAGATTTCGGTCCAGACGAGAATAGTTTTCTTAAAAAAAACTTAATTAACTTGTGGTGTCAGCGACAACACCTTCGTAACCGTCGCCGCGAACAACAAAGGCGACGGAGACAAATAAACAGGTGAGTCATCAGGACGAACCGTAAGAAACCGTGTAAGGACGTTCGCAACGGTCGACCGAGGTGCCTTTGGCAAAAAGGTTTTACATGCCGGTATCGGTATTCAATCGGACAGCGAACGTATCAGATATTCCGAGCGAAACATTTGATATCGTAGACTAGTATAGCAATAAACTATATTTCGAGTTGTAATAACGTGTACCTTTGCATTAATATCCATTTCAAACTTAAAGGAAGCAATTAAGAAGGATACGAGGATAACACGCGAGAAACGAAGGGGGAAACGATCGAACGACGTTAGGAACCTTCGTAACGAAACTAAAAAAAGGGAAGGAAAACGAACTAGGTAACTTGCTTCGCGAACAGCGCTTCAAAAATATGTCGCAACTATTAAATCGAAAGAAGAAACACTCGCTAACCGAATATTGCTCGTACAAAACACAATACCACGCACCATCGTGCAACAGCTTTATCATCGTCCTTCCAACAACTCGTGAAAACGTTTTTCGCGCGCGACATATTTCAACCTGTGCCTGCCTATAGGGCGCACGCCCTTGTAAATCCCTCGTCCTTACAAAACGACGAATTTTTAGGCCGTGCAATTTCCAATGGCGCTCTGTCGTCTATCTGTGCGTTTCGAGCGAAAAAGCTCGACCGATCGACCATCGAAACTCGTGCCCGTCTCTTCTCTATTCTATCCGTCGCGTCGTTCGTGAGAATTAAATTCGAACGTAGCCATCGTGCGATTTTCCTCCCTGGAACAATTAAATTTGTTCGTAACGGGTTTATCAAATCGCGCTAGTGTTTATCTTTTAGAGGAGGAACATCGTAACGTAATAAATGAACTGATACGATCGATACGCGCGATATACAGGCTGTTGCAGGTGATTTAACAGGTTTCTCGGTGCATTATACGGATATAATTATGCGCAATACGCGTGACGTACGATATATTTTCAAATCTCATTATCGGCGTAACGAAACTCGACCAACGCGTTCGCGCATATTGGTATGTAAAATTTCCATCAAATCGGCAAACGTTTCTCAGCGTTTTCCTTCAACGAAATTCTACGTTTCGTTTCCACGGTGGTGGAATTTTTGTAATCGCTCGAAAGTACCGCTGAATGGTAGGGAATTTTCCTTTATATTCGCATCTCTTTTGTTCGAATCTAATTACTCGTGTCAAACTATCGTTCTCTGTATATTGTATACTTTTATTCTAAAATATAGAACAGTACACGCGTATAAATAATATGACAGTAATATATACACACGTAGCAAGGAAATTTGACTGTCAAACCCTGGATCACCCTGTACGTATATAAAATATACACGGACACAAATACGGAACATTCATGCACGCACACCTGCTACCGGTAATACCCTTACAGTCGTAAATAACTTAATCACGAGCGTACCTTTCGAACTGTTTCGTACGTAGGACAAATATTTGCGATTTATATTCAACGATTTGTTATAGACACCGTGACAGGGCCGTTTCGAAACAGTGTCACGCGATATTTCATCGTATTAAGACACGCGTGATCCGGCTGCTTCGACGCACCGGTTCTGTTCCTGTTCTGTCTGATCCGATGACGTTAGAAACGCGAAAAATAAAAGGATATATCGTTACATGGAATAAAACGCCGAACATTCAGAGCGATACGCGACAACAGCGGATAATAATCGTTGCACGATCGACGTCAACGCGTAATCGTCTCTAACGACACCAGCCGAAAGAATTAACGCATTAACGTCTTCCGAGCCAAAATTTCGTACTAGCTCGAGCTATTCGATGGCGATTTTCCGATCGAAACCGAAGTCGGTTTAGGGTTCAAGAAACCACCAAATGAAACGACAGACGAATTCAGGTTTAGATTTTAGATTCGGAACTTTTTATTCATCTTGTCGCTTTCACGCGAAACTGTAAGAAACTGTAGTTTCTCGAAAGTCGTCAATTCTAATTCAGAATTAATTCGTCGGATTGAGACTCGGGAGAAACGACATAGACTAACCAAGTATTTCGAGTTCGGAATAGGAGCTTCCGGTGCTGATAAAACGATGCGTTTTCTAAGTTACATTCTCGATCACGTTTGTACGAGAGAGAGAGAGAGAGAGAGTTATTATTCGATTAGACTTTGCGTAATAATCGTACGTAAATATTGAAAAACATATTCGTTCGTGCGTTAGCATTTATAAACGATAAATACGAGCAGACGAATAAGAAACTAATTATTAAAAGGAATCTTCGATATCGTGATAATACATGGATCGATTTATACGTTGTAATAATTGACAGAAAGATAGCGCATGAAGTTGTGCTGAAAAATCTGCAGAATAACGATACATAGAACTGCGCGGTAAAGTGAACAACGAATAGTTCTTCGGCTACTGAAACAAATCTCTGGTATTGTAATTGATAATTGAAATCGCGACGAATGCGCATAAAATATAAGAGAAGAGGAGAGGAACAAAGAGGAAGGATCGGATATATGTTTGCAAGTTAATTACCACAATCTGACAGAAAAATCCGCGTTACTTTCGAACCTACGATGTCAGCTTTCCTCCCGGTCGCCATTTCCGCTCCAGCAAATCCGAAGGTATAAAAGCAACCGCCGGCAACGCAAACGTTCACGTTCACGTTCACGTTCACGTTCGTTCTGTCGGCCTGGCGGATTTAATTGAAAGGGCCGAACGTACGAGGGGAGGGGGAAAATCGTTTTCACTAACGCGGAATAGACGCGGGAACAGGGTCTGAAAAATAAATTTCGAATTAATCGCTCCTCGGCGCGAGATCTTCGATAACTATTTGCGGATTAAGAGAGCGAATCGACTGTTCATCGGCAACGAATTATCCAACTAATACTCGCCGTGAAATCTCCACTGTGTTCCTACGTACCGTGTTTGCCCGCCAATATTTTCACCTCTCTTTTCGATGCAAATAAGTCTCGAGTCTCATTGGAAAGTTTACGCGTCCCCGAACACCTCGCACTCCGCTTTAATCTTTCGCCGCGAATTTATCAAAGACTGCCTTTGCAGACTGATCTTCCTGCGAAAATTTCGCTCCCTCGCTTCGAGTAATTTTCAAGCTATCGCTAATCGATTTAGATCTCGTTTCGCTTTGAAGTAATAGCTATTCTTGTCTAAGTTACTTAACCGAACGTTGTTTAACTTTCGTAAGTTACTCATTTAGATGGTATATTTGCGTTATTTGTTCGTACTTTGTATATTTTCTGTAGTTTTGATCGATTTAGCCTGTGCGAGAACGTATTCTTTGCGAAAGACGTTCTAAAGAGTCGAGCGATAATTCTGTTTTAACGGAGCATTGGCAAACTTTGTATCTTTATGATAAAATTTCTTTATTCGCATGTCGTCGCTGTTAGAACGCTATAGTTTCAGAGCTATTACAATTTTCCACGTTCGATTGATACCATCGGATGACACCGTAACGATTTGAACTGCACATTTATTTCCGCGAATCTTCAAACGTTTAATTCGCACTTCCGCTGTCCACATTCCGCATAATACATGCAATTGACTGTGTTTGTCATATAGAACACGGGATACGGGGAAAATTTCAACGATCCAAGGACACCCATAAAAGCTCTCGACCCTATTCTCGGCTTTTTCCACGATATAATCCGCGGTATCCTCCATTCCATTCCATCCACTTTCTGTTCTATTTTATTCTCCATACATAAAGAAACTTTTATCGACGCGTGGCAATAAATAAAAAAGTTCTTTTAACCTAAATCAAAGAAATTGCCGAAAAATATCAACACATTCGGCGAACGGTGTATCAAAGCGGCATGGCTCGTTGACAAAACAAACAAATCATTTCAAAGGAATTTAGTCGATAAAGTATCGGATTTTTTCCGCGTAAAATCGTGCACACGCGTGTTTGATCACGAACGATATATTAATTCAGCTCGATTGTGTGCCAATGTCCCTGTACTCCGATTTTCGGTGTTTGAGTAATCGCATCGTCAATCATTATCGCGTTTCAAACGATTATTCCGTGTCAATATCTCGTTGCTCCTGTTTATCGTTCGTAAAGACAGGCAAAACATAAATATTCAATAGCGTGGCGCAATTAGCGAGCAGACGCGATCGCGAAAACTCCACTTGCTGCTGCGTTTATGAATCGTACGATCGCCCTGTGTATATTACTCGTCGATGAGCATCATCTCGATGATGATACTATGTGTTGCCAAAGGATTTTTTTTTTCTTCTTTTAATTCCTAGCTTAAATGCACTTTTCGCAAATTTTCGCAAAGATCCATGTAACACTTTGACCATTCTACGCTAAAATTGTAACAAAATGTTTGAAAAATTTGCTGAAATGCATTTTATACGACAAATAGCGTAAAATAAGACGCGTGAAATGTAGCCTTGTATTGGAAGATTTTTACAGCTTATTGTATTCCCTTCGTTTCGTGCAAAGATAGAACAAGCATAACGTATAATTATCGTTCGAAAATGGCTTTTTGAACGAGCAAATGGAAATCTGTATAAAACGAGGATCGATCGTTTAACCGTAAAATAAATAGGAAATAAAGAGCAAAATAGAGTTGGAAATTGTATAAAATCAATTGTATCGTTGCTTTAAGCGATAATTAATCAGAGCCTAGCCGCGTAACGAGACGAATCAGCACAGGGGAAAATAAAGGAAGAAACAACGCGACGCTTCGAATGGCCACTTTTTTTTTCGCGTCGCAGTTTTCGGGGCAAATGACTTTTTCATCGTCGCTGTTCTACGAGAAACGGCTATTTCCAATTTTCGCGTTTCGTCGAATCTATCGCGGCGGTATTCTTAATTCTCGCGTCTCGCCAGGCAATAAGATAATATTTTTCCAAGGCTCGGCTCGAAATTTTCGTATTTTCCATCGTGGAAATATTATACGGTAGGTTGGCTGATTTCCTTCTCGCACACACTTTCTGCGAGAGATGTTCCCGTAAAAAATACCAACGTCCGCGAGTATACGTATATACGGCGTAGGCGTGTGGATACATTGTCACGATTCTTACGACACGTTCGTAGAAAGCATTTGGGAAAATGCTTTCTCGAATTCCCAACGCCTCGAACGAAAGCACGAGCTGATCTTAAATCTTCCACGCAAGAATTCCGCCCTGATATTCTGTCTACTTCCAGGGCTATATTATACTTTATCCTCTATCGATTACTCCGGGGATCGGGAATTGGAACCGGAGCGCTCGTTGCGAAGTTTCGTTAAAAATTGTTAACATCGCCTCCGATTCTGGCGTAAAGAGATCTTGCGCAAGGTATCTGCGACTTTGCTCGGAATTTAAAGAACATTTAAAGAATGTGATATCGTGGCCTCTAAACTGTGGTAACGCGAATGTTATTATAATTTATCGAGAGACAAAAGTTGGAGAAATATCACGCTATTGACAGACGTAGATGAAGCAACTTGGATATTATTTTGAAGATAATGCACACCTTGACGAATCTCGCGATTTAAATAAAACACGGAGTACGGAGTGAAAGAAGGAATAGTAGGAATTACCTCGAACGAAGTTTAAAACGAACAAGCGAAGAGTAACAGATTTCTTGCGATAGAAAAGATATAATAATATCGGAGAAATAGATGCTCGTGTTGAAAGTCGCGATGTGCAGAGGTCGGTTCGCGTTTTTCGACTTATTTCGCCACCAAGAGCCATCGTTCTTTTCAACTATGCTGCGTATGTAGAATGTGGAAGAATCGTAAGGTCGGCGGAAGCTGGAAAAGATTGAATAAATGCTGAAGCAACTTCTAAGTGGCGAAACGCGAGTGTCGAGTGCGTCTGTTCGACTTGTTAGCGTTACCTGGAACTTCGCATAGCAACGCGAGCAAAAAGACACTGCGAGGGAAGTACTCGAAGGCTGTTTTCTGTCGTCGAACCGGATAAGTCAGTCACGCGCTCTTCTAACATCGTATTTTCATTGTAATTTCCTCTCACGCGTACCTATCGTCGAAATTTCGATAATTACCGCTCCTGAACAGATTTCATTTATCGAATAGATTTTTACGCGTTCGTCGGATAAATTTTATACGCAGAATTTCCACACATATCGCACATATTCTGTACGTTTCTGGAAATTTCAATTTCCCATAAATGCATAAACGTCCGCGATCTAATGATTATTCATTATATCGCGAAGGGGCGCTCGTTTGTATTTCCATTCGTTTATCGCGCGAGGAAATAAGTTTGCCGCGTTTCATTAAGGAAGATAATTTTATTAGGGGAATAATTTTGGTACACGGCTCTTTTGCATATTTTCTCGTTTTATTTCATCTGCGGTAATTTTGCGAATTGAAGAAACGTGCCTGACGAAGTTGATGGAGCGCAAGGCTACGGTGATGAATAGGAAATTGTAATCACGATGATGCTCGTTTATCATTCTCCATTCTAATTTGTCCGTCTGATAACTGATCGCTTTACTTAGCGAAAGATATATTCATAAACATCGTTTTATCGAATTTGCTGCGCAGAAAATATCATTGATCGTAATATCATTGTTCGTCCGATCCGTAACGGAATTGCGTTTTGTCGTTTATTTTTATTTCCCTCTCGTTATTATCATTCTGTATGTTTCATTGGGATGCATAGCGTGAAATATAGGCAACGTTTGCACGAAAGTTAAATTATACTTGTTGTTAAAATGCAGCAAAGTCGTGTAGCATATGCAAAACGAAGAGAAAAGATGGCTCGACGAGCAAAGAACTACGGCAACTAATTTTACATCACGACGCCTGAAACCACGATTATTCGCGTTTCTCTTATTTCACCGAACTATTCGCTTCAGACAACAGTAACTAAAATTCAGTGGATGCATCCTGTTAACGAGGCGTACAAATTGCGTTTCACCTGTCGTTCAACTTCAAGAGAAAAACGTTACAGGTTACGAACAAACTGGTAACGACAACACGAGCAATCAAATTAACGAACCAGTGTACGATCGTTTTTAAAAATGAAATTCCTTACTCGATGCGTCAGAGATCCGAATAAAACAATGCGACGATCTTTATTTTTTTTACTTAAACGAACATTTCTCTTACCTAAATTTCTGTGCAATAAAATCTTGCTCGTTCGAAGTTCGTTTGCGAATTTATAGCCGAGTCTCTATTATCCGAAATAGATGAACGTAACTTTAGTTATACGAATACGTTTCCCGTAACGATTAGTTGCAACCATTTGCCTTTGTTCGAAATAAATTCCGCGTATCGAAGGAGGAACGGTTGAATGTAACAGGGCGTATAACTTGTCAACTTATTAACATTATTAGCTGATAAGTTATTACGCAAGAGAGTCCAGCTCCTATTATCTTGAATAAGAAGAGCTGGAGGGGATAACCAGCGAAGTTCTATTATCAAAGCTACTCTGTTATCCCAACTATTTTGTCTTCCCACATTGTTCAGACAATGTTGTATTACCGTACAGTAGAACTCCACTTATCGGAACGAAATTTTCGTTCGTGTCTGATCAAATAAGAATCTCGAAACTGGACGCGTAGTTCTATTGTACGAAGGAAAAATCACAGATGCAGCAGTAACTCGCTGCATTCCCATCGTGTAAGCTATGTTTGCCCCTCGACAAATTCGTATAAGCAAAATTCTACCGTATAGGGAATTGATTTTTTCTCGGGTCTTCGACGCTCAATATATAAATTATTACAATATATAAATATACAAAGTATAAATATAATATATACAGGCATTTACGAAAATTTACGAGAATTTTCGCAAGGACACGTTCCCTTGCGGACTGTATTTCCTCTCGAGCTTCCAATGCCGTGTTCACGAAACACGCCATTCCCTCGTTGCAAATCATATCTCGATACCTCTTTTTCCCCTCGTCTCTGTTTAATCCACTTGCCTGTCCCTCTGTATCCCCCACTTTATTCCGCCACCAAACCACCATCACAATTACCACCGTAAAATTAGACCTTCCCCTTTACCCGTCCGTATCACTGCTGCCGCGATATTTTCCGCTCGCGCTTCTCCCATGTACTCTATTTTAACTGTCTGCGTCCCTTTTTCCCCTCGGTGGCCGCCTAAAATCCCGCCGCGTAGCACCATTACAATTACCAATTCCACGCTACCAAATGAAGCATCCCTATCGCTGCGAGGCAACGCGAGCTCGATATTTTCCCTTCAGCCCCATTCGCCGACTAATTCGCTCCTTTCGACGAAACACGCTGCAACGTGCTAGTCTTCTGGTTGCTCCCTCCCCTCTGCCGCCCTTTAATAATTCACAATTCGCCAAGGATACGCGTACCGGAGTATAATCCGTGTCTGCGGGTATGCTGATGCAAGGTATGATTCTCGTGTCACGAGTTTATTAAGTGTATTATCACGATCCTACTTCACGTCTCTCTCTCTCTCTCTCTCTCTCTCTCTCTCTCTCTCTCTCTCTCTCTCTATCTGTTTCGTCTTTCGTTGTTTCGTCTTTCGTTGTTTCGTCTCTCGTTGTTTCGTTCTCTGTATTTCATTCTTCCGCGTATACAGTCGATCGTATTAATATTTAACGTGCTTCAGAATGGAACAACTTTTTTAACAGTAGATCAAACGGCTCGAGGTTTTTTTTGTAGTTTTTTGAAGTTAGATGGATCGTTAGTTTATTGGATGGCAATTGAATGGCGAAGAAAATAACGAAAATCGCCTTTCGCGGTGTTTTTACCTGAGCCAGCTATGTGAAAAGCTGAAAATACCTTCTACGGATTTATGTCAGTTGTGTACGTGATGAAAATTTCATCGAAATCGATCGACGTGGTCGCGAGCTAGCAGCGGTTAAAAATGGCGAAAATCGCAGCTTCAGCGACCTTCGGTCTAGAACTCTAACAAATACAGAGATTCTTGCGTCTATCGATACCTGTCGCTACGCGCGTGATACATTTTCAAATTTATGTTTCTCAGAAACGGAACGTCTTATGGAAAAATTTTGCTCCGCGTCTTTTACTTGTCTTCGAATATAGTTTAGAAACCCCTTTCGACCACTTGCTCTTGTTCGATCCGGAAATGGTCAAATTTACACACACTTGTCAAATCTTCGAAGTCGATTTGCTCGAAAGCGAAGTCTCGGATGAAAAGATACTATACCAAATCTTTTTCCAACATTTTCGCGTAGAATCACCCTCCGCCTGCTTGTACAGCAATTACAACTCCACCCCATGTGTGCGTATAACTGACATAAATCCATAAAACGTATCTGTCGAGGTTATTAGTTACACGAATAGAGAAACGTGTGGATAAGTTGTAAGATAGAAAATATATTTAACAAAGAAAAGATACTATACCAGACCTTTTTCTTACATGTTCACGTAGAATCATCCTCCGCCTGCTTGTACAGCAATTACAACTCCACCCCATGTGGGCGTATAACTGACATAAATCCATAAAACGTATCTGTCGAGGTTATTAGTTACACGAATAGAGGAACGCGTGGATAAATTGTAAGATAGAAAATATATTTAACAAAGAAAAGATACCATACCAAACCTTTTTCCAACATTTTCACGTAGAATCACCCTCCGCCTGCTTGTACAGCAATTACAACTCCACCCCATGTGTGCGTACAACTGACATAAATCCACAAAACGTATCTGTCGAGGTTATTAATTACACGAATAGAAGAACGCTTGGATAAATCGTAAGATAGAAAATATATTTAAGAAAGAAGTGTATGTCCAAGTATGAATACAGTTTGAGCGTGGCAGTGTTACCTAGTAACTGAAACCCCGAAGCCATCGTCGCCTGTCTGTCGTCTGTACACTCTCTGGATGGCTTCAGTGATTGAGAAAACTAAACAGACCAGACGTAGAGTTTTCTTAGAAGAGATAACCACTTCGACAGTATCTCCAAAACGTTCATCGCTTCTCTCGTTGTCCTTCTCCGTCGGTCTCGTTCTCTTTACGTGGCGCTGGCCCATTCGGGACAGGACACAGGACGAGGAGGAGTGTTTAGCGAGCGTAATAATAAGTCGGCGAAGCTTTTCGTTTCGCAGCCACTGCGGTGTCACGTCGTCGATATTTGTTTCCCTCTAATAAAGCCGCGTCGTGCTGGGGAAAATCGCGCGTGGCTTGGGATCAACGAGGCAAAGAAAGTTTCAGGATCGGCGGAAAGTTTCTTAGAGGAATGTCCGTGAGAAGAATTCGGGATTCAGAGTCGGCGAGACGCGACGCGACGCGACTTCCGATCCAGGCGATCAATTTCAATCATAATCATCGACTGCTTGCTTTCTTCCTTGTTTGCCGCCGGAAGATGGTGCGCGCTTGTGGCCAAAAGAACGAGAGAGGTGAAAAGTGCAGGTAGAGCTCGATTTCCAGTCGAAGATTATTGGCTTTGCACAGGGTGTTGTTGGGCGATCGAAAGTCGCTTTGTTCCGAGAAGCTTGGCGAGGCTCGCGGTCTCTTGCGATTGGTTTAAGCTTGTTCGTGTGAACGGATGAGCGGCGAAGTTGCGGCCGATGCTTTGCAATTTCTTTCGGCGAATAAACGGCTGGCTGGTAATCAGAGTTTGACGCGTTCAGAACTGGCTGATGACCTGTGTACGTGGGTCAGCTATTTTTGGCGGCGTTTGTATTTAAATGTGAATAATCCAAGTATAAAAGGAGTTCTTTAGTTGAATATTAATTGAATTGGATTAACGAAATATGAGAAAGGAGGACGAGAAATAGGGATATCGGTACTTGAATAGCATTATGAAGTCGGAGTCGCTGCAAGGATATAATTACGCTATGGCAGAGAAATTCTATTACGTAGTTATTAATTGTATAATTACTTTTTCTTTTTATAAGAAATATTTACTGCTGTTATGTTTCTTTGCAAATGCAACTCTATGTGTGTATTAGGTCGTAGATCACGTTCACTGTAACAATACTGGAAGAAGCATCTCTGTTAAACAATTTTATTTCTTCTGCTTATTTACAGAGATAAATTCGTGTTTCAGTCGGTGGAAAATATTACGTGCGAAAATATTAATACAAAAACCAATTTTATATTTTTTCCATAAATAGTTATGTCTTCAATGGTATTAGAGACGAAGAAGGATCTACTTTTAAAAGATGAAATTACGATTAAAGGACGTTAGACACGGATGTAACGTATTGTAATTGTAACAAGAAACGAGTGAGTAGTCCCACCTATGCAAATCATCCACGATGACGTAAGCGTATCTTGTAGCAATAACGCACCATATGGTATGAACTATACAGCATTACATCGAGATAATGCGAAACGTATGTAAATTCAAGTAATACCTGTGTACGCGACGCTAAAGTTCTCAAAGATAGGTCAGGACAATCGCCCGATATTATAGAGATGATAATTCGTGGGTTGAATAGGAAATGCTAGATGCACGAACGATCATACAACTGTTTCTACGAGCGAACAGGAAACTTGACGTTGCGCTCTGACACGAAGGATCAAGATGGGAATTTTAGGAAAATAAGACATAAACGATTCTAAACGAATCGAAACTTAATACAACAAGTTAAAATCTGAATGTAGAATCCCACGACACAAGACGTTCCATGATACTCTATAATATTGTTTTGAATAAACTAAATTCAATGCCGGCCCGAAGCAGACCAAACCGAGTGAAATTATCCTCGACTAGCCATCGACGAAGTACACGAAGTGTATCAGAAACCAATCAAAACTAAGAGAAACCAGTCGCTAGATAAAAGCAATTTCTATCGAAAGAAGAGGTCCAAACAACCTAGATTAGCGCCAGGCACCGATCAGCCCCTCGGGAGGAGCCACGCGATAACTAGCAAGACAGCAAACTAACTTTCCTTCTGTTGTTAAGCCAGAAAGAAAAATAACTCCTCGCAAAGTATACTAATCTCCTATTGAGTACACGTTTGCGCGAAATATCTCGTGATTTCTGTGTACGCTTTCGGACTGATTTGAAATTTGACAGTCGCTCGGCGATCGTGTTTCGTAATTGCGCTAATAGAATTTCAAAGCGTTCTACGTAACACGCACGACGCGGAGATAAACATTTTCTACGGCGTTCGAATACTTCGACCAGCCGGTACGATCGTAATTTCAAAAAGGAGAGTAGTCGATGTGCTAAAAAATGGAAGAGGACGCGAAGTAAGAGCCAACGTTGACAAGGGATGAAGGATTAATTTCTGCGATTACACTTGGTTGCTCATGGTTTTCGGTGTAATTGCAAGGTAAACGAGCCTGCGTAACTGCGTGGCCAATGAGAAACGCTATTGCGTCGGTGTCTCAAGGATGCAGATCTTGCATTTACGTTTCAGAGCGTGCAATATGCGTGACAGAGTCGCACACACGATAAGAAAAGCAGCGTCTCTGTGGCTGCCTCTCGATCAAGGCTGTTACGCTGTGTGTACGTTTGCCGAATCGATGCGTAGATCTCTGTGTCTATTGGCGCGGCCATTTGTCTGAAACTGTAGGGCAGACTGCGTCACGTAACACCGGCATACGTTCAATCTCTGAAGGGTGACTAGTCGCCGCGTTTCATCCCTCTTGCGATCCTCCAATTCCGCTTGGAGATTATCCCCCCGCCGGATCTACGTTATTAATGGTCTCCTTTAGCACGATTCCCAAATGGAGATCGTTGGAAATATCTAATTATGGTCTGTTACGCAATTTCCTGGAAAATAGGTATTGTTCTGTTGTAGCCGCCCTCTTCCGCGCTCCAGCTTATCCATCCTGTTTAGGAGGATTTCATAGGGAAATTAGATTGATTTTTAATGCGACAAGGGTGATTTTGCATGGATGGGATTCCAGATGAGGATACGATAGGGATACGTTGCTCGTGAAGGATGAATTTCGATAAAGGTTCTCCATTTAATACTCGTTAGACGCGGCGTACTCTTTGCGATGCAAGGGTGTTTTCACACTGGTAGTTTCCATAATGTCTTTTTTCCCATATATGGTAAATTTATGAGAGCAATAGAAAAGAATAAGGTTTTGTTATATTTATGTTAAATAGACGCTTCGAATTTGCCACGATGAATATCTTTTATCCGATAACCGAATTATCCGAAACTGATATTCCTTATATTTTATGAAAGTGTTTGTCGAAATAAATTCGATACATCGTATTATTTGATATTACGCGTGCATTAGTATCACGTGTTATTTGGAGTCTAATTAATTAAATTAAATTGATCAGAAAATATATAATATCGTTTAAACCGTGCGAATATCCTTCTACGTTTTTGCTCTTCATTATGTAATATTAATAGCGTAAGAAATATTTTACTCTCTGTTCTGTGATAATGCCAGTCCGCGGTTTGACGAAAGAAATTGTAAGTATCAGCGCTACAAGAACATTTCCCGCGTTGGACAGGCAATTAATTCTAGATTACGTCGGGTGAGTCTTGTTGAGCTGCACGGAGGAACGCATTTATGCTTTTGTGCGACGAGCAAACAAGCGCATTCGACGAACTTCCGTCACAAAAGTCAACCGTAGTGAAAAAATAAATACGTGGAAACCGAGTTAACGGCCACTGCATGCCAAGACACGGAACGACCTTCTCACCACGTTTTATATTCTTTATCGCCAACATTGCCTTTCCTACAATTTTCCTTTCTTACGCGCATTCTACATTTTAATATGAACTTTGTTTTTTAAATATTACTTTCAACGTCATTTGCCATTAATTTTACTTCCTATTTGGATAGAGAAATTAGTACACGGGTAGCGTATTCATCGTCGAACACAGAAATTAATCGAAATTAATTTTCAAAATTTTATTACGAATTTTCAACGCTTTAAACGTAGATTGCGGATTCTCTGCATCTTCATATTTTTATGGATTAAATCGAAATTTCTTTCGTCTACTCTAAATATCGCAAGAAGTACGTTGTATATTTTGTACTTTGGACATTCTATACTTTGGATATTGTCAATGATATGCGTTCTGTGGACTTTTGCAGCCTGAAGTTCCTTACAAAGGCAGCTGGTGATCTGAAAATACGTAGATATCAATTTATAAAGCGACGTTGTTGATCAACGTC
Source organism: Bombus confusus (assembly GCA_014737475.1). Lineage (NCBI taxonomy): Eukaryota > Metazoa > Arthropoda > Insecta > Hymenoptera > Apidae > Bombus > Bombus confusus. Next base: position 2,775,420 of record JACXIV010000072.1, on the reverse strand, counting down.
TAATTGCGTTCATTCTTTTCCTTGGAATGCTCATTATTTGGAAAATTCGCATGGAAATATTGCGTCGAGTAAATAACGACGAATAAACAGTGCATAGAACTCGCGATCATTTACCTTACGCACTTCTCCCCGACGATTTCCCTGGTGGCGTTCGCTGTTTCCCCTTTTCTTCGCGTTCGTGCTTCTCCATTTTCTCATTTTCGCGCACTGCTGCGCCTTTTGTCACACGCGGTAACAAAATATCGCGACGACACCGGCGAGTTTGAGTTATTGGTGTCGAACACGTCCGGACTACTTTATCCTGCAGTAAAGGCTAGCAGAATGCACGTGAGAAATCGATAGCTCGACGACTAGGCTGGCTTGCCTGATACAGAGACTATTTTATAAGTTTCGCAACAGTCTGGCATTCAGCGATTCCTCTGTCGGAGATTGAAGGGATTCTCGATATTTTTCGTCTAACGTTGTCCTACCTTTCGATTTCTAAACAACAAAGGAAATAATAAGAAGAACGGAGTAAATTGCTTTTATCTCAGTGATTAAATGTACGTCTATTAAAAGATACTTATCACGTAGATTTACGAACGAAGTATAAATCTACGAAGTATACGAATTATATGAGATACGCGTAGTGCGTATATAAAATATACGAATATATCGCATAGGATATTCGTAACATTTACAATATTTCAAGATCAAGCTGATCTTGCGCGATTCGACTAATATTATCAAGAGAATTGTACAAGTCTGAAGTTTATTAAACTCAGCGGTGCTGATACATCGCGTAACAGTAACGACTTTATATACAGCAATTGCGTCGCTGCAGGTAAATATTACAAATTACACGTCAACTAATGTTCCTTTTCGACACGATACTGCAAAGTTGTGAAACTTTGTTCGCACAGCGGAAATCTACGACCGACTTTGTCACGAACGCTCGTCGATTTAATATCAATTCAATGTTACTTCGCGATGATTATTGCGCGAAATACTCGAGTCAATTTTGCTCGAATAAATATGCAAGATATTCGCGTAAATTTCGCGATCGTTATTCGACCTCGATCGACTGTAAATGTGCTGTGAAATTGCCCAAGCAAAAGAGATTGAAACTGTCGGAGTTAAACAATCTCTCAGCCACGCCGATCGATGTCTGGGACGATTCTACGACGATCTGAAAGAAATATACCGGTCCTTTGCTTTCAATGATAACTCCAGCCGAGCAAGGGCATTATTTCGCTTAATTGCCTGCCTCGAAGACGATTCGAACTGTCGTCCTGCCAACTAACCCCTCGATAAGTTCATGCCCGCGTGGAACAACCAATAAGACGTATGGAGGAGCCGAAAAAGCTACGTGGCAGCAACGGAAAAAATAGAGAAACGTAGCCGAGACGGGGAAAAAGAAACGTGCGGAGAAAATAGCCGCTGTAAATTAACAAACGAACGAGAAGAAGAGAGTCGCCAGGCTAAAGCACGCTATTTTCGACGTAATGACTGTAACATGCAATCTTTCAAGTACTCGTTGCAGCTTGATTCGTTTCATTAAAGCCGATATAATTGGTATATCCCTCATTTCGCGAGGCTCTTTGAGGTTCTCCCGTGAAGTCCTGAAATTATTGTTCGATAGATTTGAGACGTATTATCGCGGTTACTGTTAATTATCGCGGTGCTTCGTTTGAAAAGATTGGAGGAGAGGTCGGCCTGCTCGTTATCAAAATGTTCAAGCTGCCACGTAATTGAAGGAATGATTGAAAGAAAAGGATAAAGTAACTTATGAATACCACTAGATACAAGGAGCCATTACACCAAACAGAGATACGAAAGAAGGATGCTCATCGCGGTAAAATTTCTTCAAAGTTCGTAAGATTGTAGGATCCAACTGGAAGAAGAAATATCTATGAAGAACTAGGGGGGGAAACTAAGGAAATTCTAGGCTCGCCCTTCGATAACTGCAACGTGGAAAGACAGAATTCAACAGAAACTACCACGTTCTACGATTTTATGAAATTCAGAGAAATGAATATTTTGCGATGCTACCACCGTGGCGTAAGACGACATTTGTCTACGAATTAGAAATACTTACAGCAGTGCGAACAGAAAAATCTGTCCACCGCAAAGGATTAAAATACACGAAACACTGTAATAGACTATTGCTCGCCGCTTGATTAACTTCTTTCGGAGGTTGGCCTGCTCCCCAAACTTTGCTACATCGCGTCCCAAAGGCAACGTTTCAGTACACGAGGAAAATACGAAAGCCAGAGACGCTGGAGCTGGTCTGACAGGCTCGTAAAACCCGGCGAACCACACCATTTTGGCGATCTATGAGAGAAAATGTCCGGCTGTGCCAATCAGCCGACGCGTGGTGCAACGAACCGACGATTGATGTGCGTTGATGAGACGCGTTCGATCTGCTCCCTGTCTTTTAGACTGGCGTTAACGAACGTTAGCGTTAACCAACCGAACCGTTTCGCGCTCTAGCGTGGCTTTTCCCTTTACCCGGCCATCGGCCATGCCATTCGCAGGTTTTGACGCCGCGTTGACTTTGGTGGCTGCCTTTCAACCGGCCGTTCGAATGGCCCCCGAGTGTACACGGCCAACGTTTGAATGGCGCGGCCGTTGCGTCGCTCGTGCATAAAACGAAAAAGATAAGGAGAATCAGGGAAAAATTAATTCTCTTCCGGTTGACGTCGGCCGTCTGCGATTGAAAGGTCACCGCGCATGGTGGGACCATTTAGAAATTGAGACGCGTGCTGGAGGTAGAGAGAAGAATCGTATGCGTTAACGCTGAAGAATATACACTTTATTATTTTAATTATTTTTAACTGTTTCTGACAGTTGATTATTTCTGATAAAATATAAAGCAGTAAGTAGGAAGACTCGGGATGATTTGGTTCTTAGAGGTATCGTGGAATAATCAGGACACGATGAAGCTATTTTACACAGAATATAAATTAGTTGGGAAGTTACGAACGCAGAAATTCAGGACAATTTTATTCTTTGTTCGAGCTATCGTGGAATATCGTAGCGACGAAATTGGTTTTTAAAAATTAATATCCCTAGCTAACTCAGAAAATGTCGAATTTGCTTTTGTTGGACGCAGGGTCCGCGTTAGGTTTTTATTTCTATCGTGTCGAAACGACGTATTTCATCAGTTTCGGGTCAGAGGGTAGTTATATTAATAAAGCCTGTGTTTGATATTTTCAGAAACTGAAATTTCGAAAAAACTTCTAGCGTAGAAATTAAATTTTTTATGTCGTGCCACAATCGATGCCAAGCAACGATATAATAAAAATATTGGCGTTTAAAAGCGTCGAACGATTGCATTACGAAGCAATTTGTTTATTTAAGAGATTCGTTATTCGCAGCTCGTCTGATTATCGAGCTATAGATAAGGTAGGAAAGGATCTTCCAAATTAATTGAGGGACCATCGTGATTGATTTTAACAATAACATTTTAAACCATTTGATATTTCGACAAGTCGAATACGAAGATAAAAATACTTTTATAGAAAAATTAAACGTTTGAGATTAGCTTGGGAAAAATAAAAGGTACAAACAAAAAAGGGTAAAGCTCGTAGATTTAATAGTTGCGGAAACAGAAATTCTTCACCGAAGGTAGTTTTCGTAAAAATCAGCGAAACTGATATTTTGAAGATATTTTTTTTTTTTAATAATTTTGATAGTAATGATATGATTGCATAAATGAACCTATTTTCATATACATTACGATATACATATACATATTTCGATACGGACAGTTCTAGACGTCGCGTCGGGTAGAAGTGTTCGATTTGAAAGTAGAGTAACCCGTGCGTGGTCAGACAATCGTTGACTCGTGCGTTCTATCATATCTTTTGAAATTCTCTTTAATACGTCAGACTATAATTCTATATTGGCTAAATTGTTTCCTACTGTTTATCCTTTTAGTTCTTTTAAAGATACTATAATAAAAATCTCTAAATAGAATCAGCTAATTATCTGGCTATTACATAAATGAAATATTTGTCTTATATTTCATTTGAATAAATGTTTCCCGAAATTGATCAAATAATTTGATGAAATTATTGCGTTAATTGCATAAAAATTATAAGCCTCGTCGCTGACAGATTTATTTCCATAGAAAAAAATATGATCCTTTCCTTTCCCTTTTCTTTCTCTGTTGATTTTAATAGTGATCGCTTTAGCAAGCTTTTACCCTGTAATATATTCTTCGTGAAGGTTGAAAGTTCGGAATAGGGCCGTGAAATCTGGAGTTCGAAATCCTATCGTGCTACATTAAGCTTTTGGATTTACATTGGTAGTTTCATTAGCTTCCACACGATTAAATTTACATTTTTAGCGGATAGTTCTCTTGTTAGGATGAGCTAAGGATTTCGTATCTAAGTCTTTTCTCGACTTTTACAAGATTAATATTTGAGTAATTTGGATCCCTCGTCTATTTATATTAAACTTAGGGGTTTTACGTTCTTCCTGGCCCTCTCTCTCTCTCTCTCTCTCTCTCTCTGTCTATTAGACGTCTTCACGATTTCCCCTTCTGTTGTACGGAACTTACATATTTGTCTACGTAAGTCCTGTCCGGACTTTAGTTGACTTCTGCTGCATTAAGCCCCTGCCTGTTGCCTCTTCCCCTGTCATTTGAATTTGTATTTCAGATATGGACTCCCGCTTTACCTCATTAAACTTTCAATTTCCATGTGCTTATCTCGTTATATTAACCGGCCGTTCCTTTGCTAGTTTGCAGATCTCCAAATTTTCTCATTCATCGTGCGCATCTTAAAATTTCGAGACTTTACGGTCTCCGGATCTTTCGATTTCCATATTTCTAAGCTTTAAAATTAGCCGTTCGCAAATTTGAAGATTCTCAAACTTTCCGATCATCGAATATCTAAACTTTCGAAATTCCGAGCGCTCACATTTCCCCAATTGCGGACGCTCATGTTCTCAAATTTACAAATATCCAAGTTTCCCCGATTCTGATCGTCGAATTTCGAATTTCCAAAACTCTGCACTATCGAATCTCCAAATATCGAAATTTAACAAATACCCGATACTCGAGCCGTTCGCCCGCCAAATTAGCGAACTTGCCAATTTCCAGATTGTCGCGTGTTCAAATGCTTCGAGTTTCAAATGCACGAATTTCCAGACGTTCAATGTCGACATATTCGAGTGCGTGTAACGCGTTAAAAAATTCATAGTTCTCTGCTGCACGCGATCCTAATGGAATGCCCTCGATGCTGTTTATTATTCAGATTGTTGCGCGTTGTTCCCTCGCGGGGCTGGCGTGGCAAAAAGCGTGCATTACCTTAAAAGACAACGCACGCGCATACGTGCGTGCCGGCTGCTGTTCCGTTAAAAAGACGTTCACGAACTCTGCGACTATCTTATTAAAATTTAGCTGGATAAAGGGAGAACGCGCATGGTACGGGGTTCTCGCTGTTGTTCTTATCGGACTTTATAAAAATTCATGATACTCGAGTGGTAACGCACGAACGGACAGACGCGAAGCTTCTCTCGAACTTGTACATTCGCTGTACGTACATAAACGAACTGATGAAAAAGGGCATGCAAATCGGCTTCAAACATTTCGTTTCTATTTCCCAAATTCTCACATTTTCCACGAGCGTAACGTTAATATTCCACTGCTTTATTACGACAATCCGTTTCGAACGAAAGAATTTCGTTCGTTTAATTATCTTTCGCCAAATATTGCAGTCTATTATCTCCCTGCAATCGCGAACTTTCAGCAAGAGGCAGCAATTGCGAACGAACAATGGATCGATGAAATTTCGATGGACTTTATGACGAAAAATTTAATTGCAGAATACTGGGAATCAGGTTCCCCGAAAAGGAGACTCGTATGAAACATTCGTATTCCAAACTGATCGTGAACCGATGAGAATGAATCCTTCGATTTGAATTACGCGCAAAATACGAAGAATATTCGAAGTCGATCTTCCGAAGAACAAAGCCTCCCATGGAATTTCCGACTTATCTCTTTACGGTTGAATCTGTCTGTTCCATTACACCGCGATTACGGACACGCGTGTACAGCCTATGACTAAATCTTCCAGATATCTTCAATCTCAAATTAAAACTAAAGAAAAACGCGCAAAAAGGAAGGGTCGTATATTATTTTTTACGCCTCGCGGCTTTTTCTATTCTAAATCGAAAGCAAAGGATTCGTTGAAAGAAAGAGACGAAACGGGGTTTCGCGTGGAATGGCTGGAGGGAAAATTCGACCGCGATCATCCTCGTGAAATATTTCTAATCGGAAATCGAGATCGAAGGACACGCGACGAGAAAACCACGTGTTATTTTTCACCGTAGACTCGCCCTGTTTCTTATTACGCCGTAATTACCGTACAAATAACCGATATTACTAAACGTTCGAGAGACTTTTAATGTGAAATTAAGACGAAAGGACGCGTTGAAAGAAAGAGACGAGCCACAGAAGGACGATAGTTTGGTGTGGAATAACTGCAGGCAAGATTCGACCGACTTCTCATTAAAGGCTCTGCGCAAACGTTCCGGGTGTGTTAAGAGCAAACATACTGAAGCATGCAGTGTCAACGTTCGGGAGCGGAGGGCGCGCAATCGAAATTTAGGTCGTACCAATTAATATTATAATTCCTGGTGGTCGCAAAGATAAATGGGAAACTATAAATCGAGCTGCAGTAGCGCACGAGGTCGTCGTTACCATCTCCATTATTCCGTACGCGGCAGCGTTAACGTAACATTGAAAATATAGTCGGTGATGAATTTCCTTTGTCTCGCCATTTCGTGCGCGCTCCTTCTTCGCCCCTTTCCTTTCAACCTCTTGCCTCTGCACTTTGCCTTTGCTCGCGTGCACCGCCAGCCACCGGAAAAATAACGTCGTTTTCGAGCGACTTGACATTTCGTATTATTTACTAACCTCCCATTCGCCGTCTTCTTTTTCCCTTCTTCTGCGTTTTCTCGGCGGAACCGCAGCACGAAAGGAAATTTTGTTTCTTGCCGGGGCAACTGTAAAAGGCACGAGAAGGAAGTTACATCTTTAATCCTCTGTCCTGGGGAACAATAGCACACAGAACTGTGCGCGCCATGCTTTCCAGCCTTGAATTTTCCTCTCAATTTTCGCTAACATCCTAGTGCAATCGTTTCTCTCTTTTTTTCCTTTTTTCTTCCTTGTTCTTTTTTTCCTTTCTCGTTTCGGCGTGATTACGAATGAAAGCCGCAGCGAAAAGATGCGGAGAGAGACGGTGTTTCGCAGCGGCAATTTTATAATTTAAATTCGTTCTTCTTCGACTTTGGCTTGTGAAACATTTTCCGCTCTCTTCTCCTCTTCAGCTTTAATGTAATTTCGATGAATGATTACTCGCGCCTGTGTTAGCTTCCCTCGGTTTTAGAACTCCAGCTTGTTAGTTAACCGCTTGTCGTTGAGAGTTTTTATTTGATTCTCGGCTCACTCCCTTGGAGCATACTTTGGCGTCCGGTTTGGTTCAAACGCGATTCGAAAAGACGAAGAAAAAGAACAATTTGATGTAAGAAAAATGTATCGTAAGATACCTTTGAAAATGAATCTTGTAAATAGATAATAGAAAAAATCCTTTTAATCGATGAACGTCGTGCTTGCTTCCACAGTACCTTAGGAAGTTGGTGGTTAACTTACAAGAAAGATTAACATGTTGTTTAGCTCGCGATAAGAATGGCTTAAAAATCGATCGTGCGACGCCGCTTCTTGAAGCGTCGGAAGTACGTTCTCTGCTGTCACCGACGAAGATGAATCGCACGTGACGAGAGGCCCGGCACGCTGTTATTGCAGCTTTTCAACGGGGCAATGGCTTGATTCAGCGGATCGCTTTAACGCGAAGTTACCTCGCACATAATTCGATTTTTACAATTTCGATTCTTGATAGAAAGGAGAAACACGAATTATTGTTCGCGTTTTCTGCGCTTTAAATGCATTTGACGATTTATCTTCTCGTTTGTCGATTTATTTTCTCAAACAATCTCGAGTAAAGGTTAGAAAGAAAGGTGGTCTCGGAAAGAACGAGGAAACGAATTGCGAATTTATTTACTCGCACGTGAAAAGCGAGATCTGGAGAAGGAAAATACACATTGGTATTTTATTTCCTCTGAACAGGAAGAATGGAAAATTAGCCCCCGTGTAGCCTCATCTCCGCGATTATTAATCTTTCGAAAGCTCGATCGTGTTTGCACAATTACGATTACGGTGTTTGCGGCTTTGCTCTCTGCCGGGGCGTTTTATTATTACACCATTTGCATACATTCCACTGTTCCGCCGGCAATTATGCATAATTATACGCGATTATTGTAGAGCGCAAAGGGAAAGGGCGCCTTGGACGCGATTAACAACGTTTCCATCCGTGGGTAAGGTCTTTAACCTTCAAAGAAGCTATTTCGAAATTGCATGGAAAATAGATCGAGAGGTGAACATCTACGCGAGCGACTAATTCGTTAACGCGTAGAAAGAGAATTACCAGGACACGCGTTCTATGGAGAAATTTGAAGGGACGTAACGAGCTTCTTTTAGAATATTCTCATTCAGGCTGAAAGATCATTTCTGAACGTCGAAGAATTAACATGTTAACGGCTGTGATAAAACACTGCCGGTTTAAATACGTAGCCACAGCTTGAAACGACATAATTTGCGGAAAATGCTCGATAACAGGGAGAATTAATTAAGGGTCTCAAAGCAGGAGTTTGCGCAGGCAACCTGAAAAGGAAAAAACCACGTTTCACACAGGGTTTTATGAAAATGAAGTTTGCGAGGAGGGAGATTTTAAGGGGAAGAGCAATGTTTAATTTTATAGAACGTTCTGGTTTCGTTGTTCAACGAGCTTTTCGAGCTTCTAAAACGCCAAATCTTCAAGTTATGAAATTTCCAAATATTTAGATTTTCCAAACTAATTTCGGAATATGTTCGAATACTCAGCTTCCGGACATATCGTGGCTTGGTTATTTCAATGAAATTTTTCAAACGATGGAACGGTTTACCTATCGAGAGCGGCGAAAATACGATGATGATATAAAGGATACTGAACTGAATTGTTATAGGGGTTTGTACAGATTTTGGTAGAAAAATATAGGAAAGGGGGAAGCAATATTTGTCGCGTGAAAATTTACGATTAATTCCACCGAAAAGCTGTATTGTCGTGTGACATTTCGATATCGATTAGTATCTCCAAAGAACGATCCCCCCGAATGCTCAATTTCGTCGCTACGAAATTTCCGCATTGTATGGGAATTAATATTTACGAAAGCAAAATTTGCAGTCGAACGGGCCGATTGTATTTCGTCGGCAAAAATATCAAACGGTATATCAACATCCCTTAAATTCCGCCTACGCATAATTATTATTATTCGTGGTAAATCTTGATTTTCCAGTTCAGTGTTAAATAACTGATGAACCGCAGGATGGTTCGATCGTTTACGTGGAAATCGCATATCCGTAAAAAGTGGCTCTGAACGTACAAACAATAAATAGATTCTTTAAATTTATAATATTAATTATAATTATGATTATATACGTATATAAACGTACGTATATAACGTTAGTATATAAACGTATAAAATTGTATATGTAGAATATTTCTATATTGGGCGTATTAAATATTTGTACGTTTATCTATAACTTATACGTTAATTCCATTCTCCTTTCTATTTTCAAACAGCGTAGATTTGATAGATTGTCGTATATGAAATAATCGATTGCACAAACGCGTTAAATCTGTCAGAATTCTGTTGGCTAAATGTACACGCCGAATAACATTTATGGTACATCAATTTAAAGCTCGCAGCTAACCGAGTACACCGTACGATCGATGTTTTGTCAATTCTTTTGTCGCTAAATGACAGATTGTGTATCAAAGCGAGTCATTGATCAAAATCAAATTCGCGTGTTTTCCTTATACGAGCTTAACATTGAAAACACTCTAGCGACTTTATTACAAAATAGTAGATGGTATAACAAGGCGTACTAGAAATCAGAAAATCTATGTATTTTAGTCCTGAACGTAACTTAGGAGAAACTGCCTGTGAGGTTAATACGACGTTCGAGAAAGTTAAACAATTTTCGTTATATGAAATACGTTTAACAACACGCGTTTTATAAAATATATTAATATATATCAAGGAGTGCTAGGAATCAGAAAATTACATATTTTAGTCCTGAACGTAACTTAGGAGAAACTGTCTGTGAGATTAACGCGACGTTCGAGAAAGTTAAACAATTTTCGCTATATGGAATACGTTTAACAACACGCGTTTTATCAAATATATTAATATATATCGAGGCGTACTAGGAATCAAAAAATCTATGTATTTTAGTCTTGAACGTAACTTAGGAGAAACTGTCTGTGAGATTAATACGACGTTCGAGAATGTTAAAGAATTCTCGCTATATGGAATGAATACGTTTAACAACACGCATTTTATAAAATATATTAATATCAAGGCGTGCTAGGAATCAGAAAATCTATATATTTTAGTCCTGAACGTAACTTAGGAGAAACTGTCTGTGAGATCAATACGACGTTCGAGAAAGTTAAAGAATTCTCGCTATGTGGAATACGTTTAACGATACGCATTTTATCAAATACATTTAAAATTAACTTCCACGATAACGACAGTAAAAACGAGGCGCAGCATACGACAAGATAGAAGATTGCCAAACGGAAGAATTATCGTATTCCAGATACTAAGAAGCAGAATAACGAAGTTGCCTCGTGTCTCGCGATTAACAGTTTAACAAGTATTGTTTTCGACAAAGCTGTAAACTTCGGAAGCAAGACGGTTTTATTAAAAATTCGAGACAACCTAACATTTTGACGAACGTACTCGGTGTATTTCACGTGCGTGGATTCGTATGCAGGGAAAATACGCGTCTAGAGTGGCAAAAGAGAAGAGACACCGTTTTAAAAACGCTGCTCCTGTTCGAAATCGCTCTCACAAGAACGCACATCTCCAACGCGGCGTATCGTTTCAAAGCGTCCGCGATGCTTTCAGTTAATCATCCCTCTAATTACAACGATCGGTTGAACTTTCACGTTTACGCGGTGGTCTGGTGGAAAACAGAGCGCAGACAGAATTTTAATTGGCCGACGCCAAAGGTTAAATAAAAACACGCTGAACGAAGCGGCTCTCGTTGTCGTTTTTCCACACGTCGCTACCTCGAGAGCCGCGCGCTTTAATTTCCTTCTAACTCGACCCGAAGAAACTTTCGCGCCAGTTTGTTTCGCTCGCAAGGTGTCCATTTTCGCGAATCGATCGTGCTTTTCGAGAGTGCCGCGGCACTTAACGTGTAGCGAGGAACACGAACGGCAGAGAAACACGCGGAGATCGAATGGAAATTGACGAGAGCCGCCAGGAGAAGTGTTTCATTTGCCAAAGCGTTGTTTCGCTTTGAATGTCCTAACGAACGAACCCTTTGACGATTTCGCTGGCCTCGGTGACTCATAAAGCGAGCTTTAATACTTTATTTCGCCCCTCCACCTGCATGGTTTTTCACGTTAAATAATCTCGCGTTACACGGCAAATTTTCTCCCCGAGAGATTATCGAGCACGACGAAAACAAAAATCAGATACTGCTCGCATAGCAAGTGTAACGGCACGCGAGTATGTAATTTGGAAAATGTTTATTTCGTTCGGTAAAATTCATGCCGCTTTATCCCGCCAGATTATGAATCGCGCGAGATAAATGAGTTTTTAGAATTAAAATATTCTTTGCATATAGAATGTTTTCGAACGGTCGTGAGAAGAAATTCTGCCTCGTGTAATCTGCCTAAAAAGCCATTAACTTCGTGTTTTAAATACTCCTCGTATCGCTGGAAACGAAGATCTTTGAATGCTCGCGAGTAGAATGCCGGTCTCGTTGGTTGTTTCGTACAGACTCAACCGATCGACAGATAAGCACACGCACACGTAGGAACGAAACGATACAGCGACGTATATTTCGACACAGAGGAGGGAAAATAGGAAAAGAGAAAAGGAAAGAAAAGCACGTACGACGGAGAAGAAGAGAAGAGAAGAAGATAGAAGGGGAGGCGAGAAAGAAAAGAAGCAAAGGAAGAAACGTGAAATAAAAAGTCCGAATTTTGAAAGCTGCTTTCCTCTGAAACATACACAATATGACTTTACTATGTTCTTCCCTGGAAGACTATAGAGAGTCTTCGTATTTACTACAGCAACAAATCTTTATCTGCCAGGAAAGAAAGAAAAATTTGTTGCGGTAGCAGTAAAATTCGTTTGTCGGTAACTCGATCAACGCACGAGCGGAAAGGGACAAAAGGAATAAAAGGAGAACGAATTAAACGGAAGGGAGGAAGGAAAAAGAGAGAAGAAGATTCACAGGGAATATTTCCAATCCCTGTTGACGGAGTTATCCACAATTAAGGCGCGATCGCGATAATCCGTTTTCACGACGGCGTTTAAATTGACCGCCATCCCCTCGGCTACATTTAATAATCTCTTATCGATGCAGATTGCGCGCGATACGACCTCTTTCTCTCAATTACGATTTTCCATTTCACGGGGGAGACCGGTGACCGGTTAATTCCCATTTGACGCAGAACGTCGAAACTCTAACGGGAAGGATCGAAGAAGGGAGCGAAAGGGACGGTGGAAGAAGCTGAAAAGTCGAACGAGCGAATGGACGCCATTTAATCTAGGGGAGAATTTCGTTTGCCAGCGTTTTCGAAACTTTCGAAACGGCCCGTCCCGTGGTTATTATGTCAACTAATTACTCTCTATAACGTCATGACGAGTTCTCGTCGCGACACGCTCCGATAATGGCATCGCCTGGCGTTTCCAATAAGAGGACAGATAGATGGAAAACGTCATAATCGATGGATTATCCGAGGTATATTCTTTTCTCTCTTGTTATTCGTTGATTCCGTGGATATTCGAGAGTTTAAAATTCTGAAAAAAAATTATGTTCGATTTTAGAAACGTTTGGAAGATTGTGAGACTCTTGAAATGTTCGTCTTCGGCCTTAACGATATTCGAATATTTAAAATTCTCGTGGAATCCGTCCTTAATTAAAAGTATACCGAACTGTGCGAAATGGATCCTCGGCAATGTGATATACGCGTCTGCAAACGATTTCGAACTTGCGCTTAAAGTAACATCTCTGATACATTTTGTGTAATAGATAGCCTTTCGGTAAACGAAATTGACCAACTGAGACGAAATTTCGAATTTGATGAAGAACCTTTTTTTCTTTTTATTTGGACGTAATTTTACAATCAATTCAATAAGAATCATCAGTAAATTTTTCTCATGATTAAAAAGAGTTTATTGCGTGTTTGATTCTAATTGAATCTGGTGCTTAAATCTAGAGAGACAATCTGAATGTCAACGTTTCTACGGACAACGTTTCTTTCACAACCAGACAAACGCTACTTCGCAGCAAAATAGAGTGAACGTTAAGGGCTGTGTTTCCCTTTAATGCAACTTTTTCGCGAAACAAGGTAAACGCCGGAAACTCTTTTACGCGGGATGAAAATTTTCAAGGGTACAGGGAAGCAGGTATAATTTCACGAAAGTTATCGCAAGCTGGGTTCATTAGACTCTGCGTTTTACAAAATATTTCTCGTTAGAGGAAGGAAAAGAGAGAGAGAAAAGGGAAGAAGGCCGCAAATTTTTTACGTCTCGATGTAGCAAGAGATTTCACGTTTTCGACGATCCTCAAAATGCAACGAAGCATGTGACTCGGTTAACTGGTGGATGATCGTCGGTCCAACCGCGTTACGCTTTGTTCGATAAAACCATCGAAGACGATTTTCCCTGATCGAATTAAAAAGGAAGCACAGCTTAACGTCGCATCAAACCGATCGAAGCTCTTTATCGTTCTCGTTATCAGGGAAGAAGGATCGTAATATATCGTTTTATAAAGTTCTATACAGACAGCAAAAACAATTTAATTGCTACGGTCATTATCACGAACCATATGATTCATCGTAAAAAGAAGCTGTGCCTTCGTAAATCTCAGCCATCTAATTATTCCGCCGCTTATCTTACTATGGCGAAACTCTTGTAAAAAAATTCATCTACGCTCGTTAAACGTCCAGCAAAAACCATTAAATCTGTGTATGATCCGCGACGCTAGTAATCCGCGGCTATTTCGATCGATCGACCCTCGACACGTACGCTGTTTCAACGACGATGAGAAGAATTTTACTAACCGCGACCCGAGGCCTGTTTAATCAGGATTCATAAGACGACGTGGCAAGCTCTGTGCTGGAAAATCTGACGAGTTATCGATTTGATAACGAATAACGTTAAACGCCAGCTCGTAATTAAACCACGGATTTTTATGCATTTATTTTTTTAATTTCATTTAAACATGGGTAGAAAAATATCAGACGAAAATTATCCGTCGTAATGTTTAATATTTATATTGTATAGCCGTTATAATATTTAGAAGACGGAACAAATTTTTGTATTGAGATAATATTTATCTGTCATGAAACAGACTTTCGCTTTCGTTAAAAAACTGCGGATGCGTTTCTATGAAACGAAAAAGTGCGGATGTATAGGGAATGCGTATTTAAAAGTATAGAAACATATGGAATAGCCGTGTTGTGGCTACGAAGTAACCTTAGACTTAGAAATTTAGCTTGCATCTAGAACCATGATGATCTACGTTGGCGAAACTTTTATTTTCACGAGCAAAAGAGTTCTAAAAAAATCTCTACAGAGTATCGTACGTATATACAGGACAACAAAAATTATTCCACGCACAAAGAAGCTCGAGCTTGTTTCTTCCCGTAGTTCCAACGATTCAATGAACCGCCCCCTTTGTTCCAGAAATTTTTATTACTCCGCGTTCCCCCTGTTCTCTTCTTTTTTTTTTTTCTTTTTTTTCGCAAAGAGAGGGAAACTGCGTTCTGGCACGTGCAATCTTGTTTTTTCGATGGAGCAGCGTGTTAATGAGGCCGAAGGTCCGACGTTGAATGGTTGAATGTTAGCGCAGAGAGGCAAGGCCCTCGCGTTTTCATCCCCCTTGGTTCGCTTTTCAGGCTTTGCCCCTATCACTCTATACAACTGTTCGCTGCACTCTTCCCTTCGTGTTTGATCATTGTATCTTTTGATGTTGCCAGACGCGTCTGTATTTCAGTTGACCCCTACAACACCGTCGATCGATACGCTATCGATCTCCGCTTTTATTTCAACGACCATGAAACCTTGTCTTGTCAGGGTTGCCGGCGTTGCGCATTAGCTACGTATTATATGGAAGCGACTGAAGCGATAGAAGTGATCGAATCGAGTAATCAAGTTGAGATGACGTGAAATTAAGAATGTATTGTTTCTGGGATATTTCTTCGGCTTTTTATTTTTTCTGACGCGAGGAA
Source organism: Bombus confusus (assembly GCA_014737475.1). Taxonomy (NCBI): domain Eukaryota; kingdom Metazoa; phylum Arthropoda; class Insecta; order Hymenoptera; family Apidae; genus Bombus; species Bombus confusus. Next base: position 2,760,073 of record JACXIV010000072.1, on the reverse strand, counting down.
AATTTTCAATGGAACGTTTTCCATTCGATGGAACAAATTTGCAGATTAGCTTCGAAATTATCGCTTCAAACGATCGTAAAAATACGTATGTGGCTGCAAATAGGTTTGAGAACCGAGCATCGTTTTCCAGAATTGTATTATTTTACAGAAAATGTATCATCAAGATGTTGGTGCTAGCGAATAAATTTTTTCTTTTATTTAGATGTAACTTTACAATCAATTCTCAATAAGAATTATAAGTAAATTTTTCTGGCGTGGTACAATGTCGCGATTATAAAGAGTTTATTGCGTGTTTGATTCTAATTGAATCTTGTGCTTAAATCTAGAGAGTAATGTCTTTTTAGCCTACGAATCTGATCCGACGTGTCAAGTAATCGAGTAACTAGAGGGTTTTGGTGGTTGTTAACTCTTGTGCTATATCTGTTGCTGAATTTTGATATTTCTTCTTTGACTGTGGCTGTCTTCAGGTCGCGATGTATTGTTTCGTTACTTGGTAACGTACCAAGGTGCGTCTAATAAGGTTCATAATGTTTTAGATTTTAGTCGTTGGAATATTTCTACATTGGAATTACTTGCTGTTCCCCATAGCTGGATTCCGTAGATCCAGACAGGTTTTAATATGGCCTTGTATATCATTAGTTTACTCTGCGTGCTTAAGTTGGAACGTCGGCCAATGAGCCAGTAGAATTTTTTTATTTTTGATTTGATTAGTTTCGATTTATCTGTAATGTGTCGTTTCCATGTCGTTCTTCTGTCCAGAATCATACCCAGATATCTGACTGAATAACGAATAAATGGTATTCTTTTTTTATTAATTAAACTCTATTCTTATAATTATAATATATTGCGTTATATGTTAAGCGCTAGTGAAATTTCAAAATGTTTCAAATAACGCGTATCGTTTATTTGTAAAATGCGAATAGTTTCGTGAATCTGTGCAATATAGATTGTCCGATCCAATTGCACCAAGTAGTAACCCCATAAAGTTGCATAAATCATACCGTATCGTGAATTCTCGATTAACCTCGACTTGAGGCCGAGTCTGCTTTTGAATATTTAGCCCGAGAGGGATAGCTCTCGACCTCCGTGCACGCCAATATACTCGTTCGAGACAAAGAGACTGAAGGACAAGACAGGAAAATTGCAAATCGCTATCACGATGATAACAAGACTAAGAATATCGATGTTGGAAAATCATCGTTGCCTCTTCTACGCTGAGAACGGCTCGCTTTCGACTACTCTGCGAATCTTTCCGCTTTCGTAGGAGATCTGGAAGTGCAAAATTGCGCATAACACGAAGAAATACACGAAATATTCGCAACATGCTGCTTTCTATATTAATTGGTACACAGAGGACATAATCTTCTAGCGACGTAATACGCTCTTAATTACATTCTCAAAAATAGGAGATATGCGAGCGCAAATTTGCACAGAACACGCACAATATGGAAAGATATGCAAGAGATTCTTCAAAGCATACTGCTTTCCATATTAATCGGTAAATAGGTGACTTCTCTGCCGAGTTTTTCTTCTCCTTTCAATCTTCAGTCAGAAACTTTGCTCGCGCCTGCAGATGGCTATTTTCTTCGCTTCTAATTACATTCTGAAAAATATGAATTTGCATAGAAATCCTACTCTGACGATATTTATTAACCGACGCGTAGCAATTGACGTTAAACGTCGTCGCGATTGCCCGAGACAATGGGCTGAACGTTAAACGAGTTCCGAGACAAATCTTCTTGCCTCTCTGCTCCCTGCTCGACAATGAGGATAATACCGCGAATTTCTAGAGCAAATCCTCTGGCCATGTTGCGTTCGTCTTTTTACTTCCTTTCTTCGGATATTTTTCAGCGAGGCGCGCAAGTTTCTTGTTTGAAAAGCCTCGGACGATTATTCTTTATTAAACGTGTATACAAGAACATTTAGCCAGCGGACAATGAACGACGTCGTGGATTGTTTTCAGTGTCGTTACGAAAGGAAAAGAGGGACGTCGCTTGGCAAACGAGAATGAAAGAGGAAAGGACAAGTGGATTTTTTCTTCGGTTACAGCATCTTGAGGCTGCGAGTACGCGTGCTACGAAAATCGTGAGCTGAGGATCGGTCGAACGTGTAATTTCGTTCGTCCCTCTGATAAGGCGCGTGTGCACGTTTTACGCCGTTGACCGATTTCACGAAGAAGCGCGTCGCACGACCAGACGTCGGGGATTGAAAAGTCTGAAGAACAGGCGTGGAGATTTTTCGCTGTCTGGTTTCACGCGTGCACCACCGCCCTTTTAATATCTGACCGCGTGCACCACGCTCATCTAACGCTGCTTGTTAATGCGTTACTTACACCTGTGTCCCTGAATGCACGCGGCCGCATGCATTATTCACAGACACTTTGCATTACTTAGCGAGACATCCACTCGCGTCGATTACCATGTGGACTGGCTCGAGTTCTCTTCAACCAGCCAGAGGAACTGAAGCTGTTGTTGTTGTTTGACGTTGGTTTCCTGTCTGTTTGACGATGCTTGATTACCAAATCGACGTGCTCGCATATATTTTTCAATAGAAAGTTCGATCACGTTCATCGATCCAACGAACGAACGTCTCTTTGCAAAAGAATCGTTGGTCGAACGTGTGGACTTTTCCACTTTGCTTGGCGCTTTTGAATTATTTTAACATTTGCTTCGAACCCGACAGATGCAACTCTGGTATCGTCACATCGGAATATCGTCAAAAATTTTAAGGTGAAACCAATTTGTCGTTCATAACGTTCAGCCACTCGCAATTATATAATATAAACCATCGGCTACTTACCACAAAACTTATTAGGTTGTCCGAAAAGTGTCTTTCTTTTACAGACACGTCTTTTGCAGCAATGCATCTTTATGCAAACGTGAAAGCTGATCTGTCGAACGCTGTGATCTTTATCTTGATAGAAGAAAAATGATCATGCGTAATTCGATAAAATAATAGAAAACGACAAATGTTGTGCATCCATTGTTTCCTTATAAAACGAAAGAAACTTTTCGGACGACTTAAAATGAGATTTTCATGAAATGAAACATTCAAATGGAATTGTATTCTATCCTGTATGATCCTTGACCATTCTACTCGCGTTTTTCTCGAAAGAGCGCGTCAAGTGTCGCTAATTTCATATAAAATTCACCTAGCCGATAAATCATTTATTCGCGCTGTTTCTTCGTCGACTCGTTCTTCAAACGATTCACATTCTTTAAACGATCTTTGCAACGTTCTTAACCTTCTTAACGCTAAACCTACCGACACTTCTTGTATATTTATTGACCGCTCGCGATACGCAGAACAGACTAGAAATTTTTCTTAGAAAAAAAAATCAATCTAGAAATAGATACCGAAGAATATACTGTACGCATATTTTACGAAAAATCATAAATTAGCAAGTGATATGATAACGTTTAAATACAGCAAGATTTGCGTAGAAATTTGAAATTGGTTTAGTGTTAAACACGTACACGCTAATGGAAAGCGAACGAACTTACTGCCGAAACCATAGCTCATCGTCTGACTGGAGAAACCAATCAATCGACGATCACTCGATCGACTCGATCTCGCCAACCACCGCCGAGCACTCGACCCTCCATCAACAACCGAAGAAAACACCCTGGCCGTTTCGCTGCGGCGTAAAAAGACGGTGACTCTTGGCAGACGGAAAATAATTAGTTTCCTCCCGCCGGAAGTTCACCTCGACGAGCTTGTCTTCCTCCCCGGGAACCAACGATTCGCGCGCTTTCCCCGCGCAACTTTTCAGTCCCGCTTTGTACACACCAATAATAGCGTTTCGAAATCCCATGGCGATACTGCGCTCGCTCATTCAATTATCACTAAACCCTGAAACGGCCAAGCAGCCGCCGAAAGCCCTCGGGCTGGTCGATTCTTCGGCCACGGCACGCATCGCGTGCGAATGCAGCGGCGATTCTTCCGCGTCTGCGTTTCATCCGCGTTCATCGGCGACCCAGCGAGCGATATTACCAGACTTGCGGCTCGCTGTTCTAGAAAATGTAAAACAGCCGGCTCTCCGCTGGCGAAATCACGTTGAATTTTGTTGCGCGTCCGATAGGGAAGACGAGAAACAAGAGGAGAAGAAAGAGAGAAAGAGAGAAAGAGAGAATAGTTGGAGGTTGGTTTGCGAGGGAAAAGAATGCGAATTGCTTCATCCGCGTGGCGTCTGGTTCAGGTCAATTCACGATGCATTTTCTATCGACCTTCTTCCCCTCTTCTTCTTCTTTTTACGATGCTGTTCCTCGCTTGTATTTTCGTGCTGGCTTTCGGCTTTTCTTATTTTTATCAGAGAATTATGAGCTTATCGTGTTCCACGTATCGCGCTACTTTTATATCGCTCTTTCAAGCACGCTCTATTATCTCTGATGGCCTCGGCGTAGCTTCCGTCGATATTTTACAGCGCGCTTCGTGGTTGTATCGTTTTAATAAAGAATCCAACGAAACAAAATACGCTCTCCTTATTATGTACTAAAATTTGTTTGTGCTCGTAATTCGCGACGGTGAAGCCGCCACCTTCCGCGGCTCTTCTCGTGAATGTTTTTCGTTTGTGCCGTTTGACAAAGTGCAATAGCATTGGATTAAACATCGCGATCGATGGACAGAGTTTCGTTGCCAGCGGTTAGACAAAGATATCGGTTTTACAAAGGCCGGCATTGTAAAACAGTTGGTTCGCTGGTTACTGGATTACCTACAGCATCTGTGAATTTTAATGGGCATCCGCGTATTTGTTGGATCGTTTCATCGCGTGAAGTTTAAGCGTGTGCTTGAAATATAAATATTCTTCCAACATTTTTACAGTTTGCGTCTACACCCAGTTGGGGTTAGGTCTTTCGTGGATGTTCAACGCTTCTAAAAAATATCTGCTCGTACGTTGCAACTGGCGATATCCTCGATTTATAGTAGCGTAAAATATTTGCTGCAAAAGTAACGTCAACTTATACGTATGTCGATTTAGAGTTACGTTTGAAAAGAGTTATTGTGGCTGAAGAGAGGCTCGATGTTTTTTTAGATTGTAACATGTAACACGCGATTTTTAGGCTGTGCTTCTAAAGGATACGTTTCGCTTGATTTCATTCGACATCATGGTATTTTTTCTGATACTGTAAAAACGAATATTCCATACGTAACCTCGTAATCGTGCCTCGCGTAACGCGAAGTTTATTTAACCGTGAAATGTATTTTGTATGCGATGTAAAGCGTATTAACACATTCTGCATAATACGAAATCGATTAGAGTACCGCGGAAGTTGGCCAAAAAGGCTCGTATTTCGGATGATCAAAAAGTACCATCGACATGCACCGATCAAATAACGTAAATGTAGAGAAGTGAATTGAAATGTTCGAAATTCATCTGGACGGTTATTTTTGCGCGATCGGATATTCGAATTTCCATTCCGTTTCGCTTTGAACTTCCGAAATTTAATCACTTAAACCATTTACTCCGCGCTTTATCAGCAAAAGAATCAAACGTTTTTTGGCCAAAAAAAAAAAAAAGTGCAAACGAATATCTTCCCGCTGGAACGCTGTTTCCCAACATCGTTGGAATCGTTTTCTTAATAACCAAATAATATACGCCTCCTCCTTATACGTTAAAATATTTAAAATATTCCCCATAAGGTAGAGAGAACATTAGAAATCGGTATTTCGGAGTACGATTCTAAATTATCTTATTTAACGCGATGATTGCATTAGGTTGTTCGAAAAGTGTCTTTCTTTTACGGACGCGTCTTTTACAACAATGCATCTTTGTACAAGCATGAAACTTAATCTGCCAAATGTTGTGGTCTTTGTCTTAATAGAAGAAAATGGATCATACGTAATTCGATAAAATAATATAAAACGACGAATGTTGCGCATCCATTGTTTCCTTATAAAACGAAAGAAACTTTTCGGAAGACCTAATACTCGCATCCAGGCAATCGACATGGAAACTGTGCGTAGAATATCATGCGAGTTAACTGTATTTCATTCTTCAAGAGCGAATCAAAGTGTACCGCAATGGGAATTAGAAAGAAAGATTAAAAGTTTATCGTCAAACTGAGTTTATTCGTCGACCTGCATTCGTGAAAAATCGAGTTCACGTCGCTAATGGAACATGACAGTGCGACTATAATTACTCTCCATCAAGCTTTCGATCGAATTATCTACCGAGCAAGGATATATCTATACCCTTAAAATGAAATGTTAATAAGAACTACTGAACTCGGAACGTATCGACGTGCGCTTTTTCAAACATGAAAGATTATTAGGAAATTTATTTCCGCTGCAAACGAATCGACGCATCGAAATATACGTGACGAAGTATATAGACGAGCTCGTTCGTCTTCGCCGATTAACGACCATCGGTAACAAGCAAATAAAGCGGCTAAAAATTTCCAACCAGACAACGATCGCCAAGACTTACTCGGAGTGCCACGTGCGTGTGACATCCTCATGACGTCTGAATTACACTATATACAATTATTATATTATAATTATATTATATTATATTATATATAATTATATTATAGTCCCAACTTTATATATAAATTACAAAGTAAAGTATCATGGAAAGATCGTCTAGAAATACCCGACAAATGATATACATTGCTGTGAGAAGGCCTAAGTGTCGACAGACCGAAAAGATCGGGACACTTCGTCTATCTAGATCGGCCCACTGATCTATATCGTCGGTCTTTCAGTAAGTTAGTTACCCGAAAAGATCGCGATCGGAGACGGTTACGGAACACGGACGTGGCGGTGATACGAGAAGACAAAAAGGCACGCATAGGGGAGATACAGTTCAGTCGTTAATTGAGAGTCTAGTTGCCAGGAGTTATATAGTGTTGTATCTCTTTCGATAAATAAATAAATAGTATATAAATAGTATAGTATATAATATAGTATATAAACAATAGTCGTCTTTCAATAAATTAATCATACCGGTTATAAATGAACACCGTAAATAAAGAGAAAGAATAACGAATGCTGCAGATCGGACTACTTTTTTTGTCCTTTTATTCTTATGTGTGTGTGTGTGTGTGTGAGTCACGAAATTTACGTGACACGCGCGTGCAGATCTTAGAAGAGCAGCCACATACGTATCCGCTGAAAGGAAGAAGCCACCGGTTGTATATAGACTACACGCGTCAGAAGAAATAACGGTATACCGAAGGAAGAAGCTAAGAAAGATGTATAAGAAAGATACAATAGGAAGGAGGAGGAAGGAAGAGAGGAGAGATTAAGGGTCGGAAAAAGAAGCGGCCGTTTAAGTGGCGACAGCGGATACGGAGGATGGAAAACACGGTCTCCGTTAATGCCGTTATCGCGGTGGACAACGAAGGGAAATATGGCGGCTATTATTCGCTGGATAGCTTTTGCCTTGCCGCGTAACTCTCGCGGCGGGCACCGCCGCTGTGTTTCATTTCTCGTTCTTTCGGTTGCGCCACACCGAATAGAGTTTAGAACGTCCTTCCACCGCTTGTTTTTGTCAATTGTCCGCCGTCTTTGAAAGCGAGCAGCGGATTACAGAAATCGAGGGCCAACTCGAGAAAAAGCAGGCTTCATTTTTCCTCGCCACATCCTACGCGAACAAGGTGCAGGCTTTTTGCAACGCCACGTTGTCCGACGGTTTGTGCGCCTGTGTACATCGAGGCTGACTGTTATCGATAGCCCGACCTGTGTCCCCGGTCCAGGAATTAGGACTGTAATGCGATAAATTTTCACGAGCGAGCGGACCGACGCGGCTGAAAAAGCGTAACCTCGTTTGTCCGGCCGGAAGTTTCGCCGGAACGACTGGACCGGCCAACGATAAATTCGGTAATTGAAGAGGGTTCCGCGCGGCCGAGCCCTGGCAAACGAGTGTCGAAGAAAACGGCAGAGCCTCGATGATTTCAATGTGCTATCCGACTGATTTGTCACGTTGGTGGTAACAGGCGAGAAAGAATTGCCGCTATTGATGCACGTTTGTCCTTTCGTTTGCTGGTCAATCGGAAAACGTTACGATTTGTTCATTTCTTTTTGTCTTTTTTTTTTTTTTTTTGTCGGTTTATAGCTTCTTCTTCTTAAATCGTCGTGTCTGACAGTAAATTTAATTTGTAATCTGCTTGATTCTGGGGAACGTCTTGCGAGAAGAACGAGTCCGCTGATTAGAAAACATAACATGCAAATATAAGAAATATACGAGCAAATGTCATATACGATGTTGAAAAAGATTCTCGTATCTTTTGATCAAACAAAATATGATAATTTATATGATACGATATATTAACGTTCTCCTACCTTTCAGTTATTGAATAGAGTTTTTGATTCGTTGTGCATTTTGTTACGAACAGACAAAGAGTACATAAAGTAGGTAGCCGTTGTTCTTCCACCAACCCGATTCTTCCTCGCCAGATTCGCAAATACGCGATTCGCTACGATATTCTTACCATTATGTCAGTTTGACCGAAGATACAAATTACGTTGTAAAAGAAAAATTAGTCACAAACTATACCGACTCTACATTTTCACCAACTTTGCCCTCTCCTCGTCAAATTAACACACAATTAACACTCTATCCTTCATCGTTACATCAACCTACCCGAAGGGAAAAAATAAATTACGAAGAAAGAAGAATGAGATCGAAAGAGGCGCGACAATCTGCAAAGGAAGTAATCGTACACTCTGCCACCAATTGCAAATCCGTCAAACGCGCAATCCGCTACAACCCTAGACGAAAACCGAACCATTCCACTGTCCAGCGGAAGAAAATATGCCGCGAGCTCGTGAAAACCAAGCTTCCGAGGATCTTTCGTTAGCCAGAACGAATGATAGTTTCGGACGGTGGCGAAGGAAGAGACGAGGGAAAAGTTCGCGAGTTATATCGAACGACGATGGGCTTAATTTCCTGTGCCGAGGACGCGATAGGTAGCGGAGAGACGCGGCTACGTGCATGAAGAATTGCACGGGATGGTAATCGGCGAATGAAGGGCTGCTCGTCATCGTGTATCAGTGTGGCGGTGGTTATTGGTCGAAAACGCATTTTTCAACCGTCGATAGCCAACTTCCTAGATAGAAGCTCTTCGACGAAGCGCACTGCCATCGAACGGATCGAAAGCACGTTGCATCCGAGCCAAATGAAGTGGCAAATAACCGTTATGTCGGAGTTTCCTGGTCAATGCGTTTGTGTTTCCTTTTCCTCTTTCTATCTCTGCCCCATCCGCCCACTCGGTATTTCGCTTTTCCTTGCTGGATCGTTGCTGCGGCGAAACTCGAGCAGAAACGGTACCTGATTTTTGTGAACGATTTTCCTCTGGTCTCTCCGGTGTTCAGCGACCATGGCCGATCCGTGGTTTATGAAAAGGAAAAGCCTCGGTCGAAAGGAAAGAAAGTATCGAGCAAGAGAAAGAGACAATGATATTTACTGGCTTGTCCACGATATTTCAGTTGGCTCGGATAGTTTCACGAAAAGTACGTATCGGGAAAGGAATCGGGCATGAAACGAAGAATTTACTGATGTAAACGGCGTTTCGAAAGTGTCGTTTTTGTCTTAAAGACAAGAGTTATTTTGTATCTTTTGCTATATATACTTGTTGTCATGTTCTTGAACCGCAGTAGGAAACAGATCGTGAATATAGCGTTTGAGCGAAGAAATTGAGAGGAGGTACCTTCGCGTGTACGCGAAACGTGTTGATTGCCTGATACTACGATAATTAATTTGCTTCTAAATTGTAATTTTTAACCGTATCGCCGATGACACGGTGACGACGCATGTGTCCCTTCGATACGTTCGATGTTAGCAACGAAATTCCAGATGGTAATTGAAACAAATTGAAATCAACAAACAAATTAATTTAGTATAGTTGAAATAATTAAGATCACTCGTGTTATTACGTCGCTAAATTCTTCTACCGTAGTATAAGAATACGGCAAGAGAAATACGTGATTTTTCTTCTTTTTTATAAAAAAAAAAGTGATACCATTTTGAAATCGTTTCTACATGAATAAATCCTTTATTCGATACCAACGGAGCTTCTGATGAAAACACTTTCGTTAGATTACCAGAACCAACTGGAACATGGCGACCAACACGCAGACCATCTTCCTTCGTAGGAAATAAAAGGAAAAGAGGAATCGAGATAAAATGATGAGAAATGAAAGACATCGAACGTTGAATGATGTTGAAATACGTTTCTGTAATGAATAAATGGGTGTTGTGTATTCGATGAAAGGGAGAAGAGGTTCGTCTGAGACGTGCAATACAATGTCGAGATTTTCTTAAACCTCGTCATAGATTGCAATTTTTCTTCGCTTCTTTGACGTTAAGAAAAATGAAATGGAGTGAAACTAATTTTTCGTTCGCACAAAGGAAGCGGCTGTTTATATTTATCTGGTCGGTAGCCGCGATCGTATCTGGAACGGCTATTAATAATGCAAAATGATGAAAAAGACGTCGTCGTCCGTTTACCCGTTTACCAACGCCATATCGATTACCGGACGTATCGACGAAGAAGAATTGTGTTTATCGTGAACCCACGCGATCCTTCTTCTTCTGTTTGAACTTGAACACCTACGTACGACGACATAAAGTCGTCGAATATATCGTTTGAAATGCATCATAATCTTGCTTCTCGTGGTGCAGACGAAGGGATTAACCCGATGAATTCGGGCGAAAAACGGTGCAAATAGGAAAGATCCGCAATTTGAGAGAACCGTGGAGAAAGTTGAACTTTAAGAGAGAAAGTTGCGAAGCTTCAACGATTAAATTATATTAGCAGACTGCCGAAGTTCGTGCAGATTCGTGTTCTCGTGAACATAATTTGAAAAAAAAAATGGAACGTAAAGTAAAAAGGTAAAAAGATCGATTGATTCTAAAGCGAATGTACGATCGTGAAGAGAATCGCTTGATATTTACGTTGCAGCTTGCGAAAGTCGCATCGTCGTAGATTAGCGCCAGCTTCGACGTTTCAAACACGTGAAAAGTGGTTTTCCAAGTACGGGTCTCTGGCTCGTACTTTACGGTATGTTTGCTGCAACATAGAATTCTTTGTAAAAAAAGGGGGCTTAAGCGCGTGGAAGTTAGTTTTTAACTTTGGACCCTCGAAGAACAGTTTTTCGTTTCTCGCCAACTTTTTATGTAACGTTCCGTTACTTCGTAGCAAAAATATTCTGCGAAGTAAAAATCGCTATTTTCGCCAATCCATGGATAAAAGATAGAAATGTGTACGAGATAGAAGCGTCGGAAATATGAATATAAATAATAACATAGATATAAGAACGTGTGAAGATTGAAATTAATTTTTAGGAAGACCGCTGGATTATTACAATTTTCTCTAACATTACCGACACCGACGTTGAAACGTAAATTTCCATTATAAAAATAAAATTATACTGTGGATATCTTATTTCGAAAATTATATTTAACCTGTCTTTTCTCCAAATTCCAGTGTATCTTAATTTCTATCGTTATTTAATCAATTTTATTTTATTGGCCACTTAACAAAAAAAAAAAAAAAAAAAGGAATTGAACACAGTTTTCTCATAGACTAACGTATACTTTAATCGTCTCTGTTACAGCACGACCGCAAAAAGTGGAGATCAGCAACTACCCGAACAAGAAGAAGATCGAGGTGAAAGTTGGCGAGTCCCGTCGTTTGGAATGCGTCGTTCGATCGGCGAAACCAGCTGCCTCGATCGTCTGGTATCGTGGAAACGTTCAGATCAAAGGAGGTGACACGATGATTACCCCGATTTCTATCGAGGGTGGTGAGTAAATTCATTGTTACCTCGCCATTCGAAACTCTTCTAAACTCGACGAGGAGGGTATATCGTTGCTCTGTCGCCAACTTTTCTTATCTTTCATGGAAGAATCGACGAGCCTGGAACTTCTTATCTTAAAAAGGGAATTTATATCGAGGCCTGTTACTCTGCGGACGCATTTGCATGGAAACACGTGTTTCGAACTTTCTCCGCGAAGCGCTTTTTACGAAGAAAGGTTCATTTAAAATATGATAGAACCTACGTGGAATAAAAAGACTCGTGAAAAAATTTCGTAAGAAAGAATCGGGAGATAGAAGGCGCTTGTAAATTAGTCGACGATTGCTATAGAACGAAGGGAAGAAGGCAGGAAAAAAGGGGAAAACTCGAGTCACGACAAGATAGATCGGGCAGAAATAATTGACGGAGTACTGACAGTCGAGACGCGACCGAGACGAATGAGATTTCTTGCCGAAATTAAGTCCAACCCTTGTACAATCTCCTCGAGCTATGATTAATCTTTGTTTACTCAATCGTGAATTACCAGCTAAATTTCATTTTCTCCCCTGGGCAGCTTTGCAATTCATCGCTCCTCTCATTAGTCAAATTTAGGAGTTGGAAGTCTGCTCCTTAAAAAAGGGCCACCCCTTTATTACCTCGCCTCGTTTCACACTCATTTCGATAAATATTTATCAAGCGCGTATAATATCAAGCGCGCTGACGTATTTTTACGTAGTAGAGCTATTATCGTAATTGTCAATTGTCCATTAACGCGAACAGGTTCGTTTAACGGTTTATGCAATCGTATTAATATATTACAAAATTCATTCCGTGGAATATCGACGCTATTTTGCCTCGCGCGGAAAATACATCTCGTTGATATAAATTTTACGTTCGTTATTAATTTTCAGCGAATGCGTACAAAATAAAAATAATGTTTTAGTTATGTTACAGTGACGTGTTACACTGTAATTTTCATGTAAACAAAGAACGTTATGCTATACTAGGTGTATTATTAATATTAATACGTATATAGTACGATATGAAGAAGATTCGGAATACGCAAAGTTTGTTAAAATTCTATGAATTAGCCAAGAGGAATCCTACTGTGAAACCGACAAGCAACAAATATACAATGGAAAATTCGATGACACAAATATTAAAATACATCAGCGAAGGAAAGAAAATATATATAAATCCAGTTGTCTTAATAACTAGTACAAAAATTTAATAATTAATCATTGATACGATTTTTACAATACAACGTACGATACTCGGATGTTTCGTATCTCAAGATTCCAAGTGGAATAATAATCTCGAAATTTTTATCGAGTTCCTAGTGATCCTTAGATTTACCTCGTTTTTCACGAATTTAATATTCGTAAAAACAGAAATATTCCTAAAACCCGCTATCTTAAAACCACCGAGCACTCGACGATACAAAGTTCGATGATACAAATATTAAAATACATCAGCGAAGGAAAAAAAATATATATATCCAGTTGTCTTAATAACTAGTACCAAAATTTAATAATTAATAATTGATACAATTTTTACAATACAACGTACGATACTCGGATGTTTCGTATCTCAAGATTCCAGATTCCAAGTGGAATAATAATCTCGAAATTTTTATCGAGTTCCTAGTGATCCTTAGATTTACCTCGTTTCCCGCGAATTTGATATTCCTAAAAACAGGAATATTCGTAAAACCCGCTAGATTCGAGCCACTATCTGAGAACCACCGAGCACTCGACTCTGCTCTACGAGTTTACATACATTCTCCATGGAAGAAACGTGGAAGCTGGTGGTGATGAGAACCGAAGTACAAAATTCCGACGACGTTAATCCAGAGCCGAGGGCGTCGGTCAATCGATCAGGCACAAAAGCGCCGCTTAAAGTGGATTCCCCGTGTCGATTCGGCCGAACCGTTCGCGGAATCTGATTCCCCTTTAATCCATTTTTACCGACAATTAAGGCCACGAAGAGCAGACGCGGGTCTGGCGTCTAGCATCGACCCAAGTGCAATAACAATTGGAAAGTAAGGTTGGTGGAAAGAAGAAAACAATGAGAGGGAATAAAAGAAAAGGTGGAGGGAAGAGAAACGGCAGAGAGGTTTCGTGTTGCTCGTTGGTAGATAGGAGCAGAGAAGAAGGAGCAATTTCCAAACGGCAAAATCGCTTGTGCCGAGCGTTATATCGATCCTTGGACAGGAAGCGCACGAGCTTGCCGAATAAAAAGAAGAAACAACGTCGAACAGACGTCCGGGTAGGTTGAAAAAGGTTACAAAAGATGAGTGCTGCGGGAGCAGAAGCAATAGGCGGCGGCACACGGGGGAAAAAGAGGCCATAATGGTTCGACGAGCAAAGACCTGCAGTTTTATTTGCCGCTTCCTTCGACCGCGACGATTTTATGTAATAATTAATGAATATGAAAGAGACCGGCCACAGGCCCTCGGATCCAGCCCGGCCACTCGTTATCTTTATTTAAATCCTTCGAGCATCCCTTGCTGCACCCTTGTCTTCGTTTAATCAACCCTAAAGATCTGTTTATAACGCGGTCGAATAATAGCGGGAACCGCGTGCAAACACGGAATTGGATAGAATAAATATCGGATATTGGATAAGGTGGTCGGGAATTAAATTGGCGAGAGTTGTGGTTCGACGTGGGGACTAGGTAATGAACTATCGATGAAGCGTTTCATGGTGCAAATTTAATCTCGAGTCGAGTTGGCGTGAAAGCATTTTTGGAAAAGCTAATATTTTGTTGACGTAGACAAGTGGATTAAATACGACGGTTTGTAAGGTTAATGAGAAGAAGCTGAGAAAGGAATTCGAAGGGATAACCAGTTGACCACTGTTTTTTTTTTTTTTTATATATATATAATACGTATCTTTTATATCGTTCGTGACGCTACGATGAAAAGCACATTTTCCCTTCGAAAACATTTAACGCGATACTTCGACGTGAAGATCTGCGTAGATGAATTGACTTTTTGACACTTAACGATTCGTTGAAAACTTCGCAAAACGCTCTCCACGTTACGAAATAATTAGAAAAACCATAGAACGATGCGATTACGTGATCTAGCTGAATTCAAAGAGCAAAGAAACGGCTGAAAGAAGAAAAAAAGTAACGTATCATCCACCTCGCGACCATTGACGTAGTTTGCTTACGTGGCGAATAAGCTGGAACGGGAAGAAAGTAGCAGAAGAGTACCATAAACGCAGCCGAAAGCTGAAAGACTGTACCATATAGTCCACATGCAGAGTGACGACGTAACGGCAAAGCCAAAAAACGGAAATTTTCGTCGCAAGCAGTCTACGACGAAAAAGGAAGTGACCGTGTTTCGCGTATTTTTGCGTTCGCAACAAATACCAGTAGAACGAGAATCCGCGCGAGCAGAACAAAAGGCTGAACGAAATTCAGGTCGCGAACCGTCGCGTACGCCGAGCTTTGAAAACGCCGTTTAAAGCTTCCCTTCCACTTCCCTCGCACATTTTTTGTCAAAGTGGCCACTCGCTTTGCCGGATTTGTCAAAGAACACGAACATGTCCTGCGGGCCAAAAGATCCGTGTCATCGTCCGTTTTCCCTCCTCCACTTGTTACGTCTTTTCAACGGCGACCAGACGTTTTCTGCACGGGAAACCACGTCGTCCCCGCAGTCAAGTTCGTCCCGAACAACGTTCGGAAACTTTTCCCACTTCCTACGGCAGGCCTGTTTTTTCCTCGTGCAGGATTTAAGATTCTCTTTCGTAGCCAGTTTGCATAAATTCCGCGGATGGTTCCAGTAAATTCCTGTTTTTAGCATCTTGTCGGGGGAAACGGATAAGGCGGGGAAATAAATCGACGCGTCTGGCTTTGCAGAAGATTTAAATTTTATTGGGCCGGGAAATTCTCTTTTCTAGACACTGTCCGAATAAATTCGTTCGATGGTCCGAGGAAATTCCTAGTTTTAGGATTTTGTCAAGGGAAATTCGCGTAATTGATAAAACTGAAAGGTAAATGCGAACGTATGGCGTTGAATGATGGTTTCCAGGTGATTCGTTCATTTCGAGTTTCATTAGGATTTGTTGATAGAATTTTCTTTCGTAGAATTTATTGGATGATTCGAGCAAACTCGTATTTTTAGGCCTTCGTAGACTGTTGCAGGTAATAAATAGATGCGTGTCATTAACAGATAGATGATCCGAAGAAGGTTCGAGGTTTGTGTTAGAAACGAACATGTTAAAGGTAATAATTGGAGCGTTTATAACGTGGCCCCGCGAAAGTTAGAAAAGACACTTTCGCGGTTCCTTCTTCCGAAGGATGCCTCTTGGCAGACTGTGATAAAGGTGGTAATACTCGGAGCTTAACGAGTGCGTTTTTTATTTCCGCCGGCGTTCTAAATTCCTCGCATTGCCCTTAATTCGGGAAACTAGTCCGCGACCTTAAGCTGCATTCCGAATTTTGCCCCTGCGGCCGCGTAAAAAACACAGAAGCTGGTCGATAGAGAACAACGTGTCAGTAACGTTCCTCTAAACCGTCGCGTGTCGAAATCTCAAATTTGTAAATTCCGATTTTGTTCATCGCCCATTGAGTATCATAACGCGTCTTAGATCGCACTTCTGCGTCTCTAAATGTCCCGTAAACGCATAGAAATCGACGGTCTGATCGACAGTACCAACTCCAATTATCCGCCAGCGTGAAAAAAAAATAGCTAGAAATGAAGGCCACGAACGTATCCGCCAAGGCCCCGGACAAATTCCAACGCGTAACCGCTGGAATTGCAGGTATCGTTCCAGACGCGCACTTAGCCCGTATATCGTCGGGAACGTTAGCGTAAAAGATATCAGCAGTTGCTTTGCGTTCCTTGGCGCAGTTCAAATCATTTTTCCGGGCTCGGTTTAATATTTAAACGGGGCTGCGCCATTCTTCTACCTAGTGTTTTTTAAAAGCACACCAGAGGATAACTTAATAGAGTGTCTTAGTTGCTCCATTATATCCTTTCCAACAATGCACTTCCACTCGTTCCATCCCTGCCTCTTCCTCTCTTCCACCACCGCCCCTCTTGTCCCCCGCACATTCCCGTTCTTTTCGTGCTGCTCCAACATAGTTAACGTTTCATGATCCCTAGGGTCGTAACTATGGTTTGCAGTACTTGTTCCACCAGCTTGAAAGTTTTATCTACGGCCGTACAGGCTGCGTGAAGATTTTTCGTTCGTAATTCGCCTGGCTGCAACGATAAAGGCCACTCTGCTGGCTGGTCCGCGACGACGATATTAATTGCGATCGTTTCTCTGCTCCTGCGTTTCCTCGTTCACCCTCGTCGCCCCGTTTAGCATCGTTACTCGTTCGTCGACGAATCAATCCTTGGAAAAAGGAGAAAGACGTGTTTCCTCTTTGATCGTTTTAATCAGTAATAAGATTGCACGAGGGTAAGAGGGGGCGCAGAGAAGAAACCGACTCACGAAGAAAATGCACGTTCCAGATTATTTATTAACGGCAGAGCGACGTTGATTCCAGAATACGATACAGCTCCGGCGCGATCTTGAAAGAGACTTATTAATATCAATTCCAGTTCTTCTTCTTTTTTCTTCCCTTTCCTCGAGCTTCTTCCAGCCAGCACAACGTTTCGTCCCTGACGTTCCGTCTTCTTGCTTCTGGCTCTTCCGTTATGTCTTCTGTCCCTTCTTCTGCCCTTGATAATAGGGAAATTGATCACGTTCATGGTCGCGTATCAGCGAGGCATACTACGGTCGTTTAAAAATTGTTCGCTCCTTTCGTCGAAATTCCTCTGTAGGTTGAAACGATGTTGTTGCAATACGAAGTATGTCTACTTCATCGAAATATCTACTTGAGTGTGTTGTAAGATGATGCGGAATTAGCATGTAATATATTTTCAGCATTCGGGATTATGTAATTTAAAGAAATACGGAAGAAGAAGAAAATTTTCATGTGTGTGTATATGTGTGTGAAAGAATCTGAGGAATTATTACAGACGAAGCGTAAAATAGCTATAGCTATATATATATATATATATCGATATTGTTGGATCAGGTTAGATTATTTCATTTTAATTTATATTTTATGCTTGATACGATAATAATTGTTATTGACTCGCGTTACCTCAAATATAAAATACAAATGAAATTAACGTTAAACAAGCCCCTATTTGAGAATTAATATTTTATATGATTTAAGGATTTGATGGCACGAACATATGATATTTATGAGAAATATACGAGGCATGTACATTTTGTGATAAAATATTCAAATAATACTTGACTCTTTCAATAATTTTATCGTTTATTGAAATAAATAAAGAACGTCAAGGAAACTGGTAAATCGTATGCATTTAATTGTCACGATATACGTGTAACAAAATGGATATCTTAACAGCGCATAATGATTTAGAGATTCAACTTAACGATACCAATTTTTATCAACGTTTCAGCGTAGATTTACTAAAAATCCGAAATTTCGTCAAACGATAAATTTTAAGTAAATCTTCGTTATATTTTACAATCAGGGGAAATTATTTTGCCCTGTTAGAACGAGAAAAATAATTTTCGTTCAAAAAAGAATTGGCCGATGGCTGAAAATCCTGTCAGGACTGGGAGATTGGAGTTCCTTGAAAAATTAAAAATCAACACGAATAGAAAATGAAAAATCATACGGCACTGTCGTTCCGTGTACCTTTGCCTGATGGGAAAAAATGTGGAAATTGAATTTATTCTTAGGTTTTCGAAAGAGTTACCAATGTATTTCATTTGGAATGTTCTTCTCTTGGAAAACCCTGTTAAATACGGCTGAACTTATTTCAGAGACGTCTCCTTAGATTAAGGATCACGAGTTGTAAAATTAACGAAGAATTAAAGAAAATCATGAAACCAGTGAAAAATATAATGAAATCCTTTCTGGCTAAGAAAAAATTTCAAACGAAAACAAAATCAAATGTTTTATAATTTAAAATATAACAAGTTTACATAATATTATAAAAATTCGTATTTTTATCAATTTCACTGAAGAGACATTCTTTTCATCGCTAAATATTAAAAGGATATCCCATTACTTTGGATATTTTATATGTATATTTGCATATCTTCCGTATAATTTTATACGTTCAAATTTAAATAAATCACTGGAAACGCATTTTTCATCAGAAAGTATTCCAGTTGGCTCTGAAATGTATCAAAGTAATTTGCTACAAATCTCCTTAACATTCCATAAATTGTAATATTTATCTCTTTCGTTCCAATAATACGTTTTCTGTCAATTGATTCGTAATCATCGAGTCATTTTCGTTTCGTCCGGAAATTCGAACATCTTTAGCACCCGGAAAGGAACGACGAGAACTCTTGTCACCCAGTCGGATTTCACACTTTGGACTAAAATTTCAGTGGTTTACGACTAGTTTACAACTAAGTCCCGTGAGTTACTCTACTTCCAACCGTACCCACGCAAATTCTCGCTGTCGTTCGCACACGTTCCATCGTTCGTCGTGAGTTACGAAACTCATCGTTTTCGAAGTCAATAGACGTCTTTCGTTAATTGCATCCTTGTTGCATCTATTTCCTTCGTTAAATTACTGTACCTCGATTAACTCTATTAGATCTCTATCGTAAAAATTGTAACTAACTGTAGGAAACCAAAATTACAACTTAGAGAAATAAATTAGAATTATATGTGTTTCGTTAAAATCGATGATCGTATCGCAGTTCCCTTCTACCATTCGAAATCTATTTAAATGTAAAATAAAAAATTTACATGTAAGTAGAAATGTAAAATTTATATATATTTCAAATTAATGTAGAAAAGTAATTCAGTAACAAAGGGAACCCGATCTATTTAACGTAGCGATACGTAATAATTTTAATAGAACTCTAACGGAATTCTGATTAATATTTTATAATGATCTAGTTGTCAGCTCTGTTATTTATTTTCTTGATTAATTATTTTCAGGGAAGATATTGCGAGTTCCCAGTACATTCTCAACGAGCAAAATGAATCGCCGCAGTGAATTTCGTAAAAGAAGTAATTTCTGTTGCGAATGATATCCATTAGCCAATGAAACAGTCGTATAATTAACATCAAAAACAGACTCCGTGACAATCGTTTAATTAATATCGAAAATAGTCGTCAGTAATTTTCATATCTCTCTAGATACAAACGCCGACGACAGGTATCAATTAACCAAACAGCGATATCATTAAATTTAATTAATACCGGATAGTCGACTCGGAGTGTCAAGTGCTTAGTAAAATAATTAATGAACATTCCGAAGCGAACGTTCCGAGATCCTTAATGCACGGCGTATAACATCCTCCAAACACTTTCAGCCTTCCCTATAATCTTCTTACGCACACTCACACTTGCAAACATAGAAAAATCAATTTTTTTCATCTGTAACCGTGAACTTTCCAACAAGTGAAGCGCTTCTTCCTTTATCCATTATGAGTAATAAACAAGCAGAAATAATTAATACTTAACGAAGACCGTTCTCAAGTATTACAGAAATTTACATACAGCCACGTTGAACACGTCGTGTAATTGAAATTCTCGTTGTGCGTTGATTAAATTTCGTATATGTGCATCGTGTTTTAGCAGTCGAGTAATTCGTAAACGCGGAACCTCGCGAATGTTCGATAAATATCGATCGAAATTATGCGACGAAGAAATTGGAACAAATAAGCTGCAACTCGTCTATAATTCGTTGGTGATTGAAATACCTGACAGGTATGGAACTAGACGAGAGACATCAGGAACAAAATCGCTTATCGTAGCCGCATTTTCGCGTGTTGCGCTTAATAGCGTCGGCACATGGCGCCGTTGCGGAAGTTGCGACTTCTAGAGACGAACAGGTGTTGTTGCTTCGGGTAAAAGCCTGTCCGGTCTTATTTCACGATGATTTTAACAGGTGTCTCGAGAACGATCGGGAGCGTAAGTAAATATTGTTGAAACGCGATGTCGCGAGTATCGAATATCTTTAAGAGAGGGTTTTGCTTTTACATCGTTGTAATCCCGTTATTGCCAACTCTGTTAGCCGATATTCGCTTACTTTTCCTTCGTTCTTCTCGACTTGTAGTAACGAAGAATTTTATCGACTGGCTACAGCTAGAATACTGTAACGTAACCATATTGGGACGAATAAATGCCAAGAATCTCGTGTAAACAGAATTGCAACCAAAAGCAATCAGTTTGGGAATTAAAAGGCTATCAGATACACTTCGAGGGTTTTGTAAAGTTTCTGTAAGAAACTATAATTCTATAAATATCTCTATATCCTCTTCGAACGTTCTTTTCTTATGAAATATTTCTATATTTTTCTTTCTCTCTTGTCTTCCTTAGGAGGAAATATTTTTCAACTTTAAGTATTNTTGGCATTTTACTGTCATTGATAAAACGTCGTAGAGACAGGTCGAACGAGGCTTCTCTTTTCTCAAGTCGAACGATAATGATTACTAACGATATCGCGAAACGTGTTATTGAATAAATCTAATTCGTAATATCGATCCATTACGTAGAAATAAATTTGGCTTAGAGAAAATAATTCTCACGGCTAAAAACGCAGGAAACTTTATCGCGAAAGATGAACGAACGAGCGTTCTTCCTTTCCCTTTGCGTTTTATTAAGCAACACCCTCGTATGATCGTAAAATTCGTTACGGCGGTGATCTATGTTACAGCCTTAGAAGGAAGAAGACTTTAAAGTGTGTGATCCTATAGAAATAAATTTAATTTAGAGTTTTCTTAATCTATGGTATCTTTAGGGTAAGCTTTAAGAGGATCTACTTAGTTTTATGGAAACGTGTACGTGTGTCCGCGTGTTTGTGAGAGACGGATAAGAGTCCGCATTTGGACATAGTAAAAGGGAAAGCCTGAGAAAATCGAGCGGCGAGACGGTGAAAGACGTGAGTTACGAAAAAGGCGAATCGCTTTTTCTCCTTTTTGCTTTATTTATCTTATTCTTGATCTTTCCATTTTCTCTTTTACCAAATACGTATATACGCGTGCACGTACGTTTCCTGGATACAGACACTATTTCGTCATTACATTCTCTATCGTAGAATGTCGAATGAAATCTGAACAGGTACAATCTGTAATTAATGAATCAAGTTTCTAAGAAATATAGGCGTCTTCTCTAAATAAAGTTCTAAGCATTTTTAAAATTCCACAACCGACTACTAACAAGTATTTGCTCCAGTTGATCCGAAGATCGGCTGTAAGCAATCTTTTTAACGTGAAACGGATACCACGCGCGTATAGTAGAATTTATCATACGTATCTTCGAGTTAAATACAAAATTATGGTTTATCTGTTGTTCCAGACAAAGAAATACAGAAGCCTGGTGAAAACAAGAAGGAATTGCTGAAATACGACACCCATGGTTCCATCGTCATCGTACCAACCGCTGACGACAATGATATGGATTATACATGCGAAGCGAATCATCCTGCCATACCTATCGACATGCCCTTAAGAGAAACCATTAAACTCTCCGTCTTTTGTAAGTACAATTCTCCAATATTCTCATGCTACGATTATCATCGTGATTATTTTTAAATCTGAAAAGGTAGCATGCAACGCCAGGTCCTTAGGAATTCGTACACAAACCACCGTATTTTAACATTTGCAAGCACACGGAGTTTTCATTGAAACTCTCCCACTTTAGGCGAAATTGTAAATTTCCTTACTCGTATCGCGTTTCCCGAGGTGCTCGGGTTTCGTGAAAATTTCAATCGTCGAAGACAATTATCGTTATTGTTTCTAAATCCGGAAGCTCGATCACGTAGCGAATAACGCGGTAAGCAAACAACAATAATGCAGGCCAAACCACCCGAACAAGTGCCCCGACGAATTAGTTAATTACCAATCATCTAAATTGCATCGATCACGGGACGTGCGTCAGCCGGGCGGTTTATCGAGCATTTGTCCGACCATTGATTATTAAAATTACAACGAAATTATACCGGTGATAATTACAATTACACGCAGTGTAGGTAGCAACCTAGCGCGTTACGTCGAACGACCATCACAGCCGTCATCGCGTGTTAATTTCACGCGTCGCGCGGTTCTGCTCACAACCGGCCAACTTTTATCGAGAAACTTTTTCCATTACTAAAACAACGAAGATGCCTGTTCGTGTTCAATGCTGCTGTTCAGATCGGAACTTGCATGATCGCATCATTTTGCAGATCCACCCGGCGTGCCGGTTATCGAAGGATACACCGAGGGAGAGACGGTGAAACGTGGACAACAATTGGAGCTAACGTGTCGATCTCGAGGCGGAAATCCGCCCGCGCAGATCGTCTGGTACAGAAACAACGAACAGGTTAGGACCGTGTATCGAACCGAGGGTAGCTTTTCCGAAAGCGTGTTGTCGCTGATCGCGAAGGCTCAAGACAATAACGCGAGGTACAGATGCGAGGTGTCCAACATTATGAGCGTGGAGCCCATGAAGGTGCACGCGGATCTCACTGTGCTTTGTAAGTACTCGGAAAATCGTAAATTGTAAATTTTGATTGTCAGAGTTTTCCTTCTATTGAGGCCCGTTGAGCGAATAGTTATTGTATGCGAAGATAACAGGAAAAAGACATGGTAGATAGCTTTTTGCGGATATCCCATTACTTTGTATATTTTATATTGTATATTTGCATATCTTCTGTGTAATTTTATACGTTCAAATTGAAATAAATCACTGGAAACACATTTTTCATCGGAAAGTATTCCAGTCGGCTCCGAAATGTATCAAAGTAATTTGCTACAAATCTCTTGAACGTTTAATGTCATCTTGCGGCTAGAAAGAAACATTTTAATATGAAATAGCTAAAGATGGAGAGGTCCTGTTAGTTCTAGTTAAAAATATAATTATCACAAGCAGTGTTTTTCATATTTCGATATGTTGGTATTATACGAGCGATATTTTTTGAAATCGCGAAAGATGTGGAGAAATGTGTCTTGAAATTGTGATAACGTAGGATTAATTAACAGTAATTATACGTTGCATCGAACGAATAGAATAGAAGTTTTCTTCTAGTCTTAGGAAGACCGGAGAAAGATATAAAAATAGTTAAAATAAGATCGTCGTCCGAAGGAAAGCCGATACTCAAAGTACCACCATATACGCTTCGACAAACAGCAACGAGATCGAAACGCTATAACTTTAACCTCCTTCCACCCCGGTAGCTCGTGATTCGCACTCGTTTCACATCCAGGAAGTGCTTTAAATCAATAACCGGTGAAACTGCGATTGTTTTTTTTCCCCAGTCGCGCCATCCGGAGTGACGATCACGGGACCCACGGAAGCGAAGGCGGACGAACAAGTGGTGATCACCTGCACCACGGAGAACTCGAATCCTCCGGCGGATATCAAATGGACTGTGGATGGTCACAATTTCGAAAGCAACGCCTCTAGAACCGAGCCAGCCCCGCAAGGCGGCTGGATCACTACCTCGAACGTAACTTTCAGCATAAATCGCACGAGCCGCAATATCGTGGTGATATGCGACGCGTCCAATGTCAAGCTGACGGAAAACGTCGTCAGAACGCACACCATAACCGTGATTTGTGAGTAACGCGACTTGATAAAGCGGAGGATAGACAATTAGACGAATGACTGCAATGTAAATATAATCTTGGGAGCGCAGTCTGGTCTTAGACAGCGAGATTAATATGAAACTAATCCGCGAGCTAGCCGAGACTTCGCGTGTCTTGTCAGTTTATCCGGGATCTATGAGCGACTGGATCGGCAACAGTTAGGTTCGGACACGAATCCCGATACCTATCCGTGTAATACGAACTTGCAGACACAATTAATTTCGTCTTAGTTCAAGGGACATCCAGATTCGTGATGAAGTTGCTCTGTTAAATCCCAAGCGTAACGATCTTGTCTCGTGATGCGTTTTGTTGGCCAATTACAGTGTCTTAGAGCTTCGTGGATAGATGTTACGACATTGTGTATATTGTTCGATACCAGAATGGAAATACGAACGTTGGTTTATTTGTTTTGCCACAGATCCACCGTCGAGGCTTGCCATCACGGGTTACGAAGAAGGGACGACGATCGACGCTGGCACAGTGCTCAGATTGATGTGCACGGCCACTTCCGGAAATCCACTGGCCACGTTGAGTTGGTACAAGAATGATAAAAAAGTGAGTGGACTGGTGAAATTGAGATTTTTTGGTCAGCTGCTTGATGAGTGGCTTAATGGTGTTGCAAAAGAACGAGTAAATACGGTCGATCGGAATGAAAGGAACTGAAAATTTTAATTAAATTCCTGTCATATTCGTAAGCGAAGTTATCGCCTTTTAATCCGATTCGTTATTCGATTTTAATGCGCTTTATTCGATCGTTTCGTACTTGCCGCTTGCGCTAGATGTATTGTACTTTTTAATGGAAATTTTACAGAATATCTTACTTATGAAATTTCATTGGCATGAAATTAAAAATGACTAATATTTCAAACGTAAAGTATGAACCTTATACTTTACGATTTTGTTTTAAGATCAAAACGAGATCTAACTGTAATGGCGGTATTGTTCGATTATCCTTATCAATTTCAAGCAACAACCATGAAAAGGACTATAATTTTGCCTGTAAACGCGAGACGAAGGAAAGAGTAAGCTCAAGCAAGTGTATTTACTTATCCATATACTTTCTGTTTTAGATACAGGGAACCACGAGAACGCGAGATCACGCGGTTTCCAGCGAGCTAACGATACTCGTAAACGCATCCGACAATAACGCGCGCATACGATGCGAAGCAGCGAATTCCGCAACAGAAATTCCTCTGCTCAAAATGCTCGTCCTCAAAGTGAACTGTAAGATATACTACGCTATACGTATAGCATAATACCATACTACAGTCCATTTAAGAAACAAAAATTCCTCTCTTAATAATGAAACTAAAGAAAAACAAATCTGGTAACTTACAACTTTTGCTAATATTATTATTCGGCAAATTATTGCGCAGAGAAGCTCGGAAAATAAATCCTTCACTTTCCACTGCTTCGCCCTATCCAGCTCAGACTCTAAAAAGTCTTCCTGCTCCCTGTTCTCTAAATCCTAAAACCTACCCTCAAATTTCAAAGCCCTCGAACCAATCGTACTTCGGAAATCTTGTGTACCAACTCCCCCAAAACCTCGCCATTCCTATCTTTAATACCACATAAATTAACCTACCCTGCTCTTCTCCATGCCTGGTCCTCGAGTAAGTTTATTCGGGGCCGACAAGCAGCGTGGCAATTCCTTCCAAGCAATTGACTCGAAATCACCATTGTTTTTTGCTTTAGTTCCGCCTGAGAAAGTGAAGATCAGCCGCGAGCCGCAGAATCTGCACGCGGGCCAAGAGGGCCGTATCATTTGCGAATCGAGCAGCAGTAATCCGGCAGCGGAGATGTCATGGTGGAAGGGCGGTATCCCCGTGCAGGGCACCAAAAATGGCACTAAGCCCGGCTTACACGGTGGATTTCTGTCGTTCGTTGAGCTCACGTTGGACGTTACGGAAGAAATGAACGGGGAGGTGTACACGTGTCAAGCGAGAAACAATCAAATGGACAGGTCTATTCATGATGCCACCACCCTCGACGTATTGTGTAAGTATTATGCAGCGGGCCAAGAGTGCGTCAACGATGAAAATCAGCGGGACATCGACATGATAGCCAGAACGATATCCGAATGAATATTTCATACTTCACGCTATACGGACGATGTATTGCGGTGTAGACAGTTTATGACACTCGCAAAAGGAAAGTTGGAAATATTTCGTAAAGTACTGCTGCTAGTATTCGGAATGCTTCGCTCTAGGCAACCTTTGGATGAGAATATCGAAAGATGATTCCAGAGTTGTCCGATTGTGAATATTTTCCTTTTGTCGGCGCTTAACGCTGCTGCGATCCTCGAACTTTCATGTCTCGGCGTTGCTGTCGTTCGAGCGGAGAGAAAAGATTTTCAATGCTTCGGCGAAGTATTCGACATGAGATTGAAACGAGAAGTCATGCGAAATAATTTGTAAAATATTATAATTTGAAAAAAAAATAATAATTTGTTGGCGTTTTGCACACGCTTGAAATATTTTTGAACGTTAGAAAAGTGCAAGTGGTTGGAAAGAACGGGCCAGAGTCAAAAGCTACCATCAAAGGAAATCGCATTAATTCTATCATGGTTGACACTTCACCCTGGTGAATTCCTTTTATTTTAGAAACGAATAGAAGTGAGATAAGTACATTTGTTTCATTATTATTCGATAATAGAGGAAAAATAAGAAAATTATTGTTCGAGGTGAACTCTCACCTACGATAGTCTTTATGGTTAAAGTATCGTGGATGGAGGGTATACTTGAACGAGAGAATCAACCGTTTGTTATAGACAAGCCGATATTCTCCTCGATCGAGCCTTACGAATTGATTGGAATGGAGGCCGAACCTTTTGTGATTTCTGTTTCTGCTATGGGAAATCCTAACGAGATAAGATACACGTGGACCAGGGATGGTTTACCATTGGTCAGCAATAGCAGAAGGATATCTGTTCGCGCTTCTACCTTAAATATCACTAAACTGGATCGTCACGATGCTGGAACTTATATTTGTGAAGCAACTAACGAGGAGGGAACGACGTTTTATCAGTTGAACTTAACTGTTCAATGTAAGTTTCGCTGCGAATGGTTAAACGATGCTAGATATAAAAAGATTTACAAATTTTTACATTTGAAAATTCTGAGACTTTACGACAATATGATGATCGCAGTTACAATTGTATCTTTAAACTGGAGAAAATTAATATTTCTGTGTGTGTCGCGCGTTTTCCAGATTCTGCAAAAATTAAACGCACCTCCACGTCCGGGATAGTATATCCTCCTGGAATCGAAGCGAAATTGTTCTGCGAAGTGGATGGCAGCCCAATAGGAGACGAGTATGTCACATGGCAGAAAGTTGGCTCCAACTCGGAGCTCTCTGGTCGATATTCCACCTCTTTTATCAACAAAACTTCTTATCTCCACATCGAAAACCCTGATCAGGAAGACGTCGGAGAATATCAGTGCAAAGTTAACAATGGAATCGGAAACGTTACCTCCGAACCTATACTTTTCATTACAAACTGTACGTATTACTTGATCGTCGATAATAACTTTCGATTTGAACATTTGTCTTTCTTTTTCAATAAAACAATATATTGATACAGTTAAACCACAAATGATGAACACGCCGTTGACAAGAAAAGCAGCAGCAAATAAAGGGATAAACGTGTATTTGTACTGCAAAGCTCGAGGTTCCCCTTTGCCACGATTCTCCTGGACATTTAATGGAAAAACTTTGCTACCTAATGTCACCGAGCATAAATATGGCATTACCCACACTGACGTAAGCTTGATCTCAACTGCAGAATTTTATAAATTACAAGATTTCCATTCTACTGCCTAAAAACTGCTTTAAAACTAGAAAAAGGGTTTTTTACACTGATCTTTCGAGTGTACGTCAATCACCATACGCAAAACATAATTTCATTCTCTTGTTTTCGCTCCATTTAATTAATTCATGACGTAACTTGCTCGTTCGAATATTAAATTTTAAATTTCACCATTATATTTAATCTGTCGTTCGTTACACGGAGAGAGCTACGCGTTTTTTAAAACAAATATGAAATGTACGTAGTAAAAAGTCGCTGTAAATATCCTAACGTACGCGATTTACAAGTGGATAATTCCGAAATTTGAAAATTGCTCGATTACACAGCGTAACCGAGCGTGCTTTTTGCCAATTTCGGAAAGCGTTGCCTAGCGGAAACCACGAGAAAGCCCCAAACGTTATTTACCTCGGCGAAAATTGATCGTCCTGCCGTGCAATCTCGTCAAACGAACACGCTTCTGTTGCTCTTTTTACAGCTAAGCGAATTAATTTCCGAATCGTCGCTGTCCATTTTCCGCGTGACGTCGCACGATTACGGGAAATACGAGTGCCGAGCGATGAACAAAATGGGACAGTCGACGGATATCATACACCTGGACGTGACGTCGCCGCCAGACAAGCCGACCGATCTCGAGGTCTATAACGTCACCCACGACTCTGTCACCCTGATGTGGAAAAGAGGATTCGAAGGTGGTTTGCCAACCTCCTATCAGATACGTTGGCGGCAAGCTCTCGACTATGAGGATCGATATCACTATCTGGATGTATCACCAGGAGAATATAAAACCACGATAGCGGGATTGTCCCTCGGCACTTACTACGTGTTCAGCGTAAAAGCCATTAACGAGAAGGGGGACAGTGGCTTTCTACCGGACCTAGTCAAAGTTCAGACGCTACGTAAGTTATCTTCTTTTCTCATTTTTCGTATTTAGAATATCATAATCCTAACGCTATACGCCGTAGTAGTTGCTTTATTAGGGCAATATTGCCATTTTAGATTATGACCATTCTAACCAGGCTAATATAAAGAACCGTTTAAAACTATCGAGACATTGAAAACGGTTTGACTAACAATTTTTACATTGATACGATACATGATATTATATGGTAGTCGTGCTTCTTAGAAATTACTTAGAAAATACGTTTTGTTATTAAATATATTAGTTTACATGTTGTGGTTATGGGTTATATAGATAGAGAGAGAAGCGCGTGGATAAATTGTCAGATAGTAAACTATATTTAATAAAGAAATGTTGGTATAATATGAATACAGTTTGAGCTGGTCCAGTTCCGCGTGCTAGCAGTGTTACCTAGTAACTGAACGCCGAAGCCATCGTTGCCTGTCTCTTGTCTATGGTTGCCATGTGGTTGTCTTTTGTCTATGGCCTGTCGATGGCTTTAGCGAGTCAGAAAATTAGTCGGTACAGATGTAGAGTTTACTTAGAAGTGTTAACCACTTCAACATTACATATAGATTGTCCTTTAGTAGAATAGAAGTAAAGTAACAGTAATTTCAGATTTAAATGGTATTTTTGTTTAAAGAATATTGCTTGGTTCAAGGGAAATAGTAAGAATATTACACTGGAACGCACCTAATCCATTTATAATAGTAATGAAGTAGCTCGCTTAAGTAAAAGTGTATCATCATTTCATTCGTGAGAAAGTGAGAATATTTCCATGAACAGTTCTAATTTAGATGTCTACGTGCAATTGTCTTCGAGTTGAGACGGAAGATACAACTGCTTGATATGGTGGAGGAAATATAATGGATTTTGCTTGCTTCGTTAAATAATTGCTCTGCAGAAAATCCAATGAACATTCCTCCGTTCGTATTTCGCTATACCAGTTATACTTCCTCTTCCAAATCAATCTTTCGCCCTATTGAAAACGATTGCGCATGTACATTTCAATTGCCACAAGAAAATGACGAATCGTAGCTTATATATAACAAAAGATGTCCGCATTTTGCATTAAATTCATATCATATCTTACTCGTGCTTAGATCATCGCATCTCAATCTCTTTCTGCTAAAAAAAAGCAAATGGAAAATAATACGAAATCGGCACGACGTCTAATGAAATGCCTAGCTTAACGACATCGAACGCGAAGCGCTAATTAACAATCAACGACGGTGAAACAGCATTTGTTAGAGTTCACCTAACGAGAAATACCGATTATCATAATTGCCAGTATTTAACTGCTATTACGTAGCGTAAGCTGATTAATAGTCGTAATATCTGTAACGATGAAGTCTCGGACAAAGTATTACCATTGCTGATGGACTTAGGCTCGCTAATTAAACGTCGCGGACGCGACGCAATCGTTTAATAATCGATCGATCCGAATGCTAAAATTCTAACTAACCATTGTGGACTGTGTCGTTGCATGAATAACAATTCGGTGATGGGGCGTTGGCTTGGCTTACAGGGGAGGCTCCACCTACCGACGTGACATCCAGCGAGATTAATTCTTCCTACATCATCGTCATTATCATCACTGTTTCCGCCTCTGTTTGCCTACTCATTGCTGCGCCCATAGTCTTTGCTACATTAAAATCGAAAAAGAAGGCCCAACGTTCCGGTAAATATAATCACACAACCCTATATTTGTCTTTTTTCTTCTTTTATCCTGCAGGACCGAATAACGCGGAGAACCTGCCGGACGTTCTCTTGGAAAAGGGGGATTTTACAATGAATTATATCTATACGTTCGCAGCAACCTCCCTCATCTTTTTTATCATTAATATCTTCATCATCGTGTTGTGGTACATTATGAGAAAGCGAAATAAATCTCGTAAGTTAATTTATGTACAGTGAACATTTTGCTCCAGTTTTCTTCGTCGTCTGAAAGATATACATATATATATATATATATATATATATATATATATATATATATATATACACACACTTTATGAGAAACAAGATTATTTAGATTCAAGTTATCGTATGATACGTATCTGGCACATCGTTGCTGTCAAATTTATGAAAATTTGACGAACCCGTTCGCTTAATTCTAAAGATGTTACGATACTAATGGTAGGCGTGTTAATATTATAAAAAGACAAAGGAAATAGCAATCTTGAATATTTTGTAATATATGTTCCTATCTTTGCGCAGGAATAAACAAATCACAAACAGCGGATATGTACGCACCGTCGACCGTGAATGGAGACACCATGACCGGCGAGTTAAGTTCGGTTTCCGATGAGAAGAGCGACGTTAACTTCGACACTAACGATTACGTGGTCAGTGCGATCAGTCAGTATGTTCTTAGTAACAAGTAATGCCGGAGGGTAGGTTTGAGTTCTATTAACACATTTCTGTTCCGTTTTGCTTCCGTTTCGGATCCCCTTCGCTTCTATTATTTTCTTTTTTTGGTTCCTTCTCTCCATAGAAATCGCGCTTAGAATTTTTCCGATCTCTTTCTTGCATTGATACTTCACCATGTAGATTGATAGTCTTTCTTTTTTTTTTTCTTTCCTTCGATATTATATTTTACTTTATTTCACAATTAGACAATTTTTTTTTGAAGCTTCAACACGTAGTTTTACTTTTTTGTCTTCTTTTAATATTACATCTTAGTTTGTTTCACGATTAGAGAATCTTTCTTTAAAGCTTCACCATGTAGTGCGAATTTATCTGAATCAGAACTCTACCAATGATACTTACATTTCTAAGAGAATCTTAACTTCATTTCTTGCAGTACCCTTAAATATAGGCAGGTTACAGGGTGGATGTTTAGAGGTAGTTTCCATGCACGTAAAACATACCGACAATACTCGTAATGTATCAGAATGATGAACTTAATGTCGATACAGCAACGCGAAGTATCGCTTTAATGCATGCGAAACTGGTAAAGTACTTATTTACAATTCATACTGATACGCTACGAACAGTAGGAACACGACATTCCAGAAAATTGTTCGATTAACGATTCGTCTTGTTGCGTTTATTCGTTAATAATCTCATAGACAAATTTCAGGTTTTCCTTAACTTCGGATACGTTAATTTAACGAAACGCTTTCTCTCTCTCTCTTTCACCGACGTAACAGGACGAGGGACGAAAAACCGCAGCTAGCACGTATTTGATAGATCAAACTATACAAGATTTTGGGAAAGGGAACATGGAGATGCAGGTACATCATCAAGGAACTCTTGGTCGTCGTAGCAACCACATTCAACCACCGATGAGCATGGATTCACCGCCGCAGAGAACAACGGCCAGTGGTACACTTTCTGGTAAATTTCCTAAAGTTCCCATTAAGAAATTTTAGAAGAGTCTTGTCTTTCGAGCGTAGAATTCCTTCAGCAGTCTTATCAGAACTTCTTCGGAACTCGAAGCTGCAACAGGGTTTATCAGAAAATTAACATATTTCTATTTCACCGTGGCGGTTGAGCATTAAACCTCCGAAGCTGCGTCTCTCATCGCACGAAGAATGCTTACTCAACACAGCTTCTCTTTTTAGTTTCAAAATCGAGTTACATCGGAAACCCCAGTCCAGCGCCGCCGAACGACGTCAACTTTTACAGCGTGGAGATCGACAATGGCCGCTACATGGGCTACGAAACGAATCATAGTCCGATTCCGGTGGTTGGTGAGCCAGGCTCGGGTAGCTATTACACATCCATGAGTCCTACCGGGCATATGATGTCGAGCCACATGGGCAGCGGCACCAGCACGCTGACACGTAGCAGGACCCTGCCACGTCCAGTCCCGCCACCGGATGTTACCGTGATGACCGCCGGCTCAAAGTCACCGATACCACCATCGGTACCTCCACCACCTACTACTTTCGCTCGCTCGGTATCCAGCAACGCACACACTCATGGCCACCCATTATCAACCTTCACCCCTACACCAGCTTATTCTGATATCGATGGCCATCTTGTCTGAGGATCACCGATATTCGGCCCTAGTTCGGTGCGTGGTAAATACCGTGCTGTACCAAGGGACGAGACTATCACCATAACAGAAAGAACCACCCGGCTCTAATACACATCACGACCTGTGGCTGTTGAGCGTGGAACTACTTCACGGATCTTCATCCTCCGCTCATCGTTCCCGGCGTCACACTGAGCTACATATACTATGATTATATCGATTCGATATCGTGCGAGGACCTTGAATCGCAGAATCTTTTTCTGCTACGTTTGTGTGCGATCATGAGTTTCGTGTGGGTGCTCCGACGACCTTTTCTCGTACATATTATCCTCCTTGAACACGAAAGAAAGTAACAGAAGTATGTAAATAGGAAGAGAGAGGAAGGGGAACCGAGATGTTGCGGTTTCTATACGTAATTTTTAAGAAGCACGCGGTAACGCCGTTGCAAGACGCAGTGAATGCATTCCTTACGCGCTGGTTTCGTTGGTTTTTCGCGGACACGATTATCGAAGATACGTACTTCGGACTTGGATCGTACTATGGATCGATCGTACAATTACGTTTTTCGCATATCACGTGTTAAGAAGGACGATCGACGCCCGGTGAACAAGCACGCTGCAATCGACTCGGAAGATATCTCCGTGACACCACAGTTCTAGCATGATGTCAGTGGTTTCTTTATTTTCTTCGTTTTTATGTCCCTTTCTTTCTTTCATTTTTTAGTTTTATGGCTTTTAGTCGCGCTTGTTCGTGCACTTTTTTTTACTTCTTTGTGACGACTTCGTAGTGATACGTAAAGACGTTTTAAACGCGAACTAAATGGAAAAACGACAAATTTATGGATGGAAGAAACTCGACTGCAAGTGCTCGTTTCTTCAGCGAAGAAGATACAGAGGTATGCTACGGACTGTATAGTCGGGTTAAGTTACGTTTTACTCGTTGGTACATCAACTGGATATACTCATGCGATCCAACAGTAAATTAAATTACGTACATTAGGAGGAGGAAATGTACTAATGAAACGAAATATCAGGGAACTCCACCAGCCGCAACAATATATAACGACTTTTAGATTATTCTTCGAAGAATACGTTATACTTACGATATAACCAGTTGTATACTTCTTCTTTCTTTTGTTCAAGAAATTCAAAACACGATGAATGCTAGTTATTTGTCAGTAAGATATCTTTCGAAAACTGGCGCTTTTGAAAGTAATCTCGATTTAAATCGATAATATCATGGAGGCCCTATCAGATTTTGCATCAGTCACAACATTAATGAACACAGTAGTGCCACTTCATTATTGTGTAGCGACGTAATTCGCGTAATCTCTTCAATTTCTCTTTCTTTTTTTTTTTTTTTTTTATAAATAAGTCCGACCGTCCACAATTTCGTTTCGAAATTAGCCAACAAAACATCGATGCACTGGCGGACAGATTCTTGTTTGAAATTCTGAAGAGGAAGCGAGACAATCGTTTTACACAGGGAAACAGTTGACGACGTTTGAAATCGATTTGTAGCAGTCCAACTGATTTCCTTCTTCCCTTTCCCTCTTGTTCATTACAAGACGCGTTCTCTGTGTTAACGGTGTGAACGGTTCATACTCGAAGAGGAGAAAAAGGTGATACGTGCGATAAGCAGGAAAGCTAGTTACGAGAAATGGAGTAGGCTACGTATAGTCGATGGATGGAAACGCGTAAGTTTGAGGAGCGAACTCAAATTGCACGATAGGTACTACAATGCTAAGAGAAGTTTAGGTAAGGGAATTCTAAGACAATGCACGAAATGTACAAGTGATTTCGCTTCGGCCTTCTCGAGCTTATTATACTTTGGCAGATCGATATGTCGTCTGACACATGAATCGTTCAGAAGCCACGTTGATGTACTCCGTAACTTGAAAGGCGATGATATTGCGAACACTGCTTTTCCAAATTTACCTATTTATATTGTTTTCTTGTGATGAATCAACTTATGGAAATCGTTTGTTTCTTGAGAATTGAATATTAATCGTATGCTTGTATGATATAATCGAGAAATGTATAAAAGACGGAGTTGATCAGTCTGGCTTTTGAGAGGCTCTCGCATTTGAGACGCGATTCGCGCGCTTCTTTTGACTCTCGTGGTTAAGAGAGTGGTGCGAACGAAACTTTCTATAAAACTCAATTTTCCAAGAACAGACTCGACCCGAAATTTGAACAACTGTTTCTTTCTCTTCGCGAGTATCGCTTTCTGTATACTACGGAAAAATATGTACATACGAAATGTGTTTTGCATATCATAAGTTTTTCTTTTAAAATCGTTCATCTTATTTTCCACTCGTAACTTGTACTCTATTTTTACGAACGTTATCGAGTGATCGTTTTACTTTTTCGAATTGTGAATTTTGAAGTACGTAGAAAGTGCTATTTGTCACTGCCGAATTCCTAAAGTCAATATTAATACGAATAGTTTAATTGATTGCATTGTGTCGTGAAACACATTTACGTAGGCGCTGTATTGTACGCCGCTATTGTCAAGAGAATTGGCGCAAAACAAAATGACAAATACTATCAAACAATCGACGCGTTAAATCTATTTCATGCGTGCGATGGAAAAGTTTTTCTTTTCTCCAATGGAAGTAATTGACGTTTCGTTATGTTACAGTTACAAGTGCAGCACAAATAGGAACGAACAATAAGCAGAACATTTATAGAGTAAACGGTTTTCACGTGACATCCAACGAGTGCTGATTTTATTTTCTACCTTGTTATGTGTAGTTTTATAATTTTGGTACGTTTTGTAGTAAGTGAAAGATTGCTAACGAGTTATTGTTACGCGGTATATTTGCGACTGAATTTACAAAAAGAATATGCCAAATATTTACAAATATTATTAGTTATCGATTAGCAGTGATATTTATAAAAATAGCTAGTAAGTAACTTTTTTTTTAACTGCGACATTACGATACAACGTTACTGCCAAATTTTTATTTCTGTACCGCGAAAAAATACGAAACTTTCTTATATTTAATTGATATGAGAAATAATAATGATATGAGAATTATTATATCACGTGAAAACGGTTGACTTGTTATTAACAGAAAGAAAAAAGACATGTTACTATACATATTTTCCCAAGACGGTAATAACTTAAAAACCATCTATATATTCTATCCAGACGAAGGTATAATATCGCAACGAAACGATATGATATTACAAAAAAAAAAAAAAATATCTGAGAGGAAATGTAATCAACATAATCAGTGAAATCTATACACAACAGAAATTTAAAGAAAAAGAAAAGAAGTAGGAAAGACAGACAAACAGGTAGAGAGAAAAGAAGTAAAAGTGAGTGTCTTGGAGTAGTGATATCTTCAAAAAAGACAATAGTACATAAGTTTAATTATACGAGTATGAGTTTAGTTAAGAGTAAACTATTTCCCTGGCACAGCCAAGTTAGAAGTTGCATTTTTGCATAAAAAAAGGTGGGGGTCTTTATGCAAAACTATAAGACAGAAAAAACGTAGTTCAACTAAATGTTTATATATATATATTTTTGCATTTGTTTCCATTAAAAATTGATTATCCTTGTAAATAGTGCGATATGTCTCAGCGTTTCACACACTTCAGAAAAAAAACAAGTAATTAAAGAAAATGGATCATATGAGGGTCTCACTTTACCTAAGCTATAATGAAGTATTGTATAGGATTATTACGCGCTAGGCCACGTATTATATCTGAAAGAAAAGAAAAAAAAAGAGGAAGAATTATTCCAGTTATCGGACGAGACAACGTCTTTCCGTTTATCGAAAGCCTAAGTAGTCGACATATATTTTTGAAAAGAAAGAAAAAAAAAGAGATACAAAAAGACACACTGCATATGTTTGGCCTATTGTAAGAGAGAGAGAGAGAGTCTCGCGAACACACGATGACGCGTGAAGCGCCACGAGTGACGAAAGCTCGTATTAAAAAATCGGTCGATAAGGTGTAAGTTTCGTTCAATTTCCATTGAAGGAAGATCGTTACGATCGATACGCGCCCAATCGGAATTTCTTCCAATGAATTCGAACACCGAGATAACGATAGCAGGAAAAGAGAAAAGATAAAAGAAAAGAACGTGAATCGATGTTCGCTATGTTGTGTATAATCATCGAGAGATTACGTTGAGAAATCTACGCACGTCCCTGGTAACTGTCATTCCGCTTCTAATTTGGCTCGCGTATCGTATGAATGTAAGTTAAGGAATATGTAATAAGTAAGGTTGCTCTACAGATACGCAATGACGCGGCGGCGCCACTCGCATATCCAAGCACAAACACGTTCGCGCGCACGCGCTAGATTGAAACTCGCGCCAAATCGCGCGAAATCGAGTTAACACGGGAATCGCTGCGTAAGCATGTATATCCCGAGCAATCATACTTACGTCGGAGTCTCGAAACCGGATCCAGCGTGAACGATAGTCGTCGACTATCAATCGCATCCTATACTATTTTCACTCTTCGTTCTACCGCGATCATCGAACGAGCTATCGATTCGTGAATTGGATCGATTTCGAGTTTCCTGTGGTGTCTCTGTGTAGGATATCCTTGAATACGCACACGTAACATAGGAAGGAAAACGAAAGAATAAATTTGCACATGCGGCAAACAAGGAATGAAAGAGAAAGAAACCGGAAGGGTGTCGTTCACAGAATCGATATATTGTATACTTTTCTGCGCCGTTGTCATGTGTGTTTTATGCTTGAGAACTGTTTGAAAGTTTTACGAATAATAACGTTTTCGTAGCATGCGCTATTGTTATTTCATTAATCGGGGAAAACACTGATTTGTTACGGTAGATTCTACAAAGCTTAAAGAAAAAGAAAAAAAAAGAAACGTGTATTGTTAACCGCTGCTGTTGTGTATGGAGCCGCACTGTTCGGCTTAGACTGATGATAAAATTCACGTATGCTCAATTAGAGATCATGTTTGCGCATAATTAAGAATTCTATTTACATATACATGTTTTATATTTGTAATTAACGAAAATCATCTATACCTAATATTACCTGATATTATTAGATTATGTAATCTCCAAAGTATTTGCTCATCAAAGTGCTAGGCATGTTAGACGGACCGATATTCGTCCAAAATGGTACCTTGGAGATGGACATACCATCTAACAGTACGATATTTGATATTTTACACAATAATTAATAATTCCGTTGATTATTCTAAGACATAGTCAATCCTAATTATACAATCATTAAGATACGAGGATATATATATAAATTAACCGTTTTACATGTATATAATGTACATATACGAAACTTAGATAGACAAGCAAAGAAAAGGGAAAAAATTGAAAAAGAAATGAAATGCATAAACGAATTAAAATATCAAATTTAAGAAAAACGATCGAGAGCTTTCGTAACTAGGTAAATGTTCGTATCGACTTTTGATGTTTTTTCATCGTATTCGTTTTTTCTATTCTTTCCTCTTTTAAAAAAAAGATATAACATACAACGGAAAAAGAAGACGAATATAAAAGAAAGAAGAATGATTCTCTCGCCGACGATGCTATTGCGATTATACTCACATGTCGTTGAATTTTATAATACGAGGGCGCTACGCAGAAACGGCATGAAGTTGCGACGAAACACGCGAGTTTACAATAAATCGCCGAAAGTGACGTGACGAATTTTACCGTAACGAACTTATCCGTTCCAAATTACCATTTCCACACAAGAGGCGAAGACTGGTTTATAAAATACACGAGCCGTTTTTTGTCACTTTTTAATGATGTTCGGACGACTCGACTTTATATTCGATTTCGGATTTCTTATTCGTTAGAACGAAACACGAAAAACTTTCAATTACGATATTCTTCAATCTCGATAATCGATTGTTGCGTTTCATTGTGAATCGACAGCGACAGGCGAGAAATCTCGCGCTCGAAACAAAAAACGAGCGATCGCTTTGAGGAACATTTTCGAATGTACTTTTTCAAAATTTGCATAGTTTTACCTGCTAACTGCCAAACGAGTAACAAAATCAACAACTTCGAATCTGTAAAGTATTCGATCGAAATCTATTTGAACGTTTGCTTTGTCACAAATGAGAATAATAAGAATCGATACAAAATTTAAAGGTTGAATAATCTCAAAGTAGGTTTCTTGCGCGTCCAAACAAAAGAAAGAGAAGAATATATCGCGTATATCGAGCGATACTGATAAACGATATATCGTTAAGCGTATCATCAGATATATGTTGCTTCCGTTTGTGTGCCAATAAAGAAAAATCGACATTCTTGATGTATAAATATATGAAACTTAATGAGAACGATATTATTGTTACGCGGGCCGCCGATACGGCTAATTTTTTCTGATCAGAATTTACGATGCAATGTCATTCTTTGGAGCAATCATCGCTGTTCATAAGTACAACCGATTTAAAAAAAAAAGAGAAAAAAAAAGATTACCGGAGAGGGGAAGAAGGAATTCTCCGATGAAAGAGAAAAAAAAAGCGAAGAAAGAATGGGAGGAAAAAGAAAATCGTGTAATATAAACTAAGCTACCGAGCAACTGGTACGCATTAATTACTTGTATATATACATAGTATTTTTACATTCTAATTCTAAATTACATTTTCAATTCTAAACGGTATAACATTACTCTATGAGCTTCGCTTGTCGTCTGTGTATATATCATCGGTAACGTTTCTGACGTTGATTCGCCTTAAGGAAAGATATTCATAGATATGCCGCAAACAGCGAACGTGGCAATGCTCGACAAATATTATTCCCCTCCTTGTGCTTGTTTCACTGCACCCTCTGCACAAGATTCAATAACACACGCCTCGTGCCTTCATCGCACTTAAATTAATTAGAATGTGTAATATTATGGTCGCGCGTGTAGTGTTCGTAAAATAATTCGCGGGATAGATCGTTCGTCATTCTCTGGAACACACTGCAATGAATTTCTCGATTTCCTTATGATTACATCAACTTGTACAATACGCTGTGTTTAACCCATTCAGCACGAAGCAATTAAACAATGCGTGTAAAGTACGTAAGCGCGATATTATTGCGCAGTAGCAAATTTAAAACTCTGAAAATATTCGAATGTCTTGAAAATTTAAAAATAAAATGTTACGTTAATGCAACGTTGGTTCTTGATGGTTTAACGTCGAATGATTCAGCTTACTGTATAATTCGTTTCATTTTATTTGAAAGAAAAGTTTGAAAGCTCTTGAGAAGCTATTTTTGTTCATAATGTATCCGCGAATATTTTCGTACGTGCATCTCACGCGACCATAAATCATATAGGATGACAAGAAGAATACTCGATTGTGTGCGTCGTATTACGATGTATTCGATGTTTATACTCGTAATTTAACTTCTATTTAAACTATATGCTCATAGAGGATGTGATCATATCTCCCCGAATATAATGTCACGGCGTATAAAAGCGAAGCGAAAACGCTCATCGAATACACTTGGATAATCTTCGCACGCATCTTTAATCGTTAACTTAACACGATAACATCGCCCCTCGTGGCTTAACGTTATCAAGCTTTTCCGCCTTCCCTCCCCTCCCCCACAGGAGAAGGAACTTCGCCAGAATTCGTCGTATCGATTCATTTCTTTATTTGCTTATTCACTTCTGCACACAGAGACAGAGCGAAGCTCAACATACTAGTCCTTACTTTAAAACCAAAGTAAAGAGATAAAACACAAACATTGTATAGCTTTTAAGAATCTCCATTACGTATTCACACCTGTGTGTCTATACAGTGAAGGCATAATTATAACTAAATAATTCAGTCATCGTAACTAGGTAAATGACTAACCGATAAGCGAATAGATAAAGAAGAAGATACAATGTTAAGCCACTCGTTAAGTGTACTGTTTTATTTTAATTCATTTTTTACTACACGATTAAAATTTTATCTAGCAACCTTCGTCGGCTAGGAATGTAAAAATTCTGTATCTGTACATTGTTTTCCTATTTCAACTATTAAAAGTGATCGTCAACTTAAACGTTATGTTGTTCTTTTTCATTCTATCACAAAATGTCCATACTCATTTTATTAATCAATATACAAACAATAAACAACAGGACTCTGTTTATACGAACTCCATTTTAATTATTGCTTAATAAAATATACCTCTTTATTAATTAAACCCGTCCTTACTGCTTCAGTAAATACTTACATAATATAATATAATATAATATAACATAATATAATATAATATAATATAATATAACATAATATAATATAACATAACATAATATAATATAATATAAAATAACATAATATAATATAATATAACATAATATAACATAATACAACATAAT
This sequence comes from Bombus confusus, assembly GCA_014737475.1. Lineage (NCBI taxonomy): Eukaryota > Metazoa > Arthropoda > Insecta > Hymenoptera > Apidae > Bombus > Bombus confusus. The sequence continues at coordinate 2,718,749 of JACXIV010000072.1, read as the reverse complement.
ATAATATAATATAACATAACAATATAATATAATATAATATAATGTAATGTAATATAATATAATATTAGATTAGATTATATTATAATCTTAAATGGACATTTTAATTAAAACTTTTTAACCAAAGTAAGTATGTATCTACATATATATATGGCTCGTTGTATTGTTTTAAAAATAGCAACAATGTATATATGTACACACATGCTTATTCTGATTGTGTCAGGTATATTTGTAACATAAATCAAACATTGTTGTTATAGTTACTAGCATCAACACTGCTAGCACTGTTTACAAGATCAACATATGTCCAACATCAACATGTATCCTTAATAGGAACGAATTTCGTTCGGAGCCGATGTGCTGGTTTCAACACAATGTCCGTTTGAATGGACATATCCTTAAGATAGTCTACGGGTTCAATGAAGTAACTATTTAAGAGAAGACCCAGTATAGTTTTCAACTCCAACATGGCGAATCGTTTTCCTGCAAATTAAAAATTAATTATATCTTCTTCAATTATTCAAAGAAGATTTACTTTACGTTAAAAAGTTCCCTTTTTGGAAAACTTCGTTACAATTCAAATTACCTAACTACAACTATCGTCCTTTACTTTATGACTCATTGATGTTAATTGAACATTAATATTCCGTTTTCTTTTCTTAATAAAATACAAAGACAAAAAGTAAAAGAACTCGATGAAATGCAAATTTACATAAAAAAAAAAAAAAATAAAAGTAATCAATCTCCTACCAAAAGCGATATAAAAATCTTTTAAAGAGAATCATACGTTATCTGCAATCCAACTGCAAAGACACTCGATTCATTTATCAGTATAAAAAAATGTATTGTTCTCACTCGACAAACTCAAAGAAGGTCTTCTATATTCATGTAGCATCTATATATTATCAAATATTTAAACTTGAAATTCTTACCGATACAATTTCTTGGGCCGGCACTAAAAGGTACGTAAACATAAGGATGTCGAGATTCGGAATTTTCAGGTAAAAATCTGTCGGGATCAAAGGCATCCGGGTTCGGCCAGTATCGCGGATCTCTGTGAGTGTTATATATGTTCAGGGTAATTAAAGTATTCGGTGGTATTGTGCAATTACCTGAAAATATAACAGTTTCATTTCGATACGTTTGCAATGATTAAAAATAAATAGATTAATAATACTTTATCATGAAAGTAAACAATGAAACATAATTATTCTATGATCCATACAGAATAATTCGATATTTACTTAATTTTATGTCTTTTTCTGTCGTACGTGATATACGAGGCACGCTTGGATAAAGTCGAAGTGATTCCTTAATGCACCTCTCAAGATATGGAAGATCTTGCAGAGCTGACATATTTAATTTCCCTCCATTTTCTTTCAATACAGCTTTCACTTCGGTCCTAGCTCGATCCTATAACATAATCGCTATGCATCGATCGTATAAAACAAAATTAACGTAATGGTATAATATTTATAATAATAGATAGATTGCAGATGTATATATAAATTCATATTTTCAAGAGCACAATTTAGAAAGATGGAACCCAAGCAAAGATCTACTTAGTACTGTACTTAACAAATTACGCGCGATCTGTGCATCTGTTGCCACGCATACATAAAAATCCGTAATTTAATAATGAGAAATAAAACTGAAACAGAAAGTTAAAAGTCACCTGAACCTCCTTATGTTCAGCCAGAAGCATTATAGAGTAACAAATAGCTACCGCGGTAGTATCGTGCCCCTATTAAAACAGATCGTGCTCCATAAGTCACCCATTACGATATTATTTTTCTATGCAAGAATTAAAAATGTATATCAAGCGTGTTTAAATGTAAAAAATAAAAATGAAGCCTGTATAACGCACCCTAAACATAAATGTATCAACTTCTTCTCTAATCCCCTCATCATCTATCTGATTATTTCGATGAGCTGCTATGAGTAGATCAAGCATAGCCAGTCTCTTTTTACGAACTACGCATAAACAAGAACATTTCAAAAAATGTTAAGCTACACATGCTCTTAAAAGTACTTAAACTTTTTATCTCACGTACTTCCAACGTCATTACTTTCAACATTGTCATTATCATCATTTGAATTCTTCTCGAAATCGGTTAAATATCGGCCGTTGCTCTGATCGTGATATTCTTTTCGCTCTTGGATTATCTACAACATATTATCGAACTCGTTATCGTACGAATAATATGAATTAAATTGAGTGGAAATATTAAATTCATCATCGATAACTTTGTTGAACATGTTCTAAGAAAAGATATGATTAAGAGCTATATTTATACCTTTCGAGTGAAATTGTGTAATATTTTAAGTAGTCTAGATTGTCTCCATCCTTGAGGGTCAAAGTTGAAAAAGAAATCATAAAATAACCACGGCCTTACAATTCTATAAAAATCATTATAATGGCATGCATTATCTAAAATAATAGGATGTAAAAATTATCTATCAAAAGTTGTTTACCTGTACGCGAAGACTTCTCCCATATCATTCACGGCTTTACGATATTTGTGCTGAAATTCACCTTTGTTCTTTAGAGAAGTTCCCATTGCAGTTTCTGGAAAATTATCGATTGTTCTTGTCGCTAAATTTCTAGATACTTGAAAAACTCCTAAAAATCTAAAATGATTCTAACTGTATAATTTTCTCTCGCTATTTTTTAAATATAGATCTCGCAGTTTAACAATTTACAATTTTTCGTAACTTTTTCGATATATTTAAAATAGAACTTATTTCAAGGTCTCATTTGCATACGTTTCATATATATATATATATATATATATATATATATATATATATCAATCGATACATTTACAATTGCTGAATTTTTCAATATTGTAATTAGTGCATTATCGTATATCTCATAAATTACCGCATATCACATTCAAGGTATGCTCGCTGATGGTTTGCAATAAATCATTCACAACTATTCCTTCTTCGCTCTTCAATGAGCTCACCAAGCGTTCCCCTTCCTCTAGAAATATGTCAACAAATTTTTGAAGCACATTGAAATGAAAAGCAGGTGACAATATCTTCCTGCGAGCTCGCCATTTGCTTCCTGCAAAGAAGATAATCACTTCTTCAAAAATTTCACAGATTTTTATTATCTATTATAAGTCTACTTCTTCCTCCTGATTATATTTATTTGTTTACTTAATCGCACTTGGCGTTTATAATTCAGCAAGAGAATAAAGTCGAATAAGTTTACTAAAAATGAAAATTAATATTTTATTAGAAAAAGAAACCTAGTAAACGAAAAATAAAAGTAATACCTGAACTGGTAAGAAGTCCGGTACCAAACCAAGACTCTAGACTTTTGTATATATCACTTTTTTTAGTAAATCTGGGATTTCCGAGAAGTGTCTAGACGGCGAAAAAGAAAAACCAATAAATCTCTACTATTGAGAAACGTATGTAAACTTACTTGCAAAAGATTGAATATTTAATCTCCTTTTTATGACTGTTTAATGTTATTAAAATTTCAGTTACGTGGAATTAATTAGAATTGTAAAAGGAAGTCAATCAAACTTCTCGTAATGATGAAATAATGTCTTGTGCATCTAGATATCATAAATAATAGTATAAATATCTAGTATTCTTTGTAGTTACCTCAAAATCATTTGGATGACAAATATGAACAAATGCACATGTGAAACTCCAAATTTTAAAAGTTGGGTAATACTGATTGCACAGTTTGTTTAAAAGCGTCCAAAGATCACCTATAATACGTAGTAAATATAAACGAAGCCTATCATCGTTGATCTATTACTTCAAACGTGTTTGTTATTCAAGTTAAATAAAATTGTTCAAATTTTCAAATAAAATAAAATTCATTTAGAAATATAATTGCTCTTTCTTCTTACTTGATGAAACTTGAAAATCATGTATATTCCCGAAAATAGGTAACGTCCGAGGCCCTGGTAACGAATTCATTATTCTTCCATATTTTCCATAATGCAAAATAATGTAGTGCAAACTGATGAAAAGAAACAAGGAGAACAATATCGTGATGATCATTTTCGTAAGATTTCAAAACTTCAACGTTCAACGGTCTCCTAATTCCCTTCGAATTCTAATTTTCTTCACACTTTGCCTTTTATTGCACTGTAAAAGATATTGAAATAAACGCAATAAAAATTAAAGGTCATTGTTTCCAGTGATAACTTCTCATGACACTTCATATCAATTTAGATTTAAGTAACATAACAAATATGATAAATTGCACGATTTATCTTCTTTTTCTTGACTACAAAAAATACTATTGATGCACTCAATCAAGTTGTCAGTAAATACTTCACACTAACTTCTTTCTCTTTACAAAGAATCTAGTCACATTTTTACCCGTATACTTGAATTCACCAAATTTCCACAAGTATTTATTTTAGAACGAATTATGTGAGGATTAAGCCTTGAATGATAAAATAATATTCCCGTTGTCAATTTTCTTGTTCCCGTTGTTAATATCTATTTATTTGCTTTTATAGAACTAAGCATGTGCAACTCTCTCATGTTCCCCTTTGATATTTTACAAACCTTTCACTTACTTTTAAACGAACCTAATAAAGTTATTCTTCTTTTTAATTATATCATATTAAAATACTATCAGTCTTAACCATCAACTAACATATAAGTCAGGAAATCGACGAGAATAAAATTATCAAATATTTCTCGTGCGATTCTTGTGCATTAAACGCGAATGTAGAAATAGATACGATATTTAAAGTAATTTACAGGTTCTTAAAAATTTTAATTCTTTGAATAAAACGTAAAAAATATTTGTTAGAATAAGCAGTTATTAACAAAAATTGTTTATTCTTTCACTGCTATTCAAATCTATGTATAAATATATACTTTGCGCAGTAGATTCAGACATCATTGGTCAGCCACTTACCTTTTCTCTTCAGTGTAAACGCGGTAATGCCTAATTGAAGTCTTGTACACGTTTTAAATAAGAGGTCAGACTAAGAGAACAGCTCATCACTTACTGAAAAGCAAATAAATTTTCAAGAAATTAGTATACAACCATTATCTTACTACATTAAAGCCATAAAATCGTTGATAGGTTTCTTGTCTGCCATTGGCTTTTTTAACGAATGCAAATTCAAGCTATAATAATGAATGTAAATTTTATGAATTCGACACAAAATTTAATTATTATTATAAAATATGCACAAGAAATAGAGTAAATTTAATGAAAATAAATAAAATAGCAACAAAAGAGAGAAATTTTTAATACTTGTCACTGCTATGTCTCTATTTAATAGAAATAACATGAGAAGAGATTTCTCTTCCTTTTATACCTACGTCTCTGAGCAGTTTCTTATTTGTGTTTTACAAATAAGACTTTGTAACGGTTAAAGAACAAGATATTTCCCCTCAGTGAAAAAATTGATAAATTTTCAAATTGTTCAGTGATCATCAAGATTTTGAAACGTTACTAGGTAAAAAAGTCAATCTTCTATCACTTTTTCTTCTTTTTGTCTTCTTAATAACTTGGGAAATAGTTTGTCGTAGTTATGAAAAATTAATAATAAATTATTTATATCATTGATGTTAACAGATCCTATGAAGAAAGAAATAAAAAAGTAATTTTCAAATAAATATCTTAAATTATATATTAATTAAAAAATAATATTACGTTATCAAACAAGTGAGGGATAAAATAAAAATACAAACGGTGAATGAAAAAATTATTAATTTCATATTATGTAGATATAATTTAATGTGTAGATTTATTTTAATGCAGATTTAATGTGTAAATTGTTGATTGAAATCTTGACATTGATAAAAATATAGGCAACTCCATATTCTTGTTCCTTGTTTTTTCTTCCCGAAAGCAATGTAAGTGTATTGCTATAAGTTGGCAGAGCTATAAAAATCATTTGACCATTTTTGTGTAATATCATTCGTAAATTATTAGAAAACGGTCATTTATTATGGTAATTTTACAATAAAAATATTCTTACAAATTCCTTAAATATAATTAAGAACACGTTGCTTTTGAATTACGCGCTTGGTTATATAGTTATAGGTTACATGACAGAATATGCGTTGTGTCGCATTCTGTTCTTGGTACATATATTGTGACTCATGAATTGGGTGTTGAAATAATAATTCAGTGTATTTTATGACCATACATATCTACGTTTGCAAGGCTTACAATTAGATATTGCAAAAAGAAATGGTTATTTTAAGTCCTGCAATATTATCATCGCATTTTCGATCAGTACTTTAAGAGTTGGTGTGCGTGGCCAATTTTGCCAACTATTTCCGGAATAACCTCCGTAAGGTGTGTTAACGGCATCATAAACGTCATAAAATAATACGCAGTTTCAATAATATTATCCCAAGTGGAAGGGTATTAGTTTAAGTAACTTCAGGCTAATTTAGTATCTTCCCAAACAAGATGGGCCTAACAATTAGCAGCCTACTTACCCGGCTGTTTGGCAAAAAGCAAATGAGAATATTAATGGTGGGCTTGGATGCTGCTGGAAAAACTACCATATTGTATAAATTGAAACTTGGTGAAATTGTCACAACAATACCTACCATTGGCTTTAATGTTGAAACTGTTGAGTATAGAAATATATGTTTTACGGTGTGGGATGTTGGTGGTCAGGATAAAATCAGACCGCTATGGAGACACTACTTCCAGAACACGCAAGGTCTCATTTATGTTGTTGACAGTAATGACCGTGAACGTATTGGAGAGGCAGAACGTGAATTAGCAAACATGTTAAAAGAAGATGAATTGAGAGATGCGGTCCTCTTAGTTTTTGCTAATAAACAAGATTTACCAAATGCCATGTCTGCAGCAGAACTTACAGACAAATTGGGGCTAAATTCCTTACGTGGACGTCATTGGTACATACAAAGCACTTGTGCTACTCAAGGACATGGACTTTATGAAGGACTCGATTGGTTGAGTAATGAACTAGCTAAAAAGTGATAAAGCACTGTCGTTATTCATAATTTTCATGAACAATTTATTCATTGAGCATGGACGTAGAAGACAGGTTGCAATTTCCATTTTGTCAGATTACGCACTATGTGTACGATTTAATACCACTGTGATTGTAATTTTTAAGAAAGGAAGCTACTTGAAATAATAGAATATAACTTGATTGGCTCAAGACTAAAGAATGTCTGAGTCAATGCTATATGCTGAAACAGGTTTTATTTTCAAACAAATTTTCCTTTAAAAGCAAAGCTATGAATGAAAAATAAAACATGAATCAGATGGGTGTATAAATTTATCAGTTACATATTATCTGTATGTTACTTATCATCAATAGAGTTGTGAGTTTACTTAAAAAGTGTATCTTGAGATTGAAATAAATATGGAATATTTCTACATTAAATTTGACACATGTATTGTTTTTATTTGGATAAAAATGTATTACAGACGTCATTTGTTTAATCTATTACTAACAGTTTCTACTGTAAGAAAGAAAAAGAAGTAGAAATAAATTCCTATACATTCATGCACTTTACTCTGCGTCTATGCAGTAATTTAAAAATTAAATATTATATATATTACCTAACATACAGTTTTTACTATGCTGTTTTTCGAATAAATAATAAATTACAAAATGAATAATACTAACAGTAAATTATAAGAGTAAACATTTAAAACATCTACCTTTGTTCCCTTGTTTGTAATTTTATCAATTCTTTTGTAGTATGATTTACATTGTAAAGAATTACAGTTATAAATTAATGACAAAATTTAGAAATAAATATATAAATTATAAATTTACAATTGTGTTTTATCTTCGTTATCTACTTTTGTTGTAGAAATTAAAATTCTATATTTCATAAAATAGGAAGATATAATAGACAAGCATGTTTTGTAGTCTTGTTTAACTCAATGTAATAACTTTATTACAGTACGAAACAGTACATTATCATACATGCACTGTGTAATGTATAACGTATCAAATAATTTGTAAATATGCAGTGTTACTTTTATGCATCATAAAATTTTATTCCACTTCTACTTCATAAAAGACAATGAATAAATTACAGAAATATATTTCCTACTTATGAATAATATATATATATATATATACACAGTAGTTTTAACACATGACAGAATAGGGCATCAATTAAAACATTTTAGTATAGGATTTATATATGAATATCTTATTCAGAATGTGTCAGAAGTGTTAAATTGTTTAAAGTTCATTTACATAAAATTTGTTATTATACACAGAATTATTGACTTCGTTTGCTATATGCATTTCATAAAATTATTAGTGCATACAACCATTTAATAACAAATCTTCTTCATTTTAGGCAGCAATCATGCAAGTCATTGTACAAATACCAAGTACATGGTAATTAATTTGTTCAAACTATCTTTTTAATACTAAAAGCTGATACTTGGAATATGTTTTCAGTAGCTTCAAATTAGTTGTGATTATCTTACACTGATGCCATTCATAAAAATAATTTATTCAGCAGTTCCTTTATTCATAGCTTACAGAACCTTGGCAAAATTTGTAAGTTAATTAAAGGAACACAACTACACTCATTTGCGTACCCAAGAATTTTTTTGTGGCAGGACATTATTTTTACCCAATGCTGGAAAATGATTCTCTAATGTATGACTAGTCATGTGTGTTCGAAAATCAGAACCATTCTTTAAAACTTGACCACAGGTTGCACAAATTTCCAAACCTTTCATTTTATTGCCACTCTCCTTTTGATGAACTTTAAATAGTTCCTGCTGTTTTTCGATATCTGGTAAGAGGACTAAAAGCTCTGAAAATACGTTCTCGAAAGCGCTGAGACCCATAACTTCACGACAATGCGTGTAATAATCTTGAGCGTTACATGTTCCTTGGCGAAACAGTCCACTTATATATCGAAACTCCTCGATCTGATCATGTTGCATCAGAACCTCATTAACTTTGGCCACAAGATATTTATTCCGTTTCTGAAATTCAGGAGGATGTACATAATTATATGCATTATTGTGTTTACTGTTGTCTGGCAAGATAGAATAACTCTCTCCAGAACTGTTTGTGAAAGTCAATCCGTTACTATTGTTTATTTTATCCATGCTATTATATTTTATACAAAAACCAGGAGGTGGAGGAGTTGTTGTTCCAAATCCAGGTGGTGGATTTGTAAAACCTGGTGGTTTAGAACTACTGCCACTTAAAGCAGGAAAATCTTCTAAATGATGGACATTTCTATTAGTGGAATTTAAGCTATCTATTTTTAATTCGGTGCGCTTTCTCTGTACTCCGTTAGTAGCATTATTATCGATATCCGTATTTACAACTGCTTCATTGTCTGCATTTTTATGTTTTTTCTTATCCTTTTTATTAATTTGTTCTGTTTCCTTTAGAGACTGAACATTTATATTTTTTGATGTATTTTCACTGTTAGTAATATCTGCATATTTCAATGTAGACTGAGAACTTGATTGTACAGCATGTGTTTTATTTGTCATGGGTGGACTTCTAGGTGTCTCACATTCTTTCTTCACTACAGCAGTACTTACATTCGTTTTTGAACTATTACCATCATTCCCATTAGCAGTACTGTTATTACAATTTTGTTTAATTTTTTTCTTTTTCGTTTTTCCTTTTGTTATATCAGTAGTCGTTTTTGCATTATTACTATTATTAGAACTTTGTGCTTGACCCCAGGAAGGAACTACTGTAATAGTTGATTGTTTCTTTGATTTAGATGACTTTGATAATGTAGGAAAATCTTCTCCAGATTGAATAGGTGGTGGAGAAGGTATCAATGGAGGTGAGATCGTCTTTTTAGGTTTTGGTACAGATGTAGATGCTGATTTCGAACAAGTCCATTGTAAAACTTCCTTCCAATGAGCCAAGTTTGTATTACTACTAGTTGATGGTTCTGCAGAACCCAATGCTGGGAACGATTCCCTCGAAAACCGAGCAGGACGAATTCTGATATTAGGACCTGAAACTTTTGTAGTAACAGTTCCATTTGGTTCATGATTTACTTGAATAGATACATTAGAAGTTGTACTCTTCTGAGACTGTGTGCTTGATCCTGAAGCATTACTACTGGATACACTGAAGTTAACAGTTTTAGAAATACTTGTACTTCCTGACTCCGGTCCCAATGCGGGGAAATTTTCGTCTGTAACAGCAAGAGGCTGTGGTCTTATGGTACTACGAATTGTCACATTACCTCTCCCTTTACTTTGATTTAAGGTAGGTACAATAGGTGCAGTGTTACCCAGTGTTGGGAATTCTTCTGTACTCTGTACATCAACAGATGGTTGCTGTACAAAAGTAGGTTCGTTGTTTGACATAAATATATTTGAAGTATTTGGTGTAACTGTTTGCTGATATTCTCTGAGATTATAATCTCTACCGTTGTAATCTCTACCGTTGTAATCTCTACCGTTGTAATCTCTACCATTGTAATCTCTACCGTTGTAATCTCTACCGTTGTAATCTCTACCGTTGTAATCTCTTGAATTTCTAGAAGTTGATGGAGCTAACATTCCTCTCCTATTCATTCGATTTTCTCCACGCGGAGCTAATGTAAATTCTAGTTCTAACATTCTTGCTTGTTTTGCGGCAGCTTTGCTCAGTTGTTTACTATGAACACTTGCTTTATGTGCTTTGAGATCTATATCAGTTCTGAAGACACTTGTAAATTTTTCCTCTGCACACATTCCTTCTTCACATAAGAAATGTTCTTGTCTAAAATGATCTCGAAGATAATCGTATGAGCTGTAGTATTGATGTAAACCATCTGCATCACAAAAATGACAATATAAGTGATCTCTTCGTAAGTGTCGGAATAATTCATCATTATCCATATATCGTTGATCACAAAATTCACATAATGGATGTCCTTTATGACTTTTGTCATCAATATCTCCTTTTCTTCTATGCTGGGCAAGATCAGATCTTGTATAACAACGTCTTTCATGAGAAAATATCTGTTATAGGTAAAATAAGCATTACTTAATAAAATTAAAAAAATTTAATTAATCATAATAATCTTTAAAATGTCCTTAATGTATATTTTAAGATAAGCTTGAAATTAAATAATGTTTATCTACCTTTAAATTTTCCACACAAAGATCACAGTAATGTAACTCATGTTGATGTCTCATATGATCTTTCAAACTATTAAAAATACTAAATACAGGTCTTTCCTCGCAAATATAGCAAACATTAGCTAATAAATCATAAAATTTACTTTCAATATCTGATGTATCGAAATAGATGTTATATCGCGTGTCTAACAAGTTGCCTTTATGTAACTGGCTAAAAGGTTTTATCTCCTTTGTAAATACAACTTTTGGCAAATCTTGACGGCAAATGGGACATTCATTTTGACAACAGAGCACTCTCATCCGAGTACTACATTCATAACATACAGGGTGTTCACACATACCAATGCTATAAATATCAACATTTTTGTAACATACAACACATGTGTTGTTATTCATACTTTCATTAGTGGCAGACATTCTTTTTCACAAGATCTTCTTTAGAAATACCAAACACTGTTATTATATATGCTCTATACACTTAGAATGTGTTAATTTTATTCGATTTCAATGAGATCAGTTATCTCCTATATCGTTCTGCACAATCTGTAACACAATTGACATTTCATTTTTGATATATTTATTCTCTACTAAATACAGAATTGTATGAGGAACTACTATAATCGAATATTGCTTTCTTAAAAACTTTGATTAGCTATCAAAAGAATACCCTACTTGAACTGATAAAATACAATATACGAAATTTGGTTAGTATAATTTTTATATTTAACTAGCAGAGAGAGAATAAAGGCATATATGCGTTCAGATCATTGGATTCACGATAAAACAAATATTTTGCAAAAAAGAAGCTGTTTATTTTTCGGGTACTAACAATATAAAAATATTACCTAGTAAATTATAAAATATATTTTAAGAAGCAGGTAGAAGAGAATGAACAGTACCGTCCGAAAATTGTTCCAATGAGCAAGATGGTAATATCTCACAATATGTCCCTGAAAGAAAAAGGTTATCACGATTTATATATTAGACTATGATATGTATGTTGGTTGGTTTGATGAATTCAGCTCGATGAACAAGCAGGTTCCGGTTTCTTCTGTTTCAGTCATTACTAAATCAAAGAGTAACTAGACAAACTAGTGATTTGATTCTAGTACTATTTGACATTACACGTAATTTGAATAAATATCAGAATGATTTCCTTAATTTGCATTTTCTTTTTAATATAAAAGATAAAAAATCAAAAATATAATTTTCTGAAAAATATACTTAAAAAAGGATTAAAACAAAAATTGTAAATCTTGTACATTAATATTATATGGACTTTTATACGAATAATTACCAAACATTTCTTAAAACAATGTCGAATTAAATTTTCGTATTCTTATTTATTACTATAACAATCTTTTTATTACAGAAATTAAATGAAATAAAATAAATGAATCCTTACTTTCTATATACGAATTTTCTTCCATATAAATTTAAGGTACCAAATAAATTTTACAAATAAAAGATTTTATTTTATTAAACAATTGATCAAGAGAATTATAATTAGAACGTTCTATTAACTTTTCTCAAAAAAATAACATTTTAATACAGAGTTGAAGACATTCTGTACTTAAAATTATATACATTGCAAAAACTATATATAATTTATTATGTAATAGTAATTTCTTCTCTTTTTATAAATATCAGTTATGTGTTTCCTAAAGTATATTGTCATGTAAGAAATATAAAAGAATCATCAGTTAAGTATAAAATAACAATACAGAATGAATTATACAGGAGGACTAGTATTTTTTAATCGACTTTCGTATAAGTGCCAATCTTTGTTTATGTGCTTCTGTAACCGTTGCACGTTTATATGGTCGTACTTCATCTGTGCCAAAACCAGGGATCCACATATTCCAATTTCTTTCTAAAAAATTAAACACTAGCTCGTATAAACACATTTAATAACATACTGCATTGAATAGTTACTTATTTGATAACTTCTCATAACTTACCTAAATGTAACTGTACATCCTTTACTTCTACAGTATTTGCATGACGATGTTTAGCCAATAAGCATGCTGCATTTACCGTTGTTTCAACAAAATCATCTGCCAATTGTAATAACATTTCTTCTACATCATCGTCTAATTGTTCAGTGGGATCTACTTCTTTCACTAAATCTTGTAATCTTGTTTTAGTCAGAAACTGGAATCAACACAATATAGAAAATTAAATAAAAACAATTTTATTATTTTTGTTCAATGATAAACACACCTGTGAAAAATCATTGAAGGAACTTTGTTGCTGTTGTGATTGTTGTGTTTGTTGTTGAGTAGAGGGTTGTTGCACTACCTGCTGTTTTGGAGGTTGTGATACAAATTGCGTCTGTTGAGATTGTGTCTGAGGCTGTAATATTTGTACTACTGCATTGCCACTTTGTACATCAGGCACAGTAGTCGATGCCTGAGTATTAGGTCCGATAGATTGCAAACTACCAAGTACTGGTGTCATTTCCGAGTTCGTATTCGCAATATGTACAGAAACTGTTTATTCCGTCACGTCTTTCAGATATATTGCAAATCGAGAGAACTTGTATAACTAGTTCAACCTACTGCCGTCAGATGGCTAAAAGTAGCTATAACTTTTTCACTAGTATTTACCACGAAAATATTTAAATATTTATCAAATTTCTATCTGAACCAGATTTTTGAACATTTTTCTTGGCATGACTTCCTATCTAGTCATATTACATCAGTCCTAAACAGTGTTATTTATTTCAGAGTCTTTCATAGCTTGGACTACAGGAGCTTCTAAAATATCAAATCCACCACCTGAAAGAAAAAAAATATTTGAATATTTTTTGAATATGATAAAAACATAAAATGAAATTCTCTATATTTACACTTTTCTTGTATTTTATGAAAATTATACATATGTTTACTATATATTTAATACATATATGGTATCTATAAAAAATACTAATTAATTATAGATCCAAGTATATTAAAATTCGTATTATTTAGTAGTACTTTTACATGTCTACAAAATCTTGATATGAATGATAAACTTGATAAAAATAAGGATATGTACAAATACTTTGTATAGTTACTGTGTATTATATGTATACATATATTATTATATATTTATTATATAAATTTTATATCATTTAAGGTTGCACATACATTCCTATGTCTTACATAACAATGTCTTGAACTTTGCGATAAATATTTCCCCACATCGAATATCGAATCTCGGTATGTACAGTTCAGCCTAGTTTAGCTTACTATCTGTAAAGCACGAGTTAATTTTTAACGCATGAGCTTTCTAATCGTGGGCGCTGTCATCGATAGATTCAAGATGGCCATGGTGCATTACGGAAGAGAAAATTCGAAACGTTCAAACAATAATTTTTAATTATACACAATAATAAATTGATTACAAGAAAAATTCGATTGAACTGTTACTGATACATATAATATTAATTTTTCTCGGTAACGCTGAGAATACCAAACAAAAAGAATGAAAATGGCATTTTTTGAAGCGAGCTGATTTCAGGAAGAACCTCCGATGTCAGCGGGGAGGATGATTTTCTTAGTTTTGTGGCGATTTCGCCAATGATCAAGGTGAATTGACTGGCTGTAAGTTTCTTGGTATTAAAGTTATCATACTTATACACGTACTTTATTTTTATTAAAGAATCATGTCATAGTGTTATAAAGTTAAAGAGCATGCTGTCATTTGAAATAAATGTTCTATAACCACCTTTTCTTAATAATTGTATAAATCCTATATGGAATGTAATTTTTATAATCTCATTTGTATCACGAAGAACGCAGAAATTTAAAAATCTGATTGTTACTTAAAATCATTATTTTGTAGTAGAATATAGAAAATAATACATTAGTAGAATATGTTCTTAAATAATGCTTTATTTTGTAACAATATTTTTATATGAAATTAAATTATAATGTATTTATTAAATTGTATTGTTACAATTGTAATGTTATAATTGTGTTTCTTTCCTTCTTTTTTAATACATATATTGTAATAAAATTAGTTTCATTTCTAATATATAAATTTATATTTATAATATATATATATATATATATATATATATTCTATAATTTATAATATATATAAATTTAAATTATGTATGGTTTTAGTGTAATTTAAATATCAAGTATGACTCCTCCTTTAAATCGAAAACGAAGCTCATCTGTTAGTTTTACAAGAGCTAAGGATGATAGCGAAGATGCTACAGATGAAATTCATATATCTTTAGCACCATATATACAAACATATTTGGCACACAGTGGACAAGGACTTGGATGTTGTGGAATTAGCCTTCCAGTACCATTTGAACGTGCAGCCCCAAGATCTTGGTGGAATCCTAGATTTGATTCAGAAATACTTGAAGAACAATTTAAAAGGAGTGCCTTTCCACAAATTAGATTAAGATTCCGGTATATAATACACTATTGTATACTTGTTAAATTCATAGAAACAAATATTAACATATATTATTTCTTAGGTATGCTCTAACATATATTTTACTGGTTTCTTTAACATGGCTGGCATATTTTGTTGTAATTGGAGCAGAATACAATACTACAACATGGCCAGCTATAGCAGCAGTTTTCACTGCTATTGGAGCAATGGTATCAGCAGTCTTGTATCTAACACATAGAGATTATTATAAAAGTTATGTGTTACCAATTTCATTAGGAGTTGCATCCATGCTTTGCATCCTGTCTTTACTTTTTCTCACAATAGTACCACCCTATATAGATGGCTTAACTCTAGTCGGACATTTTGCACTCTGTTCTGAGATTTTGTTATTGATTTACACTGTCTTGCCAATGCCACTATATGCTTGTGTGGGAATATCAATGGTTTATTCTTTTCTATTTGAATTTTTGACTGCTTACCTATATGGTACAAAAAGTGCAAGAGAAGAATTTTTTAGCAAACATATTTTATTAAATACCTCGATAGAAAATGATGCCACTCTGAGAAACTTTAATATCAATCAATTTTCTAATGTGATGCACGGTGACAACGAATCTACAACTGCAAGTATGAAATTAGTATCGTATTCACAGGATTCAAAACTGTTATCTGCTCTTGGAATAAAGTCAAATCAAGAAAATATAGTTGGAAGGATATCTGGAGTTTTGAATGATACCAATGTATTCAAGAACTTAAATTCCACTATAACATCAACGATAGCTAATATTAATTCCACCATAAACGCTTCGTCTAATGATTTAGTCTCGAAAGGTGTAAACAACGCAACTTCGATATTTGAAGAAAGTGTATTAACTCATAAAAATGGTGAAATGTCAAACTATTTGTTAAGTAGCAACATATCTAACCGATCATTTTCGGACGATTATTTTTCTACGAGTCTTGGAATAAGAATCTTAATGCAGATCTGCATTCATCTGATAGGTATACATATTTTAATAATGACTTTTGTAAGGATGCGTGGTACTTTTATGAAGGTCGGGCAATCACTGTTGGTCCGGCGTCAGCTCGAAATGGAGAAACAACTTAAAGAGAAGATGATTCACTCAGTAATGCCGCCTAAAGTCGCAGATTGGTTAATGGCAGAAAGTGAACGTGAAAGAGAACGGGAGGATTCTTTAAAAAAAGGTTCGATACCGTCCAATAATACAGATATTCGTTCATTGTTTCGACCATTTAATATGCATTCAATGGAAAATGTTAGTATCCTATTCGCTGATATTGTTGGGTTTACGCGAATGAGTTCCAATAAGACTGCAGAAGAATTGGTAGGCATTTTAAATGATCTTTTTGAAAGATTCGATGATTTATGTGAACATCATGGGTGTGAGAAAATTTCTACATTGGGAGACTGTTATTACTGTGTAAGTGGATGCCCAGAACCAAGGCCTGATCATGCAAAATGTTGTATTGAAATGGGATTAGGTATATTTTCTTTCTTTTCTACTGAATTATAGAAATGAAACATTTATATGAAAAATAATCAATGTGTGTTTTTACAGCCATGATAGAAGCTATAAAACAGTTTGATATTGAGAGAAGAGAAGGTGTTAATATGAGGGTCGGAGTGCATACTGGAACTGTACTCTGTGGAATAGTAGGTACTAAAAGATTTAAATTCGATGTCTGGTCTAATGATGTAACTCTAGCAAACAAACTAGAAAGCACGGGAAAACCAGGAAGAGTTCACCTAAGTGAACAAACATTAAATTTCCTCGATGATCGATATATTACAGAGGAAGGGGATTTAATAAATGGTATTGACATTATTATTATATAGGAGTAGAAAACTCCTATGAATAGAAAAGTTGTCCGAGTGTACTTAATCCTATAAAACTTTCTATAAATATGTATCATATTGCAGGTATTAAAACTTATTTTATCAAAGGCCGAAAATCAGATTTCACCAATCAGTTCATAATGAATATTACATCTCCGACAAGTATATCGCCGTTGATGCAATCGCGTCATCGTCTGGCCTCTTGTAATAGCCAATCTAAATCCAAATATCATTACCTCCATATGGTTACTAATACAAATAATTATAGAATGAAAGCAAATTCTTTGCCAAGTATTCTAGATTCCGAAAACGGAGATACTGATACCGCAGATGAAAAAGGGAACGCAAATAAAAGTCCGATATCTGTTGCTAGTTATGGAAAGAAAAAAGCGCGAAACAAGCCGTGGAAATATTTACAACGACAACGAACTACCGAGGAAATGACACCTTTAGAAACGGAAGAACCCAAAACAATTATTGTCGACAGATCAAAAATTGAATCTCAATCATACGAAGATCGCAATGGATTTAGGCAGGTCAAAATCGTGTCGATAAAAGATTTTGCTTTAATTTTCAGCTGCATTATCTCATTCGTATATAAGTTGTATTTCTTTACAGAATACGTCTCAAAATGAGATTGAAATGGATCCAAATCCTGTACCTTCTAGTCCTTTATTGTCTGGTCAAGAGCCACTCAGTCGTGCCTCTTCTATGTGCAGTAGGAAAGATTCCGGAATTAGAAGTAATAGCAGACGTAGTAGTATACAGCAGCAGGTATAACTTATAATTAATGATAGACATTATATTAGAGATACTTCAATATAATAAAGTTTCAGTAATAGTCAGCATGTTCCCTTTCCTCCTGCAGTTAATTTTCATATTTTAGTTATTTTTGATGAACGGCATGGCTCAAGGAGATTTATTAGGACACAGAGTGAGTGGCTATTATACTTCTAGTTCGACATTAAACTCTGGTCACGAGCCGTCGTCTTCAGTACCACCCTATCCATTTCCTCCAGCAGTCACGGATACCTTTGGTGCGTGTTTTCACAAATTGAGAAAACAATCTGATCTACAGTTAATCAGGTAGGTAAATCAACTTCACTTTATAGGTTTCAAAATTATATTATAGTTCGTATGATTTTATTTTTCACGAAGGTGCGTTCAAGATAATGTAAGTTCTCAACGATCATACTTCGTGAAACCTCCACTTTCAAGTATGACACTCTTTTTCAAGAACAAAGAAATGGAGAAGGAGTATAGAGAAAATGCTCATAAGGTTAGCGAATGTATCAGTGGAAATCCACCTACTCTGGCTACCTCGAGATTCAATACATACTTTGATATTCTGATATCGGCGTTGGTTTATACTGCCGTTACAGTTTCGCTCTTTTTAATTTGCGATCCAACGTTATATTATATGATTTTTTTTGTGTGTGCTGCTACCATTCAAATTATAGCGGTATCGCTTTGTGTTCGTCAACTTTTATATCCGGATGTGGTCCACGCAACGTTGACACAGCGAATATTCAAATTCTTTTCACAATGGTACCCTTGGCATATATGCGGTGCAATTCTTGTCGGCTTACCGATTACGTCAATTCTTCTTAATTATACGTGCAGTAACTTTCATAATTTGAATAATTTCGAATATTATTATGGTTACTTAATCCTTGTTGGTATAGTTCATTTTTGTAATTTCACGCAACTCAATTGTTGGATGAAGAATTTCTTGGTAACATTCATGGGTGTATTGTTTCTTTATCTCGTAATGAATCATCTGTTATATGATCAAGAAAATCTCGGTAAACAATTCATTAATAACTCGCTCAATTACTCACAAACCATAATAAATAAACGTGCCATTGGCTTAATCAGCAATCAATTTAACGAAACTATCGTTAAAAAAGGATTCGATAATACTCCTGATTTGTTATTAAATTCCACAACGAAGCTCGTCCTTATGAGATTACAAGAGGCAGAAATCAGATATCATGAAAGATTATACAATTCCGAGATTTTTTTAGATATGATACTTTTACTTTTGTTAGTTTGGTTTTTAAATCGTGAATTTGAAATTAGTTATCGGTTAAGCTTTCACGGAAACGCGGTAGCCGCACGAGACAAAAGCCGTGTACAATCTATGAAGAATCAAGCCGATTGGCTTTTACACAACATTATACCAAAATATGTCGCTGATCAATTAAAAACCACTGCTAAATATTCGCAAAATCATAAAGCTGTAGGAATTATTTTTGCAAGCATAGTGAACTTTAATGAACTCTATGATGAATCTTATTTGGGTGGAAAAGAATATTTGCGTGTGCTTAACGAACTTATTGGTGACTTCGACGAGTTATTAGAGAAGCCAGAATTCTCGAACGTAGAGAAGATTAAAACTATCGGTAGCACATTCATGGCAGCAAGCGGCTTAAACCCACAAGTTAGGCAACAAAGTGAACACGAATATATGCATCTGTTTCAATTAATAGATTTTGCCATGGCGATGCATAAAGTAATAAACGATTTCAATCGAGAATTGCTAGGTTTCAAATTAATCTTGAGAATTGGCTTTAATTATGGCGACGTAACTGCTGGAGTGATCGGAGCAACAAAGTTGTACTATGATATCTGGGGTGACGCTGTAAATATAGCATCTAGAATGGATTCGACTGGAGTGGCTGGAAGAATACAAGTGGCCAAGAACTCTTTAGATATACTCTCGGAACGATACGAGTTCGAACCACGTGGCCAAGTCTATGTTAAAGGAAAAGATAATATGGATGTGTTTTTATTAATAGGGAAAAAAGGCGATATTAATACAACGACAAACACTTAACAGTTTTTGAATCCCTAATGATGAGAAGAGTCGATTGTTTATAAATTTAATCGTTTGCACGTTACACTTATATCGAGCATATGATCTTTTCCAGATCAGGCTTCTAGCGATATTTCGATCTCGTTAAGAATTGTATGAATTTTTACGGTATAATGTACCGTCGACGTTACACACGTTAAAAACGTACCTTACTCTTTAATTGCTCGCTCATTAAAGATATTTATTCTTAACGAAATATTCACTGTATTTTTTTACATAATTTAAGAGCATCAGATGCGAGATCTACCAAAACCTATCTTTATAAAAAAAAAAAAAAAGTACAAAATCAAATCGTTTTGAAGAAATGAAATTTTGTCTTAACAATTGTTGCGAAAAATCTATCGAGACAAATATAGTACGCATCTTCATTGTTTATGTGCTGAATGTACGAACGAACTATGCGAATGAGCGGATGAACGTTATATGAAGTGACCGAGCTTGGTCGTTGTCAACAGTTCCTAATATAAAATGTGCGACTTATTAGGTAACTCTTAGTTATTATCATCGTAAAAAACTTTCTAATATTTTCTTTCATTAATCCTTCTGATTCATATAAGTTTGTACGACTTGGTTCCTTTCATAACGCGAATAACAGATCAGAACTATTTATATTTAAACATGAAAATATGTCAAATCATTTGCGAAGTATGAATATTATATTGAAGTATCTCGAGAATCTCAAAACATTCTTCAAGACTTATTTCTTCATTTTAAATATTATAACAGAGCTTCTATACTTGTTCTAGCTACAAGCACTCGTTCGATATACATATATTGTTTCTCGTTACTTTTTCGCACGATGGATAGTATATTAAAAAAAAAAAAATCTGTTCTAAGATTGCTATGGTTCTCGAAAACTTATTGTTGGTACTCAATGATTCCATGCAAAGCTTTGCATTCTGTTTTAGTTGAACTTACAGTAGAAATTAATTCAGTGATATCTCTTGTCGTAACATTGTTTCAGGATTTGCTGCATGGACTACCGCATCAATAATAAAATCCTATTTTATAAATTATCATTCCGTCATTCTTTAATCTAATATTTTACTTTATTTTCTCTTTCTTTCTTTCTTTCCTTTTCTTTTAAATGCTGGTAAAAAGGTATATAAGACGATATAAAAATAGTGAAATATTTTCGGTATTTTACTGCAGTTGTACTTCAGACAATTTTTAGAAATTCAATACATCAAGTCCTTCCAATGTCCCATTCTGTAGGCGCATACATACATATGTATAAAAATTACAAAATGTGGTGTTGGATTCTGGCATTGTCGTATTCGTACTTACGTTGAAACATATTAACAGATCTTGCAATCTTCACGAAATTATAATTACAGGTGTAAGCAAGTTAATGGAGTATTGATAGGCAAAGTATATTAATTTTATTGTTATCGTAATGTGCGTACTATCGCGTATATTGGAGAAAACGTATATTGTTAAACTCTAACGCGATAATTAGTTCAACTAGTAATAAAATTTGAAATCGATTAAAAACTTGTATACTATTTATACTAATCTCAATAGTATTTTGTTGGAAAATATAGTTCTTTATGAATTTTATTTCATAACATATGTGATGTTAATACGATACGCAAATTGACCGTATTTATATATAACAAGATATAATTTAATATTAAATTTTCGTATTTGAACGACAGTTCAAATACATAGAATCAACGAAAAACTCTGATGTCGTTTAAAATTTTTTCTATGCCTAGCGTTATAAATCTTTTAAATAGCACAGTCTCTATCGCGATAGTACTTCATTTTTTTTTTTTTTTTTAACAATCTCCGTCATGTTACTTCTGAATTCGTGATTTGATTGTCACGTATTAAATGATTATTAATATCTATAATTTTATATAAAATATTGTCGTTATTTTTGACGTGTAATGGAAATCATGTAAAGTACTAATCCATGTTTATGCGATAGTTACAGTGCTGCATTATTCACAATAATAAAATAAAATTAACTAAAATAACTAAAAAGTAACAACGAAATCTGGAAATATTACATTCAATTTACATATAAGTATCTGAACTGCTGCATTCTTTTCAATTTCAAATGATAAATAAAAGTTGCATTTAATGACGGTAACATGACTCGAACGAAAGATCATTCTATTATTAAATATCGTCTTAAATGAAGCTTACTTTATGTATGCTTTTGAAATGCCCAAATA
The DNA here is from genome assembly GCA_014737475.1 of Bombus confusus. Classification (NCBI taxonomy): domain Eukaryota; kingdom Metazoa; phylum Arthropoda; class Insecta; order Hymenoptera; family Apidae; genus Bombus; species Bombus confusus. Next base: position 2,696,361 of record JACXIV010000072.1, on the reverse strand, counting down.
AAATTTTTACAACTAAATCCATATGAAACAGCACTTTTAAAATGTACTGAGAAACATACACATTTTGTTCTTGATTAAAAACAATTATAATCAATTCGAATACAAACTTTTGTACCAAATCGTAAAATTATTTTATATAAATCAACAACCTTTGTATTATACATTAGCGAAATATTGTTTACAAAACTGTATTACACATTGTGTGATTGTGGAAAACCATGCTGTTTTACATTATTACAAAAAATTTGTAAATCCAAAGAAATAGTAATAAATGCGTAAGACTTAATATACAATTATTCGATAATCTATTTAGATTTGTTTGTAATTTATCTTATCATACGTGCTGTATGTTCTTCTTTAACGACAAATATCTTATGTTACACGTGCGTATGGATACGCATCACGCATACAATACATACATACTCACACGCACGCACGCACGCACGCGCGGCGCACACCCTGGATATTCGAGAAACACAAAATTTTCTGTGTATATTGAAGTCTCGAGTTAAAAATAAGAGGGCTTCATAAATAAAACCGAATTTTATCTTTTTGACTCTTTTTCTTCTCTTCTTTTTAAAAACTATTCACAATCGACATTGAACGCGCACGTAAGCGTATTTTCTTTTCATTTTATTCGTTATTCAGTACATAAGTAAAGTAGTTAAGTTAACTTTCGTCGCGAGACTGTGTATGCGCGCGTCCAACTTTATGAATAATTTCAAAACAAAGATCTAGTTAAAACAAACTTATTCTATGAAGTCCTCTTATTTTAGTTACAGGATTCCCTTATGTATATAGTTAAATCTTTTTTTGTAGGAAATCGTTTTCACGATGGTTTATTACTATTTATTAATTCAGACCATATGCATGCAGATTGGTTATCTAAATGGAGTTTCTGCTACGTAGGTCCTGCAAATAAAGCTGCAAACCCGCTATCAGTCGAATTCTCAGATACTTCATCTACGCGTACCGTTTGTTGCTTTCCAAAAACTTCTATTTGTGGTAAATTGTTTATCTTAACTTCTTTACGAAACAATTGACCAACACTTCGACCAATAAGCTGTAAAAAATATTGTATGATATACCGGGTGAATCATCCAATTGATATGATATGATTTATGTAGTACATGCTCAGGTATGCTATGCTATGCAGATACTCACTTGTTTTTAGTATGCAACAATGCACCAGGAAAGTGCAATTGCAGTCCTTTTTCGATACATTTTCTAATTCCCTACAAGAAAGTATTCAGGTCCTTGGGTAAAAAACTGCATATGAGAAACAAGGAAAAATGCAGGATGGAAGCTTGTGTTTATGTTTTCCTTGCCTTTCATGCACTAAATGTGGTGAAGTTAAAATTGAAATATCTTTTCAACTCAGCATTTTTCAACCCAAGTATCATAGTACCTTTTTGTAGAGGTTCATAATGGTTAATAAAAAATTATAGAGACTCGTTAAAAAAATGCAACTGCACCTTCCCCATGCATTATTGTATGCTAAAAAGGAGTGAGTAGCAAACGTAGATCTTATCATGCCATTTAATTTTTCTCTACCTTCAACGAAATCAGACCTATAGCCCAGTCCAGTTCTATGGACATGCAGCATCCTCTACACCCTTCAGTACACTATTTCTATTTTTAATATGCAAATCTTACCTGATTTGTAATTTTCTTGAAAAGATCTTTCTTTCCTTTCTCAACTTTATTTCCTTTAGTACTAATTACAGCCATCTTTTCGTCGAAACGTTGCAAATCCGTAGGATTAATACCCGGAATTTGCTGCATTACTTCGATAATAGTGGGGAATTTAGGTCGTAAACATTCGTAGACTTGTGCACCCAAAGTAATAAGAGAACCTTGATTTGCGTCGTGTTGTCCGTGAAGTTGTAAACCTTGAAGAATAGCTACCATAATATGAGCAGCCATGGCAGGCGTTAAACTGCCATCAGCTGCCAATGCTCGTACAACTGGTCCAGTTAACATCGTAGCCTTTAGACTAGCATTTGAATCGTTCCAAGCTAAAGCTCTAGATATAGAAAAAGGATTTCATTTAAAATTAATTCTACTATAGATTAAATATCAAATAAGACATTGGATTACCCTAACACGCATAGAACAACACTGTGGCACGTAGATGGATGACGAAGAACGACAGCTCCCAACTCACTAACAACTTCGGCAACTATACTATTTCCACGTGACAAAGGAGGATCTATAGCCATGCCACCGCTATCTTGTTCCATTGTGTCAGGAGGTGTTGCATCACTAGCAGCACCACCAACAAGAGCTACTTTCAACACATCTATAAAATCTCTTGTCAAATTTCGATTTAGCATATCAGTAATAACTTCTTGTGTATCTGTATTTTCTTCGTCCAAACCACCAGATTCGTAGAGGTGTGCGATGTACTGCCATTTTGCGCTTAACCTTTGGCACACTGTAAAGAAATGATTTAAATTAAGATATATTTAAATAAAAAATTAATAAAATCCATGTGATAATAAGAAAATAAAAAGATCGTACTATGCGTAGAAACATGAGCCAATACGGGTACAAGAACGCTTTCGTAAAATGCAGGTGGACAGGAATATATGAACGGTTTCATGAAGACGCGTATAATTGGTCGCACTCTATAATCTGGAATCATCTGAAAGAAACATATACAATTATCATTAGGATAAATAATTATATTGCTAGTTATAGTATGAGAAAAAAATATAAGGAAAATTACCTCCATATTAGAAAAAACTGAATTGATGAGAGCTGGTGCTAAACCAGGTAATTGATAGAAATCTCTTCCAATCATGTGACATCCGCTTCCTAACATATGATAGCACAAATCATGAATGTTAGTAAGAAACGATTGCATTCGAATTAAAGCTGTAAACGAAGACTGATCAGGTTCAGAAGCTCGTTCATTATCATTTGTTACATTTAAACCTAACAGGTTTCCTTTTTCTGCTTCTAATAATTCATGAGCATTTTTGTATCCCTAATAAAAATATATAAAAAACATTAGCTATTCCTCTATGAAATTACTCAATGAAATAAAAGAAAAATATTTATTATTAGTGTTTTTATTACCTCTGACAAAGCTGCTAGAGCAGTAGGTACGAATAGAGCATTCATTGTTCTGAGCAATGCAAAAAGAGTTGGCAGTACAGGAATTACATGTGGTGTAGCAGGATTTCTATATACTGGATTTCCACTTTCGCTGAGCGCAGCTACAAAACTGCCTCTTGCAGCGCGATCTGGATCATCAGGGATGGTGCACCTTTTTACAACACATAGTATTGTACAAATACATATCATTAAATCGCTTCGATTTTGTCCTGCCGGGTCTTCCGCAATATTCTCAACCGGTTGTCTGTCTAAACCTATGAATCTCATTAATTCAAGTGGCCCTTTAAACGATTCAGATCCGAGCGCGATAAACTTCGCTGATGCATCGCCAATTATTTCTGCAACGAATCTAGTCTGTCTTTCGTAATCACAGAAATGATTCGATATCAACAACAATGCTTCATAAAGCAAGGTAGCTTCCATCTTAGATAAAGGACTAGGTTCTCTCGCTAAACCCCGAACCATCGTATGTATTTGTTCAAAAACTGGGAGGAGTAGTAATGGATATTTCAGACTAATTTTAACCATGAGACTAGCCGCATGTCGTCTTACATTCTTTGCTGCTTTAGATCGAGTACCTTTTGTTTCACCAGGTGCTTCAAATATCAGAGCAGCAAAGATCTTCTCCAGAACTCTGGGTAGGATAGCAACTCCTGGCATAGCCATTGAACCAGTTGACATAGATAAGAACACGAAGAGAGCACTGATGCAAGAAAGTAATGCAGATAGTAAGCAAGGATCTTGGGGAGAATAACCAAGGCATAATTCCAATAACTGAAGACCAGTCTGTACACTTGGTCGTTCGTTGATTAACAGAATTCTGGATACAACAGAATCCAAGGCTTGTGCAAGAGCTTCCCATTCAAGATATTGTGGATCATTTTGGTCACTTTGATATTGAAGATCCGCCATTCCTTTCGTTATTTTAGCTGTTAGCCATTGTTGTACGTATGTAAATGTTACCAGAGGTGCTACCATTGTAGCTTGTCGAAATCCCTCCAATAAATCGGTTCTGAATCGATGAAGAAAGACATTGAACTCTTCCACTGAATCATAATCTGCGAGACAATATGCGCTCATTCCATTAGCTTGTCTACCTTGTGGATATGCTACTTTTATTAGTTTTGGAGCTGTATTTTCCACATATTTTGGTATGTAAGTTAATAATAATGGATCTTGTTTTATCTGTTCATGTTTAAATAGCATTATCCAAATTACATTTGCCATATGTGTTAATGTCAAACTTGAATACATAGTAAATGTCAACACGGTATCTAAAAATATGTTAAAATGTGTTGGTCGAATGCTGGAACTATCATCTTTACCCCAAAGTGTACAAAGTTGAGTTGCCATTCCAGTTAACACCTAAATTAAAAAACAACATTTTTCATTGCGTCTACATATAACTAACAATATGTTTTATGATAAATTAGAATTTACCTGTGTTAGCTTTTTTAAGAATAAATAATGGTTTTCATGAAATTCATTTGTTCCAGTGAGAGGTGATGCTGCAGTTGCTGCTGTATAAATATATCTCAAAGCATCTTCAGAAAATAAAATCATTAATTGTTTTCTGTCTTCAGCTTTCCCTTTACGGTTTACAATTTGTAATAAACATTCAGCTGCCGAACATTGAAATATTGGATCTCCCAATAGGAGACATAATATTTGTAATAATCTACCATCTTCTGCCATAACATGAGTAATTGAAATCCACTCCACAAAACCAGTTAACGTAGACAGTACTACCTATATTACAGAAAAATGATTTGGTTTAATATATACAATTACAAACATTAATTGGAAAGACATACAGAACCTGTACAACTATTACCTGTACAACTTTACTATGTGCTGCGGCTTCAGAAGTACAACCTAAACTATTCGTTTTTTGAAATTCTGAAAAATGTTGTTCCATTAATCTTAAAAAAAAACTAAAAATTTCAGCCATATTTATGTTAAGTGCTTGGTATATATCTTTTCTTCTTTGATTAGATTCTAATGTTTGTAAAAGTGCAACATCCTCTACAAGTCTCAAAAATACCAGAAGAACTAATTCAGTTTGACTTTCACCCCTTGTACAAGCTTGACTAAGTTCAGCAAGCAACGTAGGCCATTGTTGTGGCCATTCCCTCTTTATCATTTCTACCACAACACGAGATAGTGCATCTTTAATATGAGCTTCCTCTTGTAATAATGGTTCTGTACCTTCTTGAAGTAATTTCATTGCATTCTCCTTTATAAATATTTTTTCTGATTGAGATATTTGTGTCCATCTATATTTGATACAATGTTCCATAAGCTGTAATCCAAAATGTCTAACCACTGAACTTCTGTTTGGAGCTCTCTGAGCTAGGTATAATCCACATTGTGCACATAAAGGAGATGATTCTTTAAATCGTTCACAAGCATTATATACTTCCAAACGTTGCTGTTGTGGAACATTTGGTGACATCATCACCTCCACTACTTGAGCAAGTTCTGCTGATATTTGGGCAACATTACCTACTCCGAACTCCATTCCTGCCTATTGCACTGTAATTGAAAGTAATAGCTATTTGTATTTTTTATTAAATTTTGAATGTAAAAAAAACTAAGAGCATAATATAGGTTTTTATCATTTCATACCTTTTTATTTCAATTTATATCAACATATACATACAATATATATACATGACTTTTATATGATATAAATTTAATGTAAACTTACATATAAAAAGTACAATTAGTGATCAAATACTTGAACTTTGAAGCATATGTGTAAAATATATTATCTGTTTCTACTCCAAATGATAAAAACCATTAACACCTTTTTCTATTATTTGAAGCACTTTTATAAATACAATATATCAAGGTAAAATAATTTTGAATAACGGCAAACGTGATAATCATAAACGTTCTGAAAATTTTTGTCAAACTGTTGAAATTATAAAAAAAAAATAAGATCATAAGAAAAACAGTAAAATTTCGTAAAATGACATTCTAAAAATTCAAATTCGAAAACGAAGCAAACAGAAACGTGTTTGGTAAAAGATATCGTAGCTTTACACGTGCTACGAAAGTTTACGGGTACTATGAAAAATTTAGAAAGAAATTAGATGATGCGAAATCGTACAATTACAATGCAAGAAAAACAAGAGGTGAACCAGCTTGCAAAGTATGTGTAGTATGCCCTGGTAAGCATGCCTTGACAGAAGGTACTTACCTCGTAACGCGATCGTAGATCGAGACGGATCGAAGATACACGTTTGGCAAAAGTTCTGACAATACGGCTTATCAATTCATATTTGTTGATCAATTATTGAGTCAAAAACTCGCGGCGTGTACAAGCGGTGATCTTATATTTAGTTAAATAAGTTCGCTTGCTGAGGGATATGCGGCACGTTGAACGATTACATGTAGCATACGTAAAATACGTACTGCCCTCTAGATAGTTTAAATTCGATCTAATCTCATCTTGTAGCGCGCGTGCATGTTTTTTATGTTTATATGAATTGCAATTCCGATTACAATGGGATGTTATGTATCATAATAATAGTATAAAAGTATTAACGAACCAAGAAAGAGATTTGTTATGATCATTTACCTTTCATATATATTCGTTGATATTTTTTTCGTTGTAATCTTCGAATTAATACAATCCAGAGAAAAAGTTTTATTGGTTATGCCGGTGATCTCTTGTTGATCGTAACACGAGCTCATCTCTTATATTGAAAGAAATAATACGAATACACGATGGATGAAGCTTTAACTACACCACCTACATATCAGTTGCATTTTTCTAAACAGATATATTGCGTTGAGTTATCTCCTTACGAATGGTCTCAACACCTAATTTGTGTCGCTTTAGCCGAAGAAATTGTTATCGGTACTATTAAATTTCAGGTAAAGTCATTGAGTTTCATTATACGTGTATTATTAGGTATTTCAATTTACAAAATTTACATAATATACCTGTTTGATATTTCATGAAAATTATTTTTTATTGCAAAGAATTAAAAACGATATAATCTGCAACTTATCTTCTAATTGGATATAAAAATATATGAATGAGAAAATAAAATAGTATAGTGAAATTTTATTTGTTATCTCTGAAAAACAGTCATAAATCATTGCAAAAAATAACAGTTATGGAATATAATAAGATTGCAAGAAAAACATTATTTTTAAATGAATAATAACTATTATTATTATTATTGTACAATAAGGATGAGGATGAAACAGTGGAAGATATTGCTTATAAACCTTTTAGAACATTTCGTCATGATACTAGACCACATGCTATTGCTTGGAGTCCAGAAACCTCCTTGAGTGTTGTACCTAAAGTTTTAATGTTCTGTGTTGCTGGAGCAGATTTTAAAATAAGATTATATAGCAGTAATCTAAATGAAAACACTGTGTGCCAGGTGAGATTAAAGAATTATAATAAATGCAAGTTATTCTTTATGTATCAATTTATTGACATTTTTTCAATACAAGATGGAAGGACACAAGGATTATATAAATTCAATTTGTTATGAAACCGAAGGTGAATTATTGGCTTCTGTGTCCGATGATCACACTTGTAAACTTTGGGCTGTAAAAGAAGATGAAAAATGTATATCTACATTTTACTTAACATCTCCAGGAATGAGTGTGAGTTTTCATCTTGAAAAATCTGGCAAGCTCCTTGTTGGTGAAAAAAATGGATTGATTCATATGTATGATATACGCAGTCAGCAAGCAATTATGTCTTTAGATACAGATATTGTTCCCTTAATGTCAATTGACTGGGGACCAAACCCATTAAAAGTTGCAGCTATAGCGGCTGGAAAGCTAATTTTATGGGATATATCCAAACCTAGGTAATGCACTGCAAAATAAATTTAAAAATTAATTAATGAACAAAATAATAATTGTAATATATTTTGTGATAATTTTTGTTACTTTCAGTCCACCTTTAGAATCGAAACCTCTTCACATTGAAGGAGGTTTAATAGTAAAGTTCTTTCTTGGCTATGAAAATTTTGTAGCAAGTATAGGCAGACCAGATAATTTATTAAAGGTTACAAATATAAAAACTGAACAAGAAATAATTTGTGGGCAAGTTAAATTAATAGGTGGAATAACATGCCATTATAAATTACCATATGTCTGCGCAACGAGTGACAGAGAAATTCGTTTTTGGAAAATAACTTCAAATTAAAAAGAAAAATATTTTATTACAAAAAATCAAGACCTTTTTATTGATAAAAAATGTTCTGTAATTATAAACAATTTTTATAAATAAAAAGTCATATTACCTAATTTATCAACATTCACTTAAGTAAATTGCATTTCATAGAATTATTTTTAATACAACATATTACAATATTCTACAAAACGTGCAATACATTAATAAATAAACAATATAAAAAAATAATTGAATATATAAAAATATAATAAAAATAATAAAGTAGGAAATTCAAGATTGTTGACTATCATTAGTATCTAATGTAGTACCTATCAAAAGAAAATATCAAAAAAGTCAAGTAGATGTTTATTTATGTAGTAGCATCTAACCACATTTTAGAAATACTTTCTAAAAACTTATTTTTAATAGTTTCATCACACAATTTGCTGCATAGCTCATTTGCTTTGCCATATACCATAACAGGATTTGGGATATAAACTAAATCATTGAGGATCTGATTCTTCTGTTTCTTTAATGTATTTAGTTTTTCCATAAAAGATTCTATATCTTGATCAGTTTTAATTTCTTCTTGCATTTTACCTAAAAACAAATAAATATTTACCTAACAACGAATCAGTGTTAGTTCCTCTTATCTTTTATATCTATTATTAATAATTAATAAATCTTTATTTACGCAATATTTCTGTAACTTACATTTTGCAGAAGCTATTTGATTTTCCAATTTGTTAATTTCATTTGTTACTGTCCAGTGTTGTATTGCTTGTTTATTTAATGCATCTTCAAGTAAATGTTCAATCAAATCGGTGTAATCTTTTATATTATTATTAATAGATTCTTCGTTTATATTATATATAAACCAATTTAGGAGAGCGTAACATAAATAAGCTCGTAAACTAATTGATACAGAATAATCAGCTTTTGTATAAATACTTGTTTCATCCATTGGACTTTTAATATCTAGTTTTATGATAATTTCAATTAAAAAACTATGTAGATTTTCTAAATCTTTTTGATGTAGTAGTTCAAATTGTGTGATTGTATGTAATGCAGTAATAATATGTTTTAATTTCTGTTGTTTTTCAATAGAGGCTATTGCTAATGCAACCTCATGACCAGTTGTTAACCATAACTGAAATTAGGAATTATTAAACGTAATAATCCAATTCTTCACAATGTTTAAAAAACTAGATCATGTAAATCTTACCATTTTCTTGCTGTCTGAAATATTGCAAAAATTACTTTGACACAAATCAGTGTAATAGGAATTACAATCACCACAAACTGTCTCTAAAGTTTGTAATAAACCATAATTTGATTTTCCATCTATCCATGTTTGAATCAAGTCAAGACTTACATTTCCCTTAATAACTTTTTCAAGTTCTTCATAAGTTAACAAATGTATTTCTTGATACTAACATAAAAACAAACATTTTTCAGAAGATAATAATTATTTAAAATAAGGAAAAAATCTAAACACAAAACATATGTAAATATACCTTGAGATATGGAAACTTTTCTATTATATTTCGTGCAAAATCATATTCTGAATTTGTCAAAGTTGCAATTATTGCTTGCTCAGCTAAAGATTTACTTGATATTTCATCATTACATAAAAAAGCAATTTCAGCTGCCGTTATTAACGTAACTGCATCTTTACGGCGTGCGAGGTATTTTACTGTATCGGAAAGTTCTCCTAATTTAGTATGACTGAAAAATAAAATTATGTATTACATAATTAAAATTTTTAAATAAAAATATAATTTACATTAAAAAATATATATATAATTAATACAACTTACATGTATGCTGCTTGCTCGAAATTGCCTGTGCTTACACTATGTTTTGCCCACTCTTTTAATATTTCTGTCAGTACTGGATCATCAGAATCAAGTTTACATCTTGCAAGAACATATGCTTCTTTGTATAAATTTGCAGCCTGAAATACTTCTATAGCTTTGTAGGTTTTATGTATACAAAGTAAATATGATACTGCTTTACAAGGATTGCCTTCAGTTACTAATTGATATGCATATAATTCACACATATCTTTCCATATCCTGCGAAACATTATTGCTAGATTATTTTTACGGCGACTTTAATTGCATTTTATAAAATAGGTAAATAAGAAAAAATACTTCATGGACAGACTAGCTGAAAGTGAAACAAGAAAGTCATTGAGACGTTTCTCTTTAGCAGCTTCTTCTAAATTTTGTTTAAGATTATCATACCATACATCCATCTCTGTGATTAGATCGTAGTTATTTCTCTCAATATGAGCAGATTCTATATAGTAATAAAAAATAAAGCAAATATAATATATATAAGTAGCTTACATTCTGTTTCAATAATAAATAACTTACTTTCAGTAGTTAAATATGATATAAAATTTTCTTGCGTTGAAAATAATACTGATACTATATGATATGAAGCATCTTTCTGAACATCTTCCATATTAAAATTTTCACTTTTCATATTTTTTACGATATTTAAAAGAGAATGAAGTAAAAGTGTTTTTTGAGATACTGTATTAGGGCATTTTGAAAAATATGGCCGTACTTTTTTATTTTTTGTCTCTGTCATTATCATTGTCTTTGACTCTGAAAAAATTGATAAATATTTATTAATTGTATTATAATAACATATTTTTTTATTACTTTTATCAATATTATTGTTATACTTTGTACAGTTTGGGAAACATCTGAAATAGAACATTCTGATGTAGCATTAGTTAATTCTAGTAAACTATTTTCAATAGTATCAACAATTTTATTCGTTTCATTTTGTTTCTTTTTAGTTTTTTTTGGCACTTTTTTATATACTTTTTTTTGTGGCAAATTATAAGCAATTTTCCATATTCGTACTGTAGAATCTGCAGAGCCTGTTATAATAAAATCAGGGTCTAATGGACTCCACATGCAACACAATACTGGGCCACTGTGTCCTGTATATGTAGCTATTAATTCTTGTGTTCTAACATTCCATATCTAAAAAACAATAATACTTGTATGTAAATACTTATCTTTACAAAAAATGTTTATTATTCCTAAATATATTATTACTTTGTATCTAAGGTGGTATTTATATAGTTATATACATAATTTATAATACCTGTGCAGTTCCATCATAACTACTAGATATTAGATGTCCACTTACATATGGACTCCATGCTAAACAGACAACAGTCTGTACATGTCCAGTTAAAGAAGCTACAATTTCATGCACTTTATAAATATCACATTTTTCCTTTAAATTATCATTATTAGTTGAATCTTCCATTTTTTCAAAATGATCTATAAAATTGGATAAATCGAAAATAAGTATAGTACATGACTCAAAAGCAACAGCTAAATAATTTTTTAGCTGAGAAAATGCCAAGTCTGTTGCTGTACTCTCAGGATGCCAGACTAAGCAATGCACCATTTCTGTGGCAAACTTAGCACATCCACGTGTTTCAAATTTTCGATTAAGAAATGAAATTGTTCTAAAAACAAAAGAATTTTTATTTTCATGGAATTCATACAAAATATTTAAAAACATACCCATTTTCAAATCCTACTGCCAAACAAGAAAAATCTGGCTTCCAAGAGAATTCTGTACATTCTTTTTTCAATACAGATTTTGGTTCTAGTTTAAAGAAATTATAGCTTTATAGTAAATATGATATAATAATGTTAGAATTATTTATTAATTAGAAAATAAAAAATACTACCTTCATTTGTAACTTTTTCTGAATCATAATACACAAGCTCTCCCTCTCCACAAGAGTATAAAACATATTTATTTTCTGGACTTGGACCCCAGCCGATAGTATATATTATACTTCTATGATACTGTCTGTACAATATAGGTGATTTATTTCCATTTGTATTATATACACCAACTCGACCTTCATCAGTTGCATAAGCCAGTAAATTTTCTTTTTCAGGATGCCATGCTATCTATTAATTATGTAAATTCCAATTTTGTATAATCTAGAAAATGTATAAAAAAAGGACTTTTTGAAACTATTATAGAGGTCTTACCGCACGAATTTTTCCTTTAATTTTTTGCCATAAAACAGTTACATCAAAAGTAGTATCATGTGCTGCTGATAAATTCCATAATCGTAACATTGCATCTCCAGCACCAAATGCAATATGTGAAGTGTCTAATGGGCAAGCAGCCATGCAATAAACGTACCCACTTTGTGTAAATATATCATAATCTATTTCAACATTATTTTCTTTTATTTCACAACAAATAATTCTTCGATCTTGTGCCACAGTCCAAATTGTATGTCTAAAATTTATTAAAAATTTATAATTGCTTCATAATCATATTTAATCATAAATTATATATCTATAAAAACCTCTGTTTTATTCTCCAATTTTCATCTGAAATGTCTTGAGTATTTGGTACATGCGCAATACAAAATAAGCCCCTACTGTGATGTGCGTGTATTACTTTGACACTTGGTTTGCCTTTTATCATTGTTGATAAATCCCAAGAAATTAATTCACCCCAAGATGAACTTGTAAGCAATAGTTTAGGTTCTATCCAGTGAACTACTACCCAATTACCTACAGAAGCATTTAATTTACTTCTATGCTGCTGAGAATTAAGAGGTGCTGAAGGCAATGAAATTGTCATTTCATAACGTCCATCTCCACCAGCTTTCCAAATAAAAATTGATCTACACATTGCAATTTTAAAATGAATACATTAAAATTGTAGTCAAAAGCACTTATTATATATCTTTTTTTAAATTACCTATCTTTCCCTCCTGAAGCTAACAGTAAATCTTTATTTAGATTTCCTTTTAGGACATTATTTTTTGAGGGACACCATGATAAGCTAACTATTTCAGTATCATGTCCTCTAAGTTTGTAAACTACTTTCCCTTTATCTTGAAAACTAACAATATAAACTAAGCCACTCTTTGAGCCTACAGCTACAAGATGTGGATCATGAGGACAAGTAGAAATATAAGTAGGTATCACTTTTCCTAATGAAATTGAAGAAACAGTATTAAAATAAGCATTCCATGATAATACATAACCATCAGAAGTTGCTGCATATATAACATAAGGATTTTTATAAGACCATTCTAAACCTATTGCTTGTTTATCCTGAAATTAAAGAACATTTTAAATATATCACTATAAATTTATCATATATGTATATTAATGTAGAAATTTACATTTTCTAAGAGATAAGTATAAGTTACAGATAATGTCTCTGAATTCCATATTTTAATTGTGTTATCATCTCCTGTGGAAGCTAATAAATTAGCATTTACTTCTTCAAACTGAGGAGTAAATGCAAGACATGTCACCTTGGATTTGTGACCATGCTTAATAATAGAGTATTGTAATATTTTATCATTTTCATTAGGTTTGCCAATAACAATTATATTTCTAGCACCCCATGCTATAATACCATTAAAAGAACAAGCCAGAATATTACTTAAATACCAATTTGGTGAAGGTGGTAAAGTTACTTCATTCATTTTTATTAGCTGAAATACAAATGAAAGACAATTTCAAATACGTTACCCACAAGGAAACTTCGGTAACCAGAAAATTTTAATCTTTCTTTTTTATTAATTTTTGGGTTTTTAGAGTGAAAATACCCCTTGAATGAAGATATTATTTTATTTCTCAGTATATCTTCAAGAATATAGTAGATATAAAAAATGGCTAGAATAAAAATTGAATGGTTTTTTATGCTTTATAAGATAATGCTATTAGAATAATAAAAATTTGCTGTTTAAATAGAAAATCTTTCACCACTGTTATTGTGAAAAATTTAGAATCTTCTGTCACATCGAAAAATATGTAGAATAACTGCAAATGAATATATTAAATATGTAATAATATAAAAGCTATATCAAAGCAAGAAATTTGCAAAGTCTGTGCATTGGGTTATTTACATTTGATTGTCAGATATCATTGTTATTTTACGTCGTACGATAAAAATATACAAGAGATTCGGATACATATACGTATATTGTTCAAAGCGCAACGATGGTTGTGCAAGGTATACGTATCGGTTAAAATTATTTAAATAACATACACATTATCCAATAAGTTTAAAAGGTTTAAAATATTTATCTGCATCCATTTTACATATTTTTCAACGTAACTGAAAATTCAAAAGATTCTACAATAACGGCGATGGAGGATCTCTTATTTCAACAAAAATTTTTTATTGCGTTAATAACATCGTCTTATAAAGCATAAAAACCATTTAATTGTTATTATAACCATTTTTTTATATCTACTATAGTTTTAAAGATACACAGGGCAATAGGGTATCATCTATCTCCATTCGAAGAGTATTTTCATCGTGAAACACCGAAAATAGGCAACAGAATGGCTGATACCTTTTTTGAGGTCCTCTACAAACCAACACAATTTTTAAAAAATCAGAATTTTCAGATTACCTAAGTTTTCTTGTCAGAAGTAAGATCACATGTTTATAGTTTTTAAGGTTATGCGGTTTTTATTTGACATTCACATTGAGTAGTTGAAATAAACGTATGCATAATACACTGGGAGTAATACAATTTAGACTGTCTTTACAGAAATATTATATTTGTAGGTCTTCTATGAACTATTAAATGTGTTGATCAAACGAAATAAAATTATAACAAAATAATTTGTCGGCTTTAAGAAAACGTTTAAAACATACATATACTTACTTGAAAGTATACAGTTTTCTATTAAACATTTGTTTTAATGCTTCTGTTTTAAATCAACATTTCATTTACAATCATTAAATAACGTTCCTACAATCTGTCAAGAAAATTATATCAATAAAAAAGTAATAAAGTGAATATCCTATATCGACAAGCACATGAATGTCACAGTTTTATTCTATGGTACATATAGTAATATAATTATTAATATGGATTTATTCACTATTTAAACAATTAACAGTGTTAAAATAAGTGTTTGACATACATTTATTCTGATTACGTAAAGATTAGTGCAATAGAAAACAAGAGACATCAGAATACAATGTATTTAAAATTTTCATGAACATAACCTCAAACATAATTATGCATATAAAATATAAAATATATACATATTATCTATCTATAATTAATCATAATTTTGTTTCTCTAATAAGTAATGGAAATAAATATTACCTGCAAATATTACTCATGATTTGTTAACTCTGATCATTAATATGAGATATAATTGTATTTTCGAACCTTATATTAAAAATGGGAGAATGATTTAAAATAATATTATGGTCTGATTTGTACATTTTTTGTATAAAAAAAAATGTATAGTAATAAAAATAAAATAAATTATCAAAATTAAAAATAGTGAATAAAGATATAAACAATAAGTAAATAAATATTAGAGAGACTTTTGATTTTCACATAAAAAATTTATTTCAAAAGTGAATAAATTAATTAAATAAATTAAATATAAATAATAATCTAAATATAATAATAAAATAATAATCTAAAGTGATAAAATATAATGTGTGATATATGACATATTTCCAGTAACTAGATATATGCATGTAATTATTTTTCTCTGTACTCGTAAAGTACATAGATATATATATGAAACAAAGTATGAAAATTTTACTTACGTTGTAAGCTTTCAGATCTTACGAGCAACGAAGAAACATTGAATTTTAGTACAATTTAAAACAAATTAATGAATTAATTTTTCAACATTGGAATGGACCGTGAATCACAAACTGTAATTAACGTATAATGCCTGAAACTCATTCATAGTGATAAAGATCGGCGCTAAAGAGGATGACAAATATGTACATGTAATATTTCATCTTTACGGAGAGTAATTTGAGCGGCAGTGTCACCACATCTTTACTATTAAACATTTCAAGTAAAGTGTATTATATGGAGTTTTTTCTCTTGTTTCTTTACTGTTAAACATTTCAAATAAAGCGTTTGTTTCGCTGTTTTCCAACATTCTTAGAATGAAAGGTCATGTCGTCATATTTTTATCGCTATGTTCTCTCTCTTCTGCGATTTTGTCCAATTTTAATGGCAAATTATTTCATCGCAATGAAAATCCCAATCCAGACGAGGAACTTAATACAGTAAGTAGAATTATATTCTTCATTTTATTAATTTTATCGCTATTTAATATAAGAAAAATTGGTCATAGAAATAAAAGATTCGCACATTGTTTATTATTTGATAACGGAGCAGCATACGTACTTAACTTATTTATAAGTGTAAATAATATCCAATTACATGCAAAATGTTCGAGAAAATACACCTACCTGTCTAAAAGCATGTTTACTTTTTATGTACTTTTTAAATAATTTTTTACAAACATTCGTAATTATTATAATTGAAAAATAGTTTACAGTAAAGTGGTTTAAATTGAAAAGTTTCTGTACTACCTATTACACATATTCATTTTTTTGAACTGTTAATTGCAAAACATGTTATGTTTCTTAATTACTACATGAACTTGTATGTTTATTTACTGCTACTAAATATTTGGAATATACTTACCACATTAACATGCTTAATGCATGGTAAAACAAAATGCGGTGGTAGTAAAATTTTTTTATTAATAATTTTTTTTTTTTTGATAATTTTCCTTTGTCCATTGTGATATTTTATATTTTTGTGGTTAGTGAATAATGATTATTCATTATTAATTTGAACTATTTTGTTTTAGCTGCAGATGATAAGAAAAGAGGGTTATCCAGCCGAAGCACATGTAACGTTAACGGAAGATGGTTACCTATTGACGATGCATCGGATTCCAGGGAAACCTGGATCTCCCGCGATTTTCTTGCAACATGGTCTGTTAGGTAGTTCTGCAGATTGGGTAATATCTGGAAAAGGGAAATCTCTCGGTACAAAAACACAAATTATTTTTTGGTTTACAAATACCAATTGATTTTTATATTATACAATAATATTTCTTCTTTATTGTAGCTTATTTATTAGCTGATCGCGACTACGATGTATGGCTCGGAAATTTTCGTGGCAATACATATTCAAGAGCGCATGTCTCCTTATCTCACAAAGATTTAAAATTTTGGGACTTCAGGTACTCGTAAAGAAGAAGTGATTGGTAACGATTAAAAATATGCAAGAGAACGGTATATTATATGTAATTAAATAGAAGCGCATTGTAATATGCTGGTGGTAGCAATTTAAATAAAAAGCTATGCCTTATATAACAAAAGATAATTAACAAGAATATTACAAAAATAAATTATATAATTATATGTATATAATTATTACATTAATAATAACAATTTTTTTTAGTTGGCATGAGTCAGGTATCTATGATCTACCGGCAATGATCACTTACATCGTAAAACTGAAGGAAAACTTTTTGAAAGCGTATATTGGATTCTCAATGGGTACAACATGTTTTTACGTGATGGCTAGCGAACGGCCGCAAATAGCAAGACTGTTGCAATCAACGTACAGTCTTGCTCCAATAGTATTTATGAAACACGTAAAAAGTCCTTTACGATATATCGCTCCGCTTGCATATGATAAGGTAAAAAGGATAATAAATATATAATAAATAAATAACTCCAATGACATTCTCAACGCAACATCTAAATTCTCATTGTAATATTTCCATATTGATCATCAGATAATTTTCTCTCTATTGGGAGAAGGTGAATTGTTACCGCAAAATAACGTATTAAAATTCCTATCAAAATATTTATGTACCTTCGAATCTTGGGAGGAAAAAATTTGTGCTAATTCGCTGTTTGTTCTTACTGGGTTCGACAAAGCGCAATTTAATTACGTGAGTATACAATGACTTATGTAAAAATCTGCTACACTAATTTTTGATTATTTATGCAAATCTCGGATTGTTGCAGACGCTATTGCCTGTGATTTTGAACCATGCACCGGCTGGTACGTCTTCTAAGACAGTGGTTCATTATGGCCAAGGAATAGAATCTGGAGAATTCGAACAATATGACTATGGTGCAAAGCGAAATATGGAGATTTATAAGAGCACTGAACCACCTAAATACAATTTATCAAAAATTACAATGCCAGTCACATTGTTCTGCGGCGATAACGATTGGTTATCTAGTTCTGTTGTATGTATTTCATAAATTTTAATAGGATATAGATATTTAAATATTGGCATTTTCTTGTTATTATAATTTTCCATTTTCCGATTTAGGATGTGATAAGATTAAGTAACGAGTTACCAAAGAAACCAATTATTTATAAAGTGCCATTCGCGAAGTTTAATCACATAGACTTTCTGTGGGCTACAGATGTTGTTGAGCTAGTGTATAAAAAGTTGCTTGATATGCTGAGCTAGTCCATGAGATATTAAAAGCATGACAGACTTAGATATTATTTACTATTTAATATATGCAAAGAATACATTTATAAAATAAAGAATATCTTATTACATGTGTTCCGATTTTTAATACCGTTCATTACTTTTATTTATAATTTATTTTACACGTAAACACGTGTTTACGTATAAATAAAATTTTATGTACAATAAAACAATGGAAACCTTCAACAACCTGTTTGTCCTAATATTCTTTATTCCTTTTACGGGATACCTGTAATGTGTAAATGACTTTGGACGTGAATAATCTGGTCAGCCGATCGGTTCAGTGGTGCATCCTGAATATTAACCCAACTTAGGTATTTGGCGTCCACCTATGTTACGTAAAAAGTATTGATGTCATAATCTACAAATCGGCCCATAAAGCCATGGCCTACTTGGTGAAAATTTCAGACAAATTTCTATTCCACACGACAAAATATTACATCAATGTATCGAATAATAAACTAATTTCGCAATATTATTTCAGCTGTTTGCTTGATCCCAGGCGAATTCTATTGATATTCATTATCATTCAAATCGACGAATATCGCTAGTTTGTTTTACGTTCCGTCGTTTTTTCTGACGAAAAGTATCTAAGAGAGGAGTGGTCATCTTCAAGGTGTCCCCAGAGAACCCGTACACTAGACGAGAATTCTAGCGTCGATAGGTTCTGTTAATGATTGTGTAATGGAAAAACACTGGTGGCATCCGAGGGTCCCTCAGGGATATACCAAGGATGCGACTTTACATACGGGCTTGAGTTTTTATTATGCGTATCTGGACAACATCCTTATTGCATCACGTGATAAAAACGAATGTCTTTGATCATTTGTAACTATGTCTTTTTGTCAGATCAGCAGGAGGTCGTTGAGAGAATAATCTATGATGGTGTTTCTTTATTACGAATAGGAAGAAAGGTTTTTCGGCTGTTAAGAAAACAGAAGGTCATTTCTTGAGAAAGTTGTCCCGTAACAGGATTTTTCAGGTCAAAAGCCATAAAATTCTTTGAATGATTTCTTGGGGTTGGACAATTTGGAACTCTTTTACGGTCACTCAAGACTTTGTTATATTCTTGGTATATGCCGATCATATACTGATTCCGAGACGACAAAAGAATCGTATTAAACAGTATTGTGACCTACCGTCTGTGATCTTTAATGCATTCAGATGCACCTGCTAAGTGGCTTATTATAACGCAATACACCATTTATAATACACCAATGATTCGGTAACTATAAATGGATAACAATGAACTTTATGTTTATCCCAATTATATTGCTATTATTTGAATTAATAATATAATTCTAACGAGGGAAATCTGACTTTCTGAAAATTGATTTAGAAGATTTTAACGTCAAATTTTTAATTCAGTACATACTACAACACATATTATGCATATGCATACATATATTCTAAAAGGAACATCACTCCCATTTTTACTGTTAATTGTTTATTACTGAAAAACATTGAATCATTTTGCACTGATAAGTTGAAGAAAGATTTGTTTACGTTAACAGGTAAATCAAAGAAAGCTATTTTTATTAAACAAAACTACTCACCTAGTTCTCGATAGTTTAATGTATGTATCCATAATTCCCCATGTCATTAATATTCACAAACCACAAATCGTCATACAACAAACCATGCTATACATGCGAATGTATTTTTCATACATACCTAAGTCTGTATTTGTTTTCAGTAGATTCAGACCTACCTACCTGAATATATTAAATGGACGTTGTTCCTTCTTAGTTTTATTCCTTGCATTGATCGTAGTGATTATCTAAAACCTTTTTCTGCGATTCCATTTTTCTATGTCCGTTCGAATTGTTAGTGAAATGATGTAACGAAACTCTGTTAACCTAACACTTATCTAATGAAACATATTTAAAAAATCACTGAATTTCTACATTCGTGCTAAGGAAATCTGTAAACGTTATATACAGATGGAGAATTTATTTCTCTTTAATTATTTGGTAAAATGTTGCACTTTTGCTTGTACATTCAAGTACGCAATATCACAGACGGAATATTATTACGTTCATTAAGCCTGCGATAACACCTTGCATGTAACGCATCTTTTATCGTGTGTCATTTTCATAATTTTTAGTATAAATTTTGAGTATAAGTATTTATGTACTTACTTCTACCAGTCTTCTTGTATAGATGTCAGATTTACAACTTCCACTGATACTTCATTAGAACCCGAGAATTCCGTAAAAAAGTATTAAAAAGAGGCAAGAAAATACGAAGAAAAAAAAGAATCAATATTGAATCTGTTGCGGACAAACGAGCGGAAGACGGCAGACAACGAGCAAACAAGACGATTTTCATCGTACCATTAAGATCGGATTGTACACGAACAAAGTCGCGGGACACGCACGTGCGTGCGTGGTTTGGTCGTGCGCTTGCGTTTTGCGGTGGATCCGCGTGCGATGAGGCGCGGCTGGTAATACAGAAAAGCCATGGGCCGAAGGAACAAAAGGAGCAGAAGGAGAAACAGGAGGAACAGAAGCGAACTCGTCGCGAAGGTAGAACGCGCGTGTACCGTGCACTTGGTGTACCAAAAGAGAGAGAGAGAGAAAGAGAGAGAAACACAGATATAGAAAGAAGGAGAAAGACAGAAGAAAACAACGAGCACGACTCTCGGAGCCTCGAACTCGAGAAGTCTTCGCGAGTCCGGCGAACCGACACACACCGCTCACCGATTCCAAAGTCCGTCGGTAGGCTCAGTTGTCTCCGAACCCCCGAACCGTTCGGATGTAGCTACTTCATAAAATTCATTTACGTTTTTCCACGCTTTCGAAGCTCGTTGATTTCGCCGTTGCTCGCTGCTACACATACGCTCTCGTCTTCAAAATCGACTTTACTCTTCGCGTGCTCGTTCTTCGCGGTCTCGTGCGGTCGTCGTGCGGTGGGGCTCGATCTTGAAGAACCAAGAAGGAAAAGATAGAGAGGAAAACGAGAAAGAAAAATTCGAACACGAACAACACGTCTTTCTTCACGGAAGGAAGCATACAAACGGGGGAGAAGTGTTGCCCCGTGGCCAAGGAGCATTCGAATCTAGAGAATCGTTTCTTTTTCGTTTTCCGTATTTTCGTTCGGTTCGGACATTTCCGATCGCGCGCAGCCGATTAGAGAAGCGAGGAAAGGAGGAAGAGCACTGGAGCGGCGAAGAAATCGGAAGAAACTCGAGAAGAAAAAGGGAAGAAAATCTTGTCGATTGGACGAACCGACGATCCAACACCGTTAACACGTAAGCGAGCTTTTTATTCCTTTTCGATTTATCTATCCTTGTTGATATCGTATAAAAGTACACGGATAGTTACCATCAAATCGATCGAGTCCTTTCTCTTTACGATCATTCGCTATTATCGATCATCCTCTCATTGCTCGTTTCTTGATCGGGTTAGCAAAAGCAAAGGTATCGCGAACAGGTATACGCGTGCAAGCCGTGGCCTGCACATGTACAGTTATTTAATATTTATCACTGGCGACCTCATTTATTTTAAGTTATCGGGTATCGGTATTCCGCTTGAGTCCAAGCCTGTGCGCGCCATCGGAGTAACCATGGAAAAAGCTGATGCGAGAAATCGGATACGAACGAAAATAGTGGCCTGCCACACGCAGAAAGTGTAACGTGAAATCGTCACCGATATATACCTACAACGCCACGTGACACGCTCATAAAAGCGAATTTAAAGGTCCCGGCGAATCAGTTCACGAGATCTCGTGACTCGTTCGGTCCGCGATCTATAATTTATCGTAAATTTATCACGATCACTTGATCCTCGTTGTGTAGATCACCGAATTCAAACGCGGATAACGGTAGTTCGAAACGAATGGTACAGCGAGTAAATAACTACTGAAGGAGCATGAGGCGAGTTTTCATTGAAACTGTACGATCGGCTATCTGTGTTTTGTCGCGATAGCAGATCATGTAAGGTAACGACATCGTTGTCCAATGATACGAATATTCCAGAACTACAAGAACATCAACGTTTAAATATGTCAATTTTGTATCGTGGGAATACCTGAGTCGAATTTGAAATTGAATTCCGCGCCGCGTTTTTCGTGCTTTCGGCAACCATAGCGACATCTTCTTAATCCACATATAAGGCGAATAAGTTAGATAACGTTACTAGTGGTTTAGATAGTTGTTTGTGATTTTGTTGTTAGTTAATATTTGAGATAAACTTTATAATCTCAAAAGTATAGAAGGAAGATGACGTCGCAAATCTTACTTTTAAAATTTATCTCGGAGTACATGATGGTTTGTGTGTGATACTTTTACGACAAATAAATTTCTGGAAGTAAGTCACTTTTTCTTTGAGATGTTGTACATTAATTATTTAAGTAATTAAAATTTGTCGAATAATGAAACTGTAAAACTTACTTACTTTATGCAGTTGATTATTTTGATTTCTGCGAAGTTAACATAACGAATGGCTTAATGGAAATCCTGAAATAAATTATATAGGCTTTTTTTATAATACATACGTATAGGTGAACAATTTGCTACGATATTTCACGCATAATTTAATTTTTGGCGTAGATATTAAACAGAATTATGAATTTGGAATTCGTCGTGTATTCGCGACTTTTAAATGAACGTTTAGCTTCCTGATTTGATTTGTCTCGCGATTTATTCAAGTGTAATTAATATACGTACAAGTTGACGTATTAAATGAGATAAGAATCATATGAGGTTATGATAATTAGGGTAGAAAAGAGGTTAGAATAAATAATGAGATTTATATAGAGAAGAAATTTGAGCGACAAGGAGAAGATAAATAAAGAGAACCTTTTTAAATCAATATAGAATCATGAAAAGTATAATATAAGATACATACATATATAGCGGAAGATATAGCATAGAAATTATAAGTTATGGATATCTGAAATTCCAAGTTTAACGACATTAATGGCTAAGATTGTAAATGAGAAATATTTATAAACGCATGCATTATTATAGGTGTGATATATTTTTAAAGAAATAAGAAAACACAACATGAGTCACGATATAAATTTCAAGTTCAAAGTCGCTTAAAATCATACAAGGCATATTAGTAAGGATAATAAATTGAATAATGGATATCACTAGAAACAAGTTATTTTGAATGTATTTTAATAAATGTTAGTTATTTTATGAATAAACAAAAACAAAAATAACTATTATTGTATCGGTAATTTTCGAGCTATTTGTATTTTTTTAACGTTAAAAAATATCCCAAGTGCGATGAAAATATGAAGAAATTCTTATTACTATGCATGATTTCTCATCTCAATTACACGTTGAACATTTTTTTGAAACATCACAAATATTTTTGCTATGCTAAAATGGGGTACGATGAGAAATCTAAAAATTCGAAAGTCGCAGCAGAGTTAAACAAGATTTATCGTAACAAATCAAATATAAAACATAAGAATATATGTATATATATATATATATATATATAATTATTATAAATGTTTAATCCAAAATCAATTAACCTTCTTAACGGGACCATCATTTAATCAAATTAAATTTTTACAGTCACAGAATCTTAAAAGCTTAATAAAGGCAGATTAATTTCAGTTAGTTGTTGCAAATATAAATAGACGATAAATAATTTATGTCCACTAAAAGTAAAACATCGCTAAGAGGATAAGGAATTTCCAATTAAAAAAAATTATTGGGTCCAAAAAGATAACTATCGAAATGACGAGTCAACTCGTCATCCTTATTCAACTGATTAAAAAGCAATCAAAGAGTTAACGAAAAATATGTATGCACAGGTTTTCCTCATTTTACTTGGTAGGTTGTTGCAAAACACGATCAACACTGATACATCCTGTATTCAGCGGTCGTATACATGCGTTGAAAAAACACAGTTGTTGGCAGATTTGTTATACACGATCTCTGAAACGTAATTTCATCTAGGTATTATATTTACTCCGTGGAAAGGTTGTCCTCGTGGTTGCATACTTCAGATTATGAATAAGGAAATATACACAGAATTTATATGAGTAGTATACCATGTCAACTTTTCAAACAGTAAAAAGTAATGCAGCTGTTTTGCAAAACGGTATTTCTATGGAATCGTTGCCATAATTCATGGAATCACCGCTGTCTTATCCTTTATATGTAAATGTCGAACTATGAGCTATGGTCGATCATTTTACTCGGAAAAATCTCACTCTCTCGTTCCTAATATAATGTCTAATTGTTTCGAATTGTGACACAGAACAAAAGAATGCAAATGAACAGCGTTACGAGCTATGGCGCTGTTAGGTGCAGCTACGCTGAATTATCTTTGTAAACCGTGATTCTAATCGGAATACTATCGAGATTCCAAGGAACTGAAAGTCAATCGTATAATCTTTATTTCCGCTTGCCTTTCAGCTTTGCGGTCAGTTACAATTACAGACTTTAAACATAAAACATATACTTAAACACGAAGAAAATACGCTGAAAGTCAATAGTTTTATAACATTTCCTACCGTTTAATTAGTGTAATGAAGAGAAAAGCAAAGAATAGAAAAAGGGATAAACATTTGCGGTTTGAACATGATAGAATCAAACGTAACTCTTTCACTTTATCGCGTTGTATTATATTAAATTATTTATTGGCGAAGCGTTACATATTTTGTATTATAAGGTTATATAATCGTGAAATTTCTTTTTGTGCTTTTTTTTTTAAATAGAGAAATCTATATTCAAGAAATAAGTGAATACCTTTAACGATTAGAATAAAATTTTGAATTTCTAAATTTTGTCCTTCGAGTCGATTTAAGTGTGATCCTCATTAAATATACTCAACAGCCACTTCTCTTAGTAATAATTCTTAAATTTTCATGAAAAGTTAAATAGCGCGATTCTGTTTAATTAAATTGATATCAGATGATTCATCACGTTTGTTGGTAAAAATATTAAATAAATGTACGTACGTTTGAGATATTATTAGAAACCATAAACATTGGGATACAAAAGTGAGATACACTGACACTGAGATACAAAGAACTCCACGTGGAACTTATTTACTTGGTTCCAGTTGAAAAAATAAGGTAGCTCTGAAGCATCAACAATGGTAACGCATGATACTTAAAGCGATCACGTAAAGTACTGCTGAATAGAACGCGTGATGATATTTTTGACTGATATGATTCGTATTTATTCAGATTACTCATGGAACGTCATTCGTCATAGACGTTTGACAAATATGTTCTTGTGTTCTATGAAACTTTCAGCTGTGTATCATTTTCGGCATGTGCACTGTTAGTTCGTAATAATTAAGTTTATAGTGATAAGAAGTGATATCGAAGAAACTAGCTGTCGAAGGAATAAATAGAAACAATTTGAAATGGCTAAGATACACAAGACTACAGAACATTTCTAACGCTTATTGGTGAAAATTAATACCTAAGCATTATCTTTATGAACGTAATTAAAAAGATAGGACTCGGTATAGAAAATTGTTAAATATATGTACAAGATTACTATACTTCGCATTTTTTGTATAATTTCGCATATGAGTATTCTGAGCATTTTTTATATCTTTAAACAGGAGACAAACGTATAAGTATCGGTAGTAGTTCACTAATTACTTATTAGCGAGAACTATCTGACATTGAATACATTTCCTTATGTCATTGTACATTTTTTTAATCGATCACTGCCTTCGTTTTCCTTCCCGTGGCCGTACAAAGTCTAACCAACTTTGGTTAATCGGTATTTACGTCAGTATTTTAACCTCGTGTCTCATTGTTCGAACGAAGACCTTTGTAAAAGCATTCACAGGAGCGTGCAGTCAGTAAAAGTAAAACGCACCGTGGCTCTTTTAAATGGATTTACGAGTCAGGTAAAAAATTGCATTGTAAACGCTCGGTTTGGTCAAAACCAATTTAAGACATCAAACTTTTAATTAATATTGTTTCTTTCGATTCTCTGATTTCACGAGTTTCCTTTTCAATTCTTTAAGGACTTTTATTATCACACGTGTTCGGGCAATTGGATTTTTTAGATACACCAAATAACTTGTCTTCATACGAGTGAAGATAATTTACATTGAAAGATTTTATAAATATTAATATTAAACAGGAGCTTATATTTTTTAAGAAAATATTTATAATTGACACAGTTATTTGGGAGCGTATAAATTAATTAGAAATTGACTGAGACTGGCCTGAAATTATTTATATAATCGTTAAAGCGATTGAATTTTTCTAAAATCACCGAGGGATTCGATCAATAAATTAAAAAGGAAGAAAATTCATAATTAGTTATAAACTAGATGATCTCATTGATAGTCTTTACATTAAATCTATATTTATAAAAATCTGTATTATCGTTGAAATCGCTATTATCAATAATTAAGTTGTTATCTTAAAAATGTGAGAATTATATTCCTGTTTTCCAATCGCTTCTACCAAATATCAACATCAAATTTTCTAATACTCGCCTTTCTATGTACGCGTTATAATCGAGATTCTACTATACTTGGCTTTAATCAATAAGGAAAAGAAGCACGAAGGAACAGAAAATGAAGGAAAGTTGGCATAAATTTATGAATCGAGTGTTCTTGTAGCTTCCAGAACATTCACGTAGATACTGATAAGTCGTAGGTTTAGAAAATAATTAGAAATTGACCGAGACTTGCCTGAAATTATTTATATATAATCGTTGAAATGATTGAATTTTTCTAACATCATCGAAGGATGCGGTCAACAAATTAAAAAGAAGGGAAATTCCTACGCATACCATATACTTAACCATACTGAAACTTGATCATTAAACATAATTAATTCGTTTAAGAAACAAAAAGAATAAAAAAAAAAAAAAAAAAATAAAGAAAAGTCGAGAAGAAGAGAAGAAGAAAGCAGGGATCATAGTATGAATGGAGAGTTGTGGTAGTTTCCATAACATTTAAGTAGATATCGGTAGATCAGGCAGGTGTATTTGCATATATGCGTTTCTGTCGAAATTTCAACGAGTCTGGTAACATGACTTTCGATTGAAAGACGATCGTTCGTTGCATTATCGTAATACATGGGAGATCGTAACAGCAAGTCCTGGACACTGGTGTGTAGCGTAAAGGCTGCATAGTAGACGGTACGCTTACGCCTCGAAGCATTTCGTTGTGAAACGATTGAAGCATTTACGAGTCGATCGTTCCACGAGGACTTTCTAATCCGTCGTATATACGTACAGGGTGTCCCGCAAGGTGTGCCGCGAACGCTGCGAGTGACAGATTCCTGAGTCGAAAACACGACGACTCGCGTAGCCTTTTCGCGACGCGACGATCGCACACTTTTCAGCCGCGATCGAACCTGTTTTTCAACTGGGCGATCCAACGCATACGAGATACATACGTGGACTTTTTTCTTTACAAATATCGCGGGTGACAGGTTTATGATATGGAGATCCGGTAATTCGCACTACTTTTTCGCGATCATTTCCTATTCCTTTTTCCATTTTCGCTATAATCATCGGAGTTTTTGCTCGAGTGACTCAATGTAGGCGGAATACAGAAATCTTTACTATAAAACGTGAGAATTAGACTGCGAATATTTTCTTTTTTTGTTTTTTTTTTTTTATTAAACATTTGAAATCTCGATGGGGGTTTATTTCACCTTACGCGTGTCTTTAACTTGTAAATAGACTGCGGGTATCTATGCAAATTCATATTTTTATGAAGATAATTAAGAGAAACACAAGCCGGGTAGAAAATCGTTTTACGTGATAAATATTACAAGGAGTACTTCACTTTCGATACTTTATATAGCACTGGAGGATGCGTGACGCGCATTCTGCGCACTTTTGCACCTTTAAATTTACGCATAAAAACAAGCGCTTTAAAGTCCGCACTCTAATAATAATCGTTTGAATCGACGACGAATACAGCTATCGTGAATAATAGCCAATTTTTCGATCATCAGCCAATCCACCTTTCGATTTACATATTTTCCCGCAAATATTGCCGATTATAAATTTCTGACTTCGAAGATTCATAACTTTAGTTCGATTGCACGAATCTCTTTCTCAATATGAAAATCTTATCGCGAATATTATACAAGCTTTAGGCTCTTTTTTTATCGTAAAGTACAAAAATTTATGCAAACGTCTTTCAATTAGTATCATCGATCCTAAAAATATAGCGAATTATAGCTGTTTGTATCGAAGGTGCGAGATATCTTGCAGTTTTTAAGTTGCGCGGCAAAGTTACAGCCTTTTTTTAAGTTGTAAATGAACCCGTTTTCCGATTTGGCAAGTTTAAGGCACGCACGAAATACACGAAATACGTGAATATGGTCGCGAGTGTCTCGCCTGCGTAATCTTTTTGATATCGTATGCGTGTTCATTTATTCGAATGTGTCGATAAAAACTGCGTTCAGTGAGAAACGAACTTGCATACGCCTTCAGGAATGCGGTACACGCAGGATGCTATTTAGATAAACATTTTTTCAACGTGCAAGGGTTCGGTTCTCCAAATTTTTCGCGTCTACAGCAACCTGAGAATTCGTTTATATTTATTTAAAAGATGATAAAATACGTATACAATTAATGATTGAAATTACTGGTTTTCGCGTATGCTTTTACCGTGTCCTTTCGTATATTATCTGCTTAGTTAAGATTACGTATTTAGATTAAATTTGCACGAATCGTACAACCGCGTTTATAAGGTGTACGCAGAACGAAATAAGAAATTGGATTCGCAAATTTTTATACATGTGTGCAATGAAATAAAAGTATTAGCATAGATTAGCTTTTCTTGTAAAATTCTTCGTAAATTTCTAAAAGAACATGATTTATATGTATTCAGTTTCTTTCTTTTTTTTTTTTTTTTGTAAAATATGAATTCAATTATGTCTGAGAATTGTAAATTTAACAACGATTCCAAAATTATTAAATCCAATGTTTCATTTCTCGCTACTCTAATAGCCACAAACGATGATTGTAAGAATCTCCGATATTTTTAGTTTTACAACGCCAAACAAGATAAAACAATATGCGTTTTTCCAGTGACTTTTCACGACCACAGGTCGACTTTATCGTCAGCCATTCGCGCATTCTTATCCGAGGAAAGGTTTCGAACGTGAATTATATTGTTTAAACGCAACAATAACAACGCACAGCCGGGGTTCTTGCATCATTCGGGTCAGCTTTATCCGTATTTACAATGGCACATACGGGTGATCACGTACTGTTGCAAAACAAAAGCGGGAATTTTCGAAAACAGTATTTTACTCGCGAGGAAATTTTTCCCTTTAGATATTAACATATTCGTCGCGTTAATCTCGCTACGTTCTTCGATTCATTTTTAATCTATAATTAAGATTTTCATTTAAGAATGTTCTTGTTCAGAAGTTTCGCAAGTTTGGAGAAAATATTAAAAAATTATTAATATACACGTAATATACACGTGGTTTCTCGTTTCAATCTTTTAGCAACATATCTTTTAAAACATCGGTGGTCGTTTCGTTTGCTGAAAAGAGAACAATATTGAACCATAAAAAATCGGGCACTATAGTCGAGTTAAACTCGCTTTATTTATGCGATAGTAAATGACAGCAAGTGTTCATTGATTGATGACTATTAGATTAGTTGGAACGATCCGTGCGCCATCATTGAGAAATAGCGGGAAAAGAGTTGCGAAAACAGAGAAGAAAAAGAAGTTTGACCGTTTAAAAATCAAGGTGAACTTTGTGCTAGAGAACTCGAGACCCGGCTTTTTTCTCTCTCCTTATTTTCTATAAGACGCGCAAGAAATCATGACAAAAACATTTGTCGAGAGAGATTACACGCTTGGAATAAGGTAACGAGTAAGATAAGGTACAAAGTATCAGGATAACTGTACGTCTTTAATAGATACAGTTAACACGTTTTGTAACATACGATCTTCCGCAACTTATTTGCTTTATCCGTCTGATTAATTTAATTACATTTTACTTCATAGGATTTCCTTTTTTATCTATCGACGGCCGTGTTCTTTTCAGCTTTTTATCAGCTTCTCTGTCATTCTTCCACTTTTATATCTTCTGCATCGTACCTAAGAGTAGAAATCAAGGCTCTCTTGCTGAGTAATTCGTTAAGTAATAATATTAGCGAATTGACAAGTTACGAATAGTAGTTTAGAAGCTTTTACTTCGCAGTTCTCCTGGTAGTATATCTTCCTTGACAAATATGGTTGAAATATCAGGAACACGATCAACCGACTCTACATCGCAGAACAGACACTTTAACTATTTTTAACACGTGCGACGTTGTTTGAAATGATGTAAGACCAATAAAATGTCCAGTTTTTAACAACGCGATGAAAAGAAAAACAACCGAGAAGAAGAAGAAGTAGAAGAAGAAGAAGAAGAAGAAGGAGGAGGAGGATTAAGAAACGAGATATGTTTGCCGAGAAAAGAAAACGTAGGGAAATTTTGAATGCCGGCCAAGCAATTTATCGAACCTTGACCTCGTCGTGGTACAAGTTCGCACTCCAATTAATTTCAAAGTCTACGCACGCCTCTCTCTCTCTTAAGCTATCTTTATATGCTAGAAGTTGATAACACTTTGTTACGTCCTATACATGCGTAATGCAATCCAAGTCTGCAGAAGATTCGTTTTACGATCGTCATTAGCATCAGCTGGTTTCCCAGCCGGTTAATGATAAAAAATCAAGATACGGGAAATTAGCTTATTTTACTGCGACTTCTGGGAATGCGTTTAAACGCAACTTTTTATACAACGGAATAAAAAGGAAGCTCGTCCGTCGAGGTATTAAAACCCAGCGTAGAACCTGGATTAGCAGCGGGACAACTTCTGCTTTCCCAATCAGCCGGATTCATCGAAAAGGATGCCGATTAATTCGACGTTTTATAGAAATCGTCTTCGAATAACTCTTTCTTTCTTCTTTTTCTTTTTTTCTTCCTCTCACTTCTGTATGATCGATGATCGAAAGCGACGTTCTAATATCCCACGGTCTAAGATCCTTCTACGTATTCCTCTTGATACGTATATTCGGCGACGAAATGTCGTTTTCTTCTGTTATCGTCGAAGAAGAAAGTATTGCACGTTATCGACAGCAAATATTCGGATACGTATCCTTTACGCTTATGGGAACAATCTTAACAGACTCTACTCCTTACGTATCTTACGTACACTGCCGCTCCAAAGTATCCACACGTTTGCTTATGTTTGACAGGATATAATTAGAAGATATTAATATTCTATTATTATGACAATGAAATACTATTGGTATCTGCAAGAATGCAGTAAGTTATGGAATAAATTATACAATTTTTCAACGAGGTTTGCAACTAAACGTTCCGCGAAAGTTATTTATTCATAGACTATCTACGTAGCCTTCTTGTACAGATCAGACGAAAAAAAGTTTGCCTAAACTTACATATCATGATTAATCCAAGCTATGATATTCGAAACCAGTGGACACATCGTGGAGTCACATTCCAAATTCTAATATATACCGTCGGCCACATTTTAAACGAATAATTGAAGTTTCTTATTTGCACAAGAAGATGACAAACGTTGATAAAAATCAGAAAACCAACGAAATTATCATACGTTTCTGGTGTAATCTTTATTTTTATGAAATATCAGTTCCTACTGACTCTTGTCCTAATGCTTATTTATGTTCAATAATGTATGTTCGTGTACGTTCGTCGTTAATATACGAAATTTATAGATTGCACAGGGAAATACGATTGAAAGTGTCGACAGGTTCTATCCTTAGTGCCGTGTCCATTTGTTTGCAAGAAGAAGGAATGATACAACAAGATTGGTACA
This sequence comes from Bombus confusus, assembly GCA_014737475.1. Taxonomy (NCBI): domain Eukaryota; kingdom Metazoa; phylum Arthropoda; class Insecta; order Hymenoptera; family Apidae; genus Bombus; species Bombus confusus. Next base: position 2,663,978 of record JACXIV010000072.1, on the reverse strand, counting down.
AGATTCGCGGTTAAAGCAGAGTTGAAGGTCGTTGGAAACTGGTTAGGGTGGGTATTCTGCTTTCGTGGTACTACACTTTGGTGGCCGAATCGTGTTCAAGTAAGTCAGGGTCATACAAATCGTGTTTCTGTGCTACCGATATAAAAGTGGGAATTCAGTTAGGCGTATTTACCACACGTACCAGGACGCTTAATTACGCATACCGAATTACCGATTTTTTTACGAGTATAAGCATACTCTTTGACGTGATGTGTAAACGCCACGTGGCGCCCCTTTGCTTTCCGAAGGAATTGTAGTTTCTCTTTGGGAATTCACGTTGATTTTTAATCGTGTTCGCTGCGTTTATAGAATCTTTTTACAGTGAAATTGCCTTAAAAATTTTATTATCGACATTAATAAAATCTATTAAGAACTTTGGTATTAATTACAAATGCATATACAGCGCGTTAAGCGTAAATATCCAAACACTGATAATATTCTAGTAAAAGTAAATTAATCTTATTGAAATTTTATTCAAGAGAACGAGGTACAGAGGTGTTTCAATTTTTCGATCTCATCAGTTTGCACCATTTTCACGGACTTAATTACGTTATGTAATCATAGTAAAAAGATTTACTGGAATAATCCATATTTCGTTGAAATTTGTCAAATTTATCAGAGGCACCCGTTAACCGACTGAAATAAATACTCTAATTAAAACGTGTATATTTTCAATTAATCTAAATCATATTTACCGATGATAATATAGTCTTACACGATAATTATCGAAACTTTAATTCACAAAAAGTTCTCATCTTCTAATGTGTCTGTCGCACGATAACCGCGCGTTTCAGCAAAAAACAATTCTCACATGTTTTCTCTTTGGAACATGTTTTCTCGAAGGACGAAACGAAGAATTCTCGTATCGCGCGCTCGCTTGGTACGGCGGTATTCTTGTTATGCAACAGAAAGATTAGTTATGTCTTTTCGTCTTGCTTTTCCGTGGCTTTGTCTTTCGCTGAAGAATGAAAAAAAGGAGGAAGAAAAAGAAAAGAACGTTCCCGATTGGAAAGGAACGCGAGCCTCGCGCTTTATCCGCGTTTTACTCGTCTGATACAAGGAAACGCGACCTTTCGAAATGGCGGGAAAGGTTTTTGCTATAGTTGACAGGTTTTCCGTCGTTTATTAATACGTACGATAGCCTTCTGCGAACGTTGCGTTGATCTTGATGAACGATCACAATGAAACCAAGGTTTATTTATTCTCCTATATGTTCCCGCGCGTGGATTATCGCGATTCTATTGCTGTAAAATACAGTTTTTGCATATTATTACATCGTCTTTACATGAATATATCAGACAAGTGTGTATGATTTATCGAAGTAGTTTTTTTTTGATAGCTTTAGGTATAATTTACGATTCAAACGATTTGAAACAAGATACATTAATTTAATATAACCTTGATTAAAAAGGGTGAATCTTAAAAGAGTCTGGAAAAAAAAAGAAAGAAAAAAAATACGCTTCATTAATATAAAATAACACGAGATATTTTTTCTACGAAAATGTGAATTTGCACGAAGATCCACAGCTTAATTACGATATTTAAGAAGCGAAACAAAATTACATTTGGGTTCCAATTCTCTAACCGTTTGCATAGAAGCATTCCCAGCCAATTTATTATATTTACATAATGTTTCTGTATACATAATATGACACAATCCTTCTCAGAAAATCTCTCAATGCCATTCATCTTTTAACATTAAAATTACCTTTTTTTTCTTTCTTGATTTGTAATTAGAATGAAAATTTGTAATTAGTTGGATAATCCATTGGATCATAGATGACCATATATCAATCCGAGTAATATGCTAAGAAAAATGTAAAGTCGAAAGATATTGCTTCGCGTATTTCCTACGAGACGAAAAGATCCTTCGAGAATGACCCAAAGAACGCAGCAGGTTTGATCAGTCTCACTCTCGATCCTCTCTATTCCGCTCCCGCTTGCCCAATTCAAATTCATTGCGGCAACTGTTTAAAGCATGTACATCATATAGCCAACGATATCGTATCGGCTTAAAAAGTCGTCAGAGCTGTGTGCCATTATTTGTAATGGTCACGCACGATCATCGAATATTCCGCTCGAACCGCGAGTGAAATTGGTCTTTAAGCTTCTGCAGGTTTCCACCGGTACCTCTTGGTCGTAAACAAGCGGGGTCGTGGAACGTTTTCTGGCGCGGAAGAAAGTAAGCAAGTTTGAGAAACGCTGCGAATGAAACGAAGATTTGGCGTGGGTGGGGGGCAGACAGGGCGCAGAAAGAGTTAGCGAACGAGGTGAAGGTATTGCGAGCGCCGGTTAATTGCGATGCACGCCGTGCGACACGTGTCACAGCATTGTGCGGCCGGTCACGCATTCCCATCGATTACATCGACGACAAACGAATTTACAAGCGCAACTGGAACGTGATTCGCGAACGGCTTCAATAAGGCCTTTCCAAATGGAAAAAAGGAAGAGAGAGAGGAGAGAGGAGAGAGGAGAGAGAGAGAGAGAGAGAGAGAGAGAGAGAGGGAGAGGACGAAGGGAAAAGAGGAGGAAAAAGGAAAGGATTCCCTTTAAACTGCACGATCCGTGACGAGGTCTTCGCACGCCCCTTCATACCAATGAACGGCCCGTTATAAATCGCTTTTACAGAAATACGCGATGTTGCACGCGCGCCACCGTCCATAACTATCAGCTCGTAATATACGAGGCGTTCGTTCTGCACCTCCAATATCTTGTCTTCTTCGGATGCTTTTCTTAGATATATAACATCGGTTGAAATATTTCTCTCGATAAATCTTGGCATTTTCGTTTTTATTCCTATGGTTGTCCCGAAGGAGTATCTTATGGTCGTGTTGAAAGGGAAAGGAATCTTTCCTTTTTTTCGAGCAGGGTCTGTTTCTTTGAAAATGTTAGGTAGGGAACGGTGAATATTTGAATAATCGAACACAAGATTATTTCACGGTGATTTCGAACTTTGAAGTAGTTTTTGTCTTTTAATAAATCCACATGTAGATTCAATCCTTGAAAATATATAAATAGAGTACACTAAATATATACAAAGTAATAAAAATGCAGTAGAGTAAACCCGATGCGAATGTCGATGCTATAAATCATACATGTAAATTCATCTGCGTCCAAAAAACTGCTTACTCATCAGTCTGTTATGCAATCAACAACTTCATCCTCATCTCTCAAATGTAAGAATCTGTCTCAATCAAATCGGATATACCAAAGTACACTAATACAACGGATTAAAAGAACACGGTCGAATACAAATATTAAACAATTAAACGTATTTAATAATAAAGTACACATAAATTCATTTTCGTCCAACAGCTGTTCCCTCACCAATCTTATACCAATCTTATTTTCCCTCTTCTTTCTCCAATATGAGAACCTCTTTTTATCAAATTAGAATCTATCCCAGACGAAGTATATTAACAATCAATTAATTAATAATGTTGCAGGTAGCAAACACGTAGAATGGTAGCCTCACAACACGACGGTACTAGAAGTGTTGGTGGCGGTGGCGGTGGAGACGGTGGAGGCGGCGGTGGCGATGAAACCGTGTACACGGTGACCGTGAGTGGTGTCGGTTACAGGAACGAGGGTTACAAGGACGATGGTACCGATGGTATACCTCCTGAGCCGCAGAAACCACCGCAATTATCGTCCACGGACGACGATACCCAGTCCAGAAAGTTCAAGCTCTCCCGCGGCGAGAAATGGCGGATCTTAAAGAACATTAGCACCGTATCCGTGGCATTTATGGTGCAGTTCACCGCGTTTCAAGGCACAGCGAATCTACAATCGTCTATCAACGCCAGTGACGGTTTAGGCACCGTATCCCTATCAGCGATTTACGCGGCTTTGGTATTATCATGCATCTTCGTGCCAACTTTCGTTATCAAAAGGCTCACCGTCAAATGGACATTGTGCGTATCGATGCTGTGCTACGCACCGTACATCGGCTCCCAGTTCTATCCAAAATTTTATACCTTGGTACCGGCTGGCGTGCTGCTTGGTTTGGGTGCCGCACCCATGTGGGCTGCCAAAGCCACCTATCTCACGCAGGTCGGTGGCGTCTACGCGAAACTCACCGATCAGCCGGTTGACGCCATCGTCGTCAGGTTTTTCGGGTTCTTCTTCCTTGCCTGGCAGACTGCTGAACTCTGGGGAAACCTCGTGTCGTCGCTTGGTAAGTGGTGGCCTTATTTATTTTTACTTTTCCTCTTTTTCTCCATTTCTCTTTGGTTAGATATGCATTGTGCTGTTTTATCCTGAAACTTTAAAGCTCAGGCAATTTTTTATTCTTTCGTTGTTAAGTTTTACTTTTTTTTTTCTTTTTTCGTTTAAATACAGTGCTGTTTAATTTGAAGCTCAGGGAATTTTGTTCATTTCGTTCTACCTCTCTCTTTGTCATATACTTTTGGTTAAACGCACACGGCAGTGTCGCTCGTTGTAAGATTTTCGAAGCTCGGAAATTTTTTATTCGACTCGTATCTAGAAGAGTATTGTGAAAAAATTCAAATTTTCGGTTATTTGACTCGCGTTAAATTTGTGGTAAGAACTTTTTTTCACTTAGCTTGCGTCAAGTTTATATGGAAATGTAAAAATCTTTTTTATTTGCCTTATATTACGTAGAAGTACATGTATGTAAAAAACTAAAAGGAAGGAGGATGTTTGAAGGATTTCAGTTTTTTTCTTGCGAATAGCATTGAATAAACTCATCGTATAGTGAGAGGTTAATGTAACGAAGTCCAACGTTCTCAATGTTAGCATCGTTTATCGATGCTATAATCGACATTAACATATTCAATAATAGATAGTCAGTGATCGAATCTCAATAAAAGAATAGTTGTTATTTAAGAATTTGTTTAAAACGAAGTCGTATAAATGGCAGCTTATTGAAATGAAATTTCCTATCCTTATTAACGATCAACATCGAACGATCTTTGTTATAATTGTTAATATCATATTCTTATAAACGATCGATATAACGAATATCTGCTATAGGTAAATCTATAGAAATTACTTTGAAAGCCAGGCTCACACATCGATTAGCATATTAGAGAAATTTGATGCAAAGGTAATGGTGCAAAATGAGGACGATAAATCGAATAGAACGGAATTACGTAGTCAATAGGTGTTTTACAACCTGAATTATCGTTCAGTAGTAACTCATAGGATAACAAAATTGTTAGACTGCGTTAAAGCATATACATTCACCGAAGCAGTAACATAAGGAAATCCAGTAGAAAACATACCACGAGTTACCCATCAATACTATAAATCAGCTCTAATTAACGGTACCGTTAGGTTAAACAGAGTCTTCCTCATCGAATATGCACGAACTTCATCCGGCTCAAAATTCCCTCGAACGGTCAGCGAATGTCCTATCCAAGAGAGAGAAAAAAAAAAGAAAACCAGAAAAAGAATATCTCGAACCACCGATTCCTTCGTTCTACTTCTACTCATTCACGGTATAAGTTAATCTTCTCTAATCATGCCCAAAAGTTCTTTTCTGAGAAGCATTTAAAATGCAAATTGTTGATGCCCATCTCAACCGAGGACCTTTGGGTCGTCGAAGTCGTTTCGAATGAACGATTCTTAGAGAAGATCGTCAAGGTCACGCGAAATCGGTGTCAATATTATTCCGTCCCTCATAAATTTGGTAATCGTTCGACTCTTCTTTCTCTATCTTCCCGTATCTGCCAGCATAAGAAATTTACCTGTCGCTGCTGATACCTATGTATTATCTACTGTGCCTGAACAGATGGCCTCACCAAGTGCGAAACACTCGTGAGATCACGCTGCTTCGTAAACAACGCACGATTGCGACACACGCACATACACTCCTGTCCATAAGTATTAGATTCTCGAGAAAATTCGCGAAATTAGCGAAAGTCAACCCAATGACGTTTAATTTGCGATTGATTTCAGTCGGTTTCCATTGCTAAATTCCATATTTTAGACTTGTGACCGTGAAAGAGAATGCCAAGGATTCGTTTGTCACTTCTTTCGTCACTATTTCTTCCACTCAAATTTTTACCAACTGTACGTTCGTAGTAACCGTTGTATACGTTCTAATTAAAAAATTTGACAAATATCATCTAGACAGCCGTGTCTAGTTACAGTTAACAGAGTTAATGAAATTTCCAAATACTTCGTATAACACACACGATATGCACGTACAAGTTTTCTATGGCAAGTATTCAAATACTTTCGTGAGCCACTGCAACTCTTCGCAAGCGTTCTAATACTTATGAAACAGGAATGTACGATAGCAATGTACAGTATACAATACACGCATGGTGTGTGTAGCAGTAATAACGCGTGCGTAGTCAGACTTGTCGGGCCAAATATTCGGTCCTTTCCCTTACTGGCTGACTGGTTGCCTGGCTGGTTGGTTGGTTTACTGGCAGGTTGGCCGATAGGTTGGCGAGATCGACGACACGACAACTCTCGCGCTTGCTGCTAACTGCTAACGTTCTCCATGGACACACTCGGGTTTCGAGCGGGTCTGACTGACAACATCGAGAGACTCGCCGAGAAAGATAGGAACGTTCGAGGAACAGCGACGGAGAACACTTCGCACGCGGGAAGAAACAAGATTTATCCGGTATAAACCCGTGATAGTCGGTTTCCGTACCACCTCGTACGCATTCCCTGATACTTGGGCGGCGGTAGCGCGCGATTTAACTGTTTTCTATGATTCGAACCGTTCGATCGAGCGATCGGCCCTTCCTCCCCGGCGGGCAACGGCACTTCCGTTTACTCCGCTCGGCTCTGCACGCGCGACCCGCTCCTGCCTTCACGGCAGATACGTTTCAGGTAAACAAACGGTGGTTCGCTTGACCTTTCTTCTCTTTTCCCGTTCCATTTTTTTTTTCGTTTCTACTTTTTTGATATTTATTTTTTGTTTACACAAGATCGTTCGACCTTTTCAAGGTTTCACATGTACATATGTATCACTATCGACGAAGTTGTTATAAAGACACAATACTGCCATCGCGTGTCATCTATCTCCAATCGATATTTCTATCTGTATGCTGTCCTTTTATTCTTCGTTCAATTAAGAGAAGTTTATATACAGATCAGAGGATTCAGTTTTCAAGAGATCATTTAACTCTTAACTGTTGCTATCTGTTAACCTTCATAGCCACAATGTTAAGAAACGATCGGATAGCGCAAACTAATCAATGCAAAAAATTGCAAATGAAATGTTAATGCAACGTTGGCCCTTCACGGGTTGAATGATAATCGGATCGACACGACGTATACATCGGTAGCAGCGAATGTATTAGACGAATACTAAATAACATCTCTTCCTACTAAGTGGTATTCAGATAAATGGAGTTCTATTGTAACTGAATGGAATGGGGAGGGGATTACGTGTTGACGGCCTTGAGTGGACGATTGATTTCGAACGAACTATAGGCGCGCCTCGTTGCTGAAACCTGTTTTCATCCAGTTTCTTCCGATATCTTTGAGACTGTTTGGAGAGTATGCGCTGTTGAAAATGTACTCCGTGGATCGTGGTGTTTCGCGATGGGAACATAGGAACTCTCGATTGCTTGATCTTCCTAGCAGGTATGTTCTGCAACGTAGTATATAAACACTAGAGTAGAGTAAAACCTGTATTTCGAAGCATGATAGACGCGTGCATGATAATCGAAACGCGATAAACATATCCGTGAAACAATGTATAACCGCACAAGAAGCAAGACAGTGACTCATCGTTGCGAGTACATAATTCTTTATAAACACACGTTCCTTAATTACGTTTAATTTATGTGTTCTGGTGGTTTACGTTTAATCAGAAACTATTACCTGTATTCTGATCGTCGTGCATTAACGGAATGCTTTTGATCAAGACGTATACAAGTATTTACAGCCTCTCATCGTTACGTTATTCATAGGTTCATTTCTCAAGTTCTCCGGGAATTTAATCGAAACACTTCAACGACGCTACATTTCTCCAATGCCTTAATGTATTTCCCCGTACAAACTACTCCTTAAGTCGTTTAATATTTCTATCGGAAGATGTGAGATACGCTTAGTCAGTATGGAATCCAAAATGTATCTGTTTCGGAGTAAAGCGCATTAGGTTGAATGCAAATATAGAAGAAACGACGTGGAAATAGGTTAATTATAGAAACGCAAGAGAAAATATAATATTATACCGTAATTACGGGGTATCGCTAATATAAGAAGATATCATAGAGATTTCGCTTTCTTGTTTATGTTGAGATACGTTCGATATATCTCCCCTTGATTTAGATACAATGATTATTCCACAATTCGTGAATCGATATACTGTATTATATATGTATTTATAATTACAAATATTAATCCATTTGTTTTATCTATTCATTTTTTCATCATAGATATATTATATACATTTATCATTTTCCATTTTTCATTGTTACAATTTAACTTCTCTGAATCATAAATCAAGAGGTGAAGTTACATTTTGATTACTACGTTGATTAAGTATTTTCTATTCTCCTGGATGGATACTAGTGGGGCTAAAATCTAATCTAAGCTTATATTTAAATCCTACTTATACTTTTGGGAAAGGATTCTCTGAATCTTCTTGCCATTTAATATTTTCTGCAAATAGTACCCATACATTTTTTCAAATTTACTTGGCTCTGGTTCAACAACTTGAACATTACACGCCTAATACGTGTCTACAAATCCCCGTAAATACGTACAAATACTCTCGATCTCTGTATTCGCCGCTCAAGTAACCGAGCAAATTAGTGTAACATTTAAATGGCAGCGTTCTTTAAATTCGTGAACTTTGTTCGCCAAGAAAATTGCATTCCAACACCGTATACATACACGGACTTGCACACACGTCACAGTTGAATATATTACAAGTTGATAAGTAGGACTTGCGGACAATCGGAAACGAAGGTGGGAGACATTGTAAACATACTATGATATTATCAACGACGCTCCGGTGAAAGTTCCTGTCGTTCGCCGTCCGATGACCGCGTACACGGATTGGCCAATGTAAATTCCAGAATATGTGGATACGTTTCGCTCTGATGTCGTATAATCGCCGCTTAACACGATATTTGCATGTTCGATGAACGAGGTTGATCGTGATACAAACTAGCGAAGAAAATGCCGGACTTTTTCTGCTATTAACTCCGACATGGTAGAACTCGTACAATTTGTTTCTCATCGACGATGGCTTCGTTGAAACTTTTCGATTATTCTTTAACCTTTTTCTTCTTACCATAGCACTCGTATCTTGTTCAATTTTGTTACCTGCCTTGAAGAATATATGTATATGACACGGATCGTTAATAGATTGTGATCAGATGCATAAATAATTGCGTACATATCATTCGATTGTCTTGCAAAGTTGAACAGGATCTTGATAAGTTGATGGGAGATTTATGTTTCAAGAGATAAGATACATTTTGTTTAAGGTCCCATTCCTTTGATTATATTTCTGAAGGAATTCTGCGTGATGCACATGACATTTAATATTTGTCGAATATTTAATCGACCAACTGTTTGTGCATCTGTTAGATTTTTACAAGATGACAAAGTTACAGAGAAGTAAACAAAGGAGAGAAATAGCTATGCACGTGAATAAGAACCGTGAAATATAATCCTCAACGGTACACGGAATTCTCAAGAACAGTTTAAGAAAAGTACAAATATTTTCAAGTATGAATAACGAAATAATTATAAAACTACTCAAGTTTCCAGAAAAAGACACGAAAGAAGAAAATAATTGCATAAACAAAGAACATGAAACATAATTATATCTTTCCTTGTGAATATGCATATTACATAGTTTAGAATCAAATTTAAATTATTATATCATATATATATATATATATATATATATATATGCTGGTAGTATAAATACGTGTTAATCAAATCACATTTAACAAGCAAGTATCATTTGTTCTCCAAATCTGCTCAAATCATAATCATTATTATTTTCAGCGAGATTGTATCTATATCTTTTTCTCTAATCAAAGCTTCTGTATCTGTTTGAATTGCAAGTACTCACCGGGGAAGAGTTCGGCGGTGGCGGGAACCGTACCACGAATTGGAACAAAATCAAATTCTGTGGAGCGGACTTCTGCGTGCTCGGGAACGGAGCCCACGAGACTCTGGAACGTCCTCCAGAATCTGAGATCTACGAAATTTCTGCGATCTATCTAACGTGTGTGATCATCGCCGTGATCATCGTCGCCCTGTTCGTCGATCCTCTGTCGAGGTGAGTATCAACGTGGTTGTACACGTGCCATTGATCCAAAAGGCATCATAGCGTAGCTTTCCATTCTCTATGCGTCGACCTTTAATTTTTTACCTTTGCTTCGACTGGCAATTAATGTCGGATATATAAAAAGTATCGGCTGTCGCTCATAGTAAGTCGTAATAATAAATTTATCGCCGCTATTCGAACATTGTGTTCCATACGTAAGAAGCAAATATGAAATAAGAAATTCTTCAGGGTAATGATGATAACGTTGAAAAATTGCATTCGCGTTATTTATCATTGATAATTCAAAGCTGAATAACTCAAGTGCAATAGGTAGCTACGCTCATTATGCGGTATGTACAGTAGCTCGCGAAAGTATTCGCAGTTATTGAAATAGTCTATGAATACATTGTTTGTATTGTGTACGAAAAATTTGCAAACTTCATTAACATTATGACGAAATTGACTATGGTCGTTGTATTGGTAAATTTTGCAACGAATCACAAAAACGTACATATTCAGTACAAGTGTATATTTCGCATAGATTACAGAAGTATTTAAACAGTCAATTATATTGGTAAGTCTCAATATTCGGTGCATCGTCGATAAATTCAATGCTTAAAACAGTTCTCATGTTGTATGCTAATTTTGTATTGATATATGCTTACAGTAAGTGTTTTGTAATTTTTGTATACTTTTTCAGATTGGTTTCAAATTTCACCAATATAATCTTAACAGTCTTGTCTTATTACGGTGCCGATGAAATTTGAAAATGTTTTATGTAACACGTACAATACAGGCATAAAAGTTTTCTATGACGGAGTATTCAAGTATACTTTTGCGAGCCATTGTACGCTTTTTTCACGGTCGTTACGATTGGCGATTTATTGGGTAGTGTGAATCAACGATTCAGTATGACGAAATACAAATACAGGCACGAGTTTGAAAAATCATTTACTAATTATTTATAATTGGTTACCGCACGACTCGGTTCGAGCTTAACACGCGTACGTTTCATTCCTTTTGCCTCGATAGTCGATAAATTACTAAATATTTATCGCATGTTTTATGATTTCTAAGAATATCGAAGAATTATATTCTAGTTATTGCATCAACTAATAACATACGCATCCCTTGCTAGATTTTCTTCTTTTAGAACTTGTTATAATTAAGACTTTTATTGCGCAAAGCGTTCAACGATTTTTACACGCGTGGCATCAGAAAGAATTACTTTCTATGCATTTATAATCGATCCTTAACTCTTTAAGGATGTAGGAATATATATTTTGCATTTAAATTAGAAGTTCGATAAGACTCGTAATCCTCTGCGGCTATAAGCTGTGTCGTCTTCGATATAAGAGTTTAGACGCATATAAGAGCTTCTTAAAATCATGCGTGGGTCTCAAAGCAAATTATACGTCTATGCGATACTGATGATAGCCACCGTTTAAAGGATTTCATTAGGTATATGTATATATCCATGGCGAACTTGAACAGTGAACAACGTTAAGACATAATCGTATTTGAGAAAACTGGCTCCCGGATCGGTTTCGTCTTAATGTCAATATTTGATATCTATGAATCAGGCTTCATGAAATCCTCTTTATCATTTAACACGGGCTAGCCTTTCGTTTATTGTTGAGAAAACACTTGAAGCTCCTGCAAGGCTAGTACATCTTGAGTATTACTTCGAGTTAAACAAATATCGACTCGCCTCTAAGACGGATGATTAACGAAATAACCGGTGAAACTCTGTATTTTTCCGTTTCCGTCGTTCGATGTCGTTACTCGTATCCTCAATTCAGTTCCGAACGATACTGTACGATTTTGTATTCTTTCAATGTGAAACAAAAAAGTAATGAAAAAAAAAAGAAAATGGTTTAAACGGTCGATAAAAAATAGCTAACATTATCGAGATCTCTATTTTTATTTTGTAAGAACGCAGTGTAAAGTTTCCGAAGATTTATCGAGGTATCACCGGAGAAAAATTATTATCGGACGAGACAAGCCTTCAACGATACTTGCTCTAGTTTCATAAATAAACGTTATAGGTGTTTAAAAAATTTAGATTACGTTTTCGCTTATTCTTAGAATTCACAGAGGTTTACGTAAAATGTACCGATAAGAGTACAAATTCGAATTGAAATATGCATTCGCGTATTTATCAGAAATTAGGACGTCAACTTTGTTTAATAATGTACGATTCACGTGCATACACACACACGCTCATATTCTTGTGCTCGAGAGCATAGTCGGTTGGAATTCAACGGCACTTTTCGTTTACCAGGATTATACAAACGCCTTGCACGCGTATCGCGTTCGCAAATTATGAGATAAGACCAGTTTCCGACATCTTCGTTTATCAAGCGATTAGCTAACTTTAAAGTGACAATGAGATACAGTAGTAAATTTTTATTTATCATCTTCTTTTTATCCCATTTAGTACATCAACTTTAAGTGGCTCTAATTCAAGAGACCATTCAATATTCGACTGAAAGAATAGACAAGCTTCGTGTAATTTACACACAGCAAATGTTATTGAACTCTTGTTATTTAACAAAAAAATTGTCACCGTCCATGAGTCATTGCCACGACTCATGGCTGCTTGTCTTTCGGATAAGCATAATGCGAAACGTAAACAGAGAGGGAACAAATGGAACGATAAAGTCGATCATGCACGATCAATGACGTACGTAGAACATTAAACGATAAAATTATCCGAAAACAGATTTTTATCGCGATTTATCCTAGAGAAAGATGTCTTTATCTAGGACGTTCAACACGTTGTGCCACATTTGCGGACACAAGACGAAATTTATTTTCTCTCGATTAACATTAAAAATTTACTCGTATAATTTGAATCAGCGTTGGAGTGCTGGGGCAGTGTTCAGTACCTACGTAAATAGATTAATAATCGACTGCGATTAATTTTATTTTACCTTCGTTTCGCATTTTTCCCTTCCTTTCCTTGCAAATGCCACGAGAAAGCCATAGTAGGAAAATACATGTACTGACTCAGGAAATTATTTGGACACTTACCGTAGAAAACTTCCATGTATGTATAATCGTGATAGTCGAGTATCGATACGATACCAATAACATTTGAAAATGTGTTATATAACACATACAATATGTAGGTAAAGGTTTTCTACGATATGTGTTCAGGTACATTCCTCAGCCACTGCATATATTTTTTCTTTGTCAAAGAAAGTGCCTGCCACGTGATATCAACAACAACGTCGATCAATAACGACATTGAGTTGTAATTATTAATTTATGTCGAGCGTTGAATGAAATTACGCGCTCCATTTCGTTCGTTCAACGCACTACGAACTGAATGGACGAGAGCAGAAACCTCCTGGTTTCAACAAACTCGTGTAAATCATTGTATTTCGACTGGTAATTTAACTTTCTGCACCGTGACTAACACTTCGTGCCACCTGTGATATAATTGTAAATTCCAAACTAAATCGAAAAAAGAAGCGAAGTCTTTGTTTCCGTTGGTCTGTGCAGTGAATCGAAATATTTTAGACCTTTTTTTTTCCTACACACGTATCGTAGCATCTGCATTTAAATTGCAACCTTCAGACTGAAGAAAAAGAAGGAAGACAAGTATGTTGACGTTCTATTGATTCATCCACCGGCACCTTTCCGATTTTATTTAACATCCGTCGAAACGTTGATCGTTTGAAATTTGTCAATTTTATGAAAATTACCTAGCCAGTGTTACCTACTTGTACAATTTTTTAATAGCTTTTGTAAATGATCCTTTTGTTTAATAACAACGATAAAGCAAATAGCCGTGACACGGTTCACTTTATCTGGCGTAATGTAAATATTATGGAAATTTCGATAGTTAAAAAGCGCGGAGTATCGAGCGTTAAGTAGATATGTATTTTTGTTCATTACAATCATTGTCGGACTACGTAAACTTTGCTCGTTCCCCGGCCTCGGCAACGATTCGCAAGAAAATCGTCCAAACGTTCAGGGTGTCATTGTTTAAGAAAGTGGCTGAGAAAACGAAACGTCACGAATTGGTTTCTAAGCAGGATGTAGGTTAACGAAGTTGCTACGCTAGAAATCAATGTCAAAACCGTTTCACTTGCACGGATTCGCTCGGATAAAAAGGAGAAAAAAGAGGGGAGGGAAAAAGTGACAGTTACGTAGAAAAAGAAACGCAGACGGCTATCTGATTAAATATGAAATCATTCCTCCGTGGCGGGCAATAATAACAGTGGTATCTGTATAACAGAAGAAGATTGAAAGTCAAGAGCATTGGCGTTTCGAAGAAACGAATTCGCGCGGATCCATATGGCTGAGAACACTATCGACAGTGGAACGAGGAAAAGAGCAAAAGAAGGAAGCTTCGTCAGTGCCGAAATAAATTAAAAGAAAGAAAAAAAGAGAGCTTGGTGTTTCGATCGAATAGATGATGGAAGCACGATGATACGGTCGGATACTCCTCTGGAAGCTTGCCTACGGCCAAATAAATTACACGTATCGTTTCGACGGGCAGGTGTCAACGAAAAAGTGCTTCATGGTTTTCAGATACACGCCTCTTCGTTAACGGTCGTCGTTTTATTTTATTATACAGGAAAAAATTCCCGATATTTTACTTTTTTCTCTTTCCTTGTCTTTAATCTGTCATCTGTATGTGAAACGCATACGTAATATGTATCTTGTATACATATATACCTTAACGCAATTTCGCTTCGATTTCTTCTTTTCCTCTTTGTGGGACAACTTCTTTTATCCATCAATTCGAACGATTGAACATTCTTTTATACGGGATGATTTATTTGTTTGTTCGATCGTCATGCCTTCTTCCAAGATCGTTTTCTCGGTACAATTTTTTACAAGATAATTTTTCTCGCTGATTCAAATTGACCACAGGATTATTTTTTTCCCTACAGGACGAGTACTTTTATTCGATAGAATTGAACGAAAATTATGTTTCTCTCGTAAGAAAATTTTCCCATTCAATAGAGCTAGTCGAAAATTGCTTAGCATTTCATGTACAGGATAACGTTATTCGTTCGATCAAGTCAATCGGGCATTATTCTTGTTCCCTGCAACGTTGTTTTTCTCGTACGGTAGACTCGACCAAAAGTCACCTTCGTAAGATAATTTGTGCCGTTCGATGGAATCGATCGACGATGAAATCCTCGTTCGGATGCGATAGTGCATATTTATCAATGGCCACGAATGTCGATTACGAGTCTCGTGGCTGAATCGAGTTTCCAGAAGCTTCCGGTAGCGGGACGCTTCTTGAAAACTCGCCCACATAACGGAAGAGAAAAAAAGAGCGAGAAGAAAGACAGTAATGTTTTTTTCCAGGAGTATTACGAAACGCGCACCTTAATAAGCGTGTATCGCGCGAGATCCGTGCAAGATCCCCTCCCCTTCTCCCATTCAGAATCGCTATAAACATTGCTCTGCTCATGATTACAAAATAGCGTACATCCGACGCAGGATGCATCGAAGCACGGCGGTTACACAACCACCCGCCGCAATTTGTACTTATTAAAACCCGATAAATTTCTGGCTGTTTCCAGCATTGAAGTCTCCGCATGCGAGGGTACGTCTATACACGCTATAGTGCGTGCATTGTGCACTGCCAGACCTAAATTCAAGAAAATGCCTCCGCTTAAAATGACTCGGAAATGCAAACGATTCGATTGTAAGGAAAATTCAAAACAGAAAGCTTTTTCCTGCGAAGATCATAGGGAGGAAGCGCGATAAATCATACCTCTATGTTTTATTCTATCTTTATGGGACACCGGTTTGAAAATTCACTGTAACGTCGTCCGTACGTGTCCGGTGATTATGAAAGTGATATACGTTATATGGGTATTTCTGGTTTCGTGAGATTTAAAATTTTTCGATTGCTGCATGAACTGAACTCAATCCGGCGGCTCTATTTCTACTTCTTTGCAAAGATGATATTTTTCAGATTATCGTAATGTACGTAGACGCGACTCAAAATAAGCGATAAACTTATTTGTTCTGATCCTCGACTTGGGCCACTTTCATAATCGTCGGTACGTACAGTGATTTCATAATAGCTAAATTGCTTTTTATTTGATTCAGTTGATTAAATATCTGCTCTTGCTATCTATCCACTTTTGAATATTTTAAAGAGATTGATTGTCACAACGTTATTTACTCTGTTGGTTTTGTACGAAACTTGTTGGACTTATTACGTAGTTCTTAAATATAATACGTCATATAGCAAGTGGTTTTTCTTCAGTTGATTGAAATTACGTCAGAATTATTATCTTTCGACCATCGAATGATAGAAAAATCGGAAAATCAACGAATATAGGCTTGTCATGCTCATTCTTTGTCTTTTGTACACTTTTTCAAAGCGGAATACTCGAGTAGAATCGTTTCGAAGAAACTGAATATTTCAAAAAATAAACGAATGCATTTGTATAAATTATTCTGAAACATTCTCGACTTTAAATGTAATTTAATGTGTGCGTTTGTTAAAAACATCCTTTTACAAAAAAGAATTACATACAGGCATAAAAAGGCACTACGAAACGCGAGAGCATGAAAGTAAAGGAATTTCTTCAGGACGATTTCTACTCAACGTTGTAATTATACAACGTTCCTTGACACGCTCGTACATTTATTTGCTCTGTTGCCATACCTTATTCGTATCTCTTCGAAGAGGAAAAAACGTATAAGACGAGTTGTAGAAAGAAAAAGAAAGTGAATGGTATTTTTGATTACGTAAATAAATTTCACCGTAAAATAGATTACGAAAATTTTGTCTTCTTCCATCAAAACACGATCGATTGGAGCTATGAATATGTACGTACACATCTAGAGAATCTAATATAATACCTGACACCTGTAAATCTTCAAATATACTTTGATCATCGATGCGGTTTATTCGTCAACAAACACTGCTTAATCTATGGCTAATATTGACAATATTGATACAACAATAACTCAAATATATATCCATACATATGTAGATATTCGCTTTCGTCATACATTCTTGCACGAAAGAATGAATAATATAATATGATACGATAACTAGCATGCGCGAGAATATTACATACGATAATATTATCTCTTATTGTCATACGGTATGAATTACGTATATATTATTATACAAAAGTACAGTAATACATTTTAAAATTGTGATAACACGTTCTGCAAGATAGCGAATTGAAAAACCTACGGGCTATGAAATGAAATAAACAATAATTATGAAGAAGCTTGTTTTTTGAGCAATTTACCACGAAGAATTTATTTAAAAAAATATGGATTAATTTATAATTTATTTCTCATTGATCAGATTCTCTCCGAAATAATCAATACTTTGCATAATCCTTCATTCTCTTGACAGCGAAGATTCCATTTTTGTCAAACAACTCGATCGTACATCTGCCATCTCTATTTTCCCTATCTTGAGCAACTTATTTCTGTTTCTTCCTGTCTTTTTTTCGACAGTACATTTTATACGTGTTTTGTAACAGCTAACTACTTGTCAACGAAAGTTCACAGAACTTGCAAGCCGAGAAAAATTACAAACAATGAACATCGGAAAACAAATATCCGAAGATTCGTTGCTACGTAACACAGTGTGAAGATATTTCGTAATGACGTGATCAATTGCCGGTATGAAATCATTATGGTAAATTCCCCGAGACATTTGCACGGTACTGTATCCGTGCACGGCAGTTATCCATGTGGCCAAAATATAAATCCCGTTACTCCCGTCATTTCTCATGTACTTACATTGTGGCGCCAACGTCTCGGCCCAGCACAGCGGCCGAATAGCTTCCGGCAAGTGATCGAGTCATATAAGCGAGCCGGCCGGCCTGTCGGAGATTTGTCATTTCGAGCATCGGTGATCTCATGATTCGTGACTTCGCGGCCAGAAAACCGTCTCGTGCCGAGATTTACACAGAATTTTTCCCGACCATCCGATGTCGTCATTTGCATTTCAATCACGCGCTGCCCGTTGTAGACGCAGGGCAATATTATTTGTGCCTTTTCATAACAGTACATACTACCTCGTTCACCAAGGACGTCTGTCCTCTTATCCGGACGTTGGCAACGTTCTAATGATATACCGACGCTAAAAATATTAATAGCCGCGCGCGCGGGAATGCTGATTTTCTATTGGCGCTGCTGACGCTTCACCATCGACACCAACGTGCGTGTCGTTTTAGACATTTGCATATGCATCGGGTCTGTACCATTTTCATTGATAATTAATGCGTCTGACCTTCCATCTCGTTAGATCGAAGCGATATCTTGCCATGGTAAGCGTGAAAAACGGTGACGACACCTCTCTCGCTTCATCTGCCGTTTACCAGTCGCTGGGAGAATCTCGTGTGTGATCTAAACGCGTCAACAAAAAAATAAGTGATCGCGGGTCGTTCTCACGATCTACGTGAATGAAACGGAGGATTCGTTAAGAGGTGGAAAAAAAAGTGGGCATTAGAGCGGTTTAGGTTCAGATTCGCGCGGTGGCAGTTTTTTGTTGTAATCAGCGGTAGTCTTCACGGTTAAGGTAGATTTTTACAGGAAATCTTAGAGGTGAATAGGAAGAGGTATTTTTGCTATCAATCCTTTGATAGCGGCATAAATTGGCGGCCAGGATATTTTCCACGCGTAGAGAATTTTATCTTTTCATGGAACTTCGGCATTGTGTAGAAACAGGAAGATTAGAAGTTATAGTTGCGAGTCTTGTTCAAATAACACATCTGTTTATCGCTATTACTGCGTTTCAAATTTATGAGCTTCTATTTAATATCGAACGATGGAGAAACCAGAAGATCGCGAAAATTATGAAACTGTATAGACTATGTTATATAATGAGAATCGTAGAACTGAGCCACGAAGGAATTAGAAAATTACGGAAATTATAAAATTATGCAGACTATTTCGTATAATGAGAATTATCGAATTATAAAACAACGAAGCAATGATGATAGTTGCATCGTATAACGAACTTGTGAAACTTATAAAATACCATACCTAATACCTTTTGTACGATCCTCGTAATTTGTAAATTTGTTTCGTTTGTAGTTCGGCTCTGAAATGGTATACTAATAATTAAGCTAACGAGTCGATCGATATTCGAAAGTTGTCTAAAAGCAGTTTGAAGACAAGATAGAATAGTAGAAAATATCATAGTTACGTATAAAACGTGTTCGATGTTCATAATCTCGTCAGATTTTCAGAAACCTCTATGCGGTTATTATTTAATAATTAGAAACGGATTATAAACTGTTATATTATATGTGTCGCGTTTTTAAGCTTCTTCGCGTTTTTAGTGACATATGTAAATGATTATGATTGTACTTTACCGCGCGAATCGTTAGAGTGTAAATTTTACGATTCTTTATGAATTACGTAAAAGCTAGACTATTATATACCGTATTACCGTGGATCCATGCTTCATTCATAGAATCGTCCAGATATGAGCCTCGTGTTCATGATTGTAGTTTGATTTACGATCGTACCTCACAATATCGGTGCGGTTGGAAAAATTGTTCTTTTCCTCTGTCGTGCTATTCACGTCGATACGTCATACTAATTCGCGCAAACACGTAAAACCAAACATTTTTAATCGAGCTAGATTGAAAAATAATACCTATAGAGTCTTCTGAACTTCAGAAACGGATAATAATCATTGAAATGAACAAATAATTTAAAATTGTAACGTTTAAATATTTTACTTTTCCTATCATCCTTTACACCGACTTCGTTCAAACGCGATTTCCATTAAATCTACTTCGCGAGCCTGTTCTAGCAATAATTCACGTTTAACATTTCACATCATCAAAATCAAATTAGTATGAAATCACCGTTTTACTTTAACTTTTTTGGTAGCTGTCTAAGTTTGAAACAAAATTACTTTTATGTAATCATCTCACGCTTGATATTATGACACAGTTTTTTATTGCATATACGTTGCAATTTATATTACATACTTTGTTACGCGTGTGATTATACTTTAGTAAATTATGAATTAATTCAACGATAAGCGTATTTGTTTTCACTGAAACTGGCCTAAAATCTTAGCGGAATACGTTTTCATCGTAAAATCACGCGAAATTCCGCTATTAATAATGAGTTAAAGAAGAAAAGTTTTCTTAGCAGCCTAAACAATCCCTAACCCAGATCTAAGAAATTTCAAATGAACTACTTCTATTTAAACTAGACACGTTGTTTAACATGATAAGTTTTCCAACGTAGCCGTAGCCGCAGCTCCTTTGTCTCTCCTTAGTATTGGTATACATAGTTGCCAGGAGAAAGGAATATCTCTTGTGCCAGAAACACTTGACTACTTTCGATTTCCGGCAGTCTGCGCTTTGATGAACATCCAATTCATCCTCGGTCGATTCACCTGCACAATAACAGAGCGCAACACGCATTCCACGTGCTGCGCGTGAAATTACACGTTTGATGATTCTGCGATTCCATTGGAATTCCGATTCCTGGAAAGATTAAGCTGCGATCGATCACAAGCACGATCCTCCGTAATTCCGAAACGAGGTAAACGATTCCGCGCGATCGGCCTCGGGAATTAGCGAGAAATAACTGTATGTGTCTCAGCTGTCATTTTCCATTGACAATGTAATACAGACACAAGCGTTTATTGGTTTCGCTTTTTTACGTCTATAATCATGTTCTTACGCCAATCGCATATGGATGAATTTGGTTTCCTCACCGATAATCTATCTACTCGTTACAAACGTAACTTGAAGTTTCACGCTCGTTAAGAACATATTTCTTCTGCGTGCAATTTTTAACGTGGCAATTTGCGGTCTTCTCAAATAATTTTTACTCGTGTCCTCTTAGCGTGAATCGTCTAGCGTAGATCGTAAGTCTTCTCAGCGTTGATTAAATATCGTCGCGATAAATTGATCTCCGGCTTGATATCTATATTTAGTTTTGCTTAAATCCAAGAAAATTCCAATCGTTAATTCCGAGAAAAGAGAATCTTTTCTCCAAGCATTTCCTTCGGATAACATTTCTTTCTATGATCTCTCCACGTTGCAATTTTTTCTAGCAATTCCTAACGTCGGTGTATCTCTCTTTACATAGTTTCAATATCTAACGTTGTAAATTTCTCAAATACTTTTCCTCGACAATGTCTCTCCCACGATTTTCCTCCTTTTTCTCGTACTTTTCAATAATGACTCTCTTCAAGTTGCTTCTACGACCTTCTGCAGTATTTCATTTCCTTCAGTTACTATAGATCGTTATTTGGATCAATTTTAACGTTCGTATTATCGTTACATTAATCATCGTTTGTTTTCTACCACGCTACAAACAATTTCACAGTACAGATTCGGATCTTAAGCAGATTTCGTGCACGTTCCTCTCTAATTCGTCTGAAATATTTTCAATGGGATCTACATCGAAAAACCAACACGTAATAATTGTAATTCATTACTCTTTATTACGATATCATTGCTAATAGCGAACGTGTCGTATCGTATCGCACAGTTCTCGACTTATCGTTCCAAGTCCATACTTGAATCGGCGCAGTTGCTTCACCAGCCAACCGTACTGTGTTATAACGGTTCAGAAGCCATTCCCGTGTGCATGTTGCAAGAGCAAAATCATCAGTGGGAAACTTTATGCACGGTAGATACACAGAGGCTGGCCGAGGAGGTCTTCGAGTTTCCGATTCACTCGCCAGCCCGTTTCCATCAGCTCTAGTCGCCTCTTATTCTTTCCTCCCGAGATAAAGCGATTCTTGCTGACCTTGCCGCATTGTTACGACCGCTGGTACCATGGATGACGTTATAATGGCGCTTAATGACGCTGGATTTTCTCTCCTTTTTATTTTTGCGCGCGTTAGCGATCTCCGTACCTGGCGAGAGGAACACACCGCCACACGAAAGTATTTCAGCGCTCACCATAGAACATTTTTGCGCGTATATCGCACGTACGTTAGAACCTTCCTTTTATCCAGACTAACAGGGAGACAAACCTGTTCCAAATTTTGTAATTTTGTAATTTTTGTAATTTTTTGTAATTTTTTTGTAACCAATTTTGTAATTTTCGGATGATAATTTTCATCTATTCAAATACGCATTAAAATTAGTCGATTGATTCTTTAAATGTTCATGGACCCCGTATCTATTTTGGCTGTTAAGTCATATAATTCTTTCAACGTAAGTAACGCTGCATAGGGTTACGTTCTTCCTGTACTTCGAAATCACCGCAGCTCTTTATCGGATGCATCGACTTGAGAAACTCTCTTCGTTACCACTTTCGTTGGCTGTTTTCATTTGTATAAAATCCTCGTTATTATCGTCTTTATCGAAATGGAATCGTTTAATTACACGAGTATATTTAAGGTTTTCCTACCGCTGATTCGCGTAATCTACGTGCCTTACGTAATTTTCAATATCGTGCCTCTGTTTTCTAACGTATGTTTTCTGTGATCGTGGCTTTTCCGACGTCATAAATTCGTGCTAATTCTGTTCCACTTACACCGCACTCGAGCTTTCGTAATTACGCGGTGTTTCATTTCGGTAGTTGAAACGCTATTAGTTTCGTACTAAACTCTTACAGTCAGAATTCACTCGATCGAATAAAGGGAAGAGTACATCGTATACGAGCACTAATGAAACATGTATACAATTTGAAACGGAAAAAGGTATCCGTTGGTGGGAAATATTATGCTTGGATAATAGGCGGTTCGAATAATAGAACGTTCGGATATTAGGGTATTTGGATTAGGGGAGCTCTATTGTATCATACAAAGCATCCATTATCGCTGTAACATCCATTTTAACGTTGATGGATATCGTACAAGATTTATGAAACTATCTCGGGAAATATTAATTTTTTTCACGTTGTATTCTAACACTTCTTTGTTCGGAGATGTACGAGGAATCAATAAACGCGAAAGAAACTGTAAGGTTTTATTTTAAAAAAAAAAGATACAATGACACTTTGTAACTGCATTGATCATTGATGTAATTCTATAAAAAAAAAAAAAAAAAAAATCGATGCACGATGATAGAGCTTGATAAACAATGTAAATTGTTCCTGTACGATCTTTTTCTATCCGCAGTAGAAACAAAGTTATAACCCGGCCCAGTTTCTAGACTCGCTCTGCATGATAAAGTCAGCCATTCACGCAGTGTGTCAGTATTCCTCAACGGTGGAAGTCGAATAAATGAAAGATTCGTAACACCGTGTGTTCTACAACGATTCTGCAATCGCCACTCTGACTGAGTTCTACTATCGACTGGCATAGTGGTCGCGACTAGTGTTGCAATTGCATATTACGTAGATCGGAAAGTTTTGTCGCTTTTACTCGTACATAAGTTTATTGGTTTAGGTTTAGCAGTTTTTGTCAGCTAGTGAAATATTCGAGCGAATACTTCTAGTTAGATATCTCAATCGGGATTATTTTATTGTTCGATAAAATAGGATCGAAATTGAGACATAAGAACGTTTCGAATATCGTAACAGGATTAAAGTAGTGAAATAATAATTTACATATCGTTCATTCCACAAAAACACATGCGCGTATATCAAATATAAGATTTTATAATTTTCATGGTATGAAAAAATAGTTTATCATATCGCTGCGAACATTTTCATTTCTTCGTGCTACATAAAATTGTGCGATCTAAGTGGAAGAAGGAAGATAGTAAGAACGAAGATATCGCACGAATCTTTGGAATTCCCTTTCATAATAGCAATACTGAAAAACAGAATTCGATATCTAATGTGAATTAAATGGAAAAAAATTGCAAATACAATGTCGCCTTGGCGCAATGCTGACTCTCATGATCAATAAATTAATTGCATGAAAACTTTTTGTTCGAGGAAAAACTGTCGGAAATATACCGAGGAAATCTTTGTAAAAAAAAAAAAAAAAAACGAGAGAAGTCAAAAGAATGACACAGTACTCGTGAATGGAACGACATATTTACTTTCCTCGTTCATGGTATCGCGATAAATATCAAAAGAAAAATTCAAATTCTTATTATTATTCTAATTATTCTAATTCTTATTACACCAATTGAAAATCATGGAAAATTGCTGTAGCTGGAATATCGTTTGTCGATGCTTATTTTTAGTTCGTTCTTCGCGCATTTCTCTAATTCCACGCTTCCTGTATCATTAAACGGTTCGAACAATGAAATACTTGCCGTGAAGAAGGTATCTTGTTGCATACATGAACGATACTTGTGCCGCATTTTACCTATCCTTATAGAATGCAATTACGATATCGTCTCTTTCATCGATTGAATGGAGTATTGTGAGACCGTGACATAAATCATAGCGATGGACAAATAAAAACGTAATTTCCATTAGGTAATAATAGTTTGCATCGCCCGTATGTGAAAAATAGAAACGTTAATTTTTCCTGTTTTTACTCTAATATCGTTATGTAATTTTTTTCCTATTATTTAACAAATTCTCATCGGTCTTTCGATTGTTCTAGTTTTCAAATCTTCTCGCAAATAGAATAAACGTTCTTACAGCGTATTGACGTTTGTCTGTCGGCGGTTGGCTATTCGTGTCGCGAAAATTTAAAGTGCAAATTGAAAAGTGCAAAAAGCAAAAACGAAAATACAGAGAGTGCGTGAAACGTGAAAACATATTTGATCGATGAAAACCCAATTCTCTCTGCTTAGCTTCTATCTTTTTAGTTGCGGTCGTAAAGATATGAATTTGCGTAAACATGCGCGTCTAGCAATTTGTAAGATGTCAGATAAAGTATAGGTTTATAAATTATTGACTTGATTGAAATATGGTATATAAAACAGATTTGTACAGACAGGTAGAGGAAAGGCGAGGCAAAGAAATCTTATCTTCCATAAGCATCGAGCTGTTTGTGCTTGAACTTGGGAACAAACAGGAACAAAGATAGTTACTGTTCTTAATGACTTCTGTCTCCTTTGCTTTTCATTCTTCTCTCTTGCCTCTTGCTTCTCTCCTTTCGTACCTTTTTCTCGCCTCTTGCTTGTCTCCGCTCTACTTTTTCCTTTTTCGTCCGCTCCTCGTATTCCTTCTGCTCTCAGCTCCTTCCGTTTCTCCTATTCCTTCTCTTTTGTCCCTTCGTTTCCTTCCATCCACCGTTAAGTTTTCCCCACAAATGCGTAAAAATCGGCGGCCAGTCTACAATTATCGCAATCATTCCGGCGAACATTTTCTCATATTTCCAGAACAATAAGGATTCGGTTTTCCCAGAAAAAAAGCATGATTCACGTTTCTCGTACGTGACGTTCCATAAAATTCGAACACGTATCGATATTAAATCCGTATATATATATATGTACATGTCCATCTATACTAAGGTGGCCGGAAACCCGAGCGACCTTGCATTCGACAGAAGCTACTTAAACGCTTCGACGTTGTTTTATCGTGGTGAACGGTCTCGCGCGACCGATGTTTTCCACCTCGCGTTTGTCACACACACGTTTACGATCGATTAACGGTCCACGGCTAATACTTCATTCCATTCCGCAAACATATTTATGATCACTCTTTTTTCCTCCTTTCCTTCACTTCTTCTTCTTCTTCTTCTTTTTTCGTTCTTCTCTTTCTCCTTCGTTCATTAGATACATGTAGATACGTTTAGTTAACAGAGCTAGAAGTGCAATCGGTACCGGACTGTGAGTCAGACATTCTTGAATTATGTATTTGGATTAGCCGATGGCTTGTTTAATGTTTACAAGCTGACACATTCTAGTTAGAGTGTTCACGTGCATGACTTGCACGTACGTTGACATTCGTATCGTGCGCCGCACAATCGCAGGCCAGGATCGAATAATATTTGACGTTCGACAATCTCGTGTCAATAAGCTCTATGATTTCTAGTTGCTATATGATAAAAAGTCAGTTTAAGAAGTAAATGATACAATATATCGTTATAAGTTTACGAAATGAAATTGTACTTGACAAGAGCGATACGGATAGATGCGACGTGTAGAGCGGGTCAAAATACGCGCAAGCTTAGAAATATTCAAAACAGAGCGTAGATTTTCACGCGTGTATAGGAAATTTCAAAGTGCAAAAATGATAAGTTTCTTTCGTTTTATGAGGAAATTATGGATGCGCAACATTTGTCGCTTTGTATTATCTTATCGAATTACGTATGATCCATTTTCTTCTATCAAGATAAAGATCACAACGTCGGACAGATTAGGTTTCATGTTTGTATGAAGATGCATCGCTGTAAAAGACGTGTCTGTAAAAGAAAGGCACTTTTCGGACAACCTACTTAACTAGGTACTTCAGTAGGTAAAACAAATTTCTGCATAGGTTCTCCGTTCGTTTATTTGTCTTCGTAGAGAGACAAACTTGCGTAAATTTCCGCGGTGTATTCACAAGAAACATTTTCAGATATCGTTAGCGTGTTAAGGCTAAGGTCGGAGGTAAGCTTGAAGTCGAGGCCGCATTACGTTACGACGCGAGTTCACAGTCGGAATTGCAGGAAGAATAGAATTTTTTGTGTTAACTCGTCAGACAATTCCAATTCAATACATACATGTTAACGTTTAAATATCAACGTCATGGCGAATAACGACCACGAATGATATAATCGTTGTAAATTCGTTTGTCCGGAATTTCCTAATTGGGTTACATAAAAATTTTCATCAGAGATATGTATCTACGCGCTGAAATAATCTGGAACAGTAGTTTCGTGTTCGTTAGCAGATCGATTCGTAGAAGAGTGCGAGTTAGAGCTACTTTAACGGAAATACAGTACGTAATACATATTAGGTTGGCGAACGTGAACGTTGACTCGTGGCGGTCGATGAAAACTTGTACGGGGGCAGGAGGATTTTATCTGACACTTCCTCTCAACCGTCTTGGGAACTATGTTAACGAACGTGATTAGCATCGTATTTAATGACGATATATAACTGTTTGATTCTTGGAAGATCTTTATTTTAATAACGCTGTTAAAAATTGTTATACGTAACTCGATGTTGCTCGGCTCTTTTCGAAATGAAAGCAGCTACGAAAATATTCTTATTACTCATTAATAGTACCGTTAAGAAATTTATTATATACTACAATATATCTTTGTATTATACATTAACGCAGTGAAGACAATTATTATATCAAGAAGGATACATCCGCGCTAACGATTCGATAAATACATAGCAATGTAATATTTTCTACGAGAACAACTTCGTATTTCTTTCATTCTTTGTAGAGCTGTTTCTTAAGAACGATTAAAATGTCGTACGAAAATGTGCGACGAGTTTCGCGTAAAACTCTGTTTGTCGTTCGACGTTGAGAATAGAGATTATGCTCGCGAGTTCAGCAGGAAAGAAACAATACAGAACGATTTTCGCGTAACTAGGTTTACGTAAATCCTCAGCGGCGAACTTTCGATTACCCAGACATCCAGTATCCAGCGTGTAATTAATTTACTGCAGTTCTCGAGTTCAATTCAGAAAATCAAGTTAAGCCTCTTATCTGCGAAATTTAGCGTTAAGAACGTAACCAATTGTACGCTATTCGCCGTTAAATATATTTCATTACGATTTCGTGTTCCTTCTCGTCTTGCATGTAAGTCGTTTCCATTTAGAACACCGCGAAATTCGTCGTGTTTTCAGGTAACAACAGGTCTTGAAACTTTCTCGAAACAGCGTACAGTGTACAGTGTAAAGCGTACGTATATTTGTCAACTGACCAGAATATGTTTGTCCCTGATACAACTAGCGAGACTCGTTTCAACCGATGATCGGTCATTGCAAAATCTTCAAACAGACATCGATGACTCTGAGAATTGACAAGAAAACGTAAATAGAAAAGGATGCTTCAGCGATGAAAAAAGCGTCGAGATTCAAGGTTTCGTTCGAATCTTTTTACCTCAGAGTAAGATTAATTTACGAGTTCGTTTTTTCTTTAAAATACGATAATAATAAAGATGAGATAAATATAGGAATATTACAGATATATAATAAATTTACCAAATAGACTGTAAATCATATAAATATATATAAGATAAACGACAGGTATGTTTGGTAGATTGGACAACAGATTTCCAAATTCTCGGAAGAATATACAGATTTTCCTTCACTCTTCCTTAACTCTTGAAGTCTATCGCGAGTGCACTCGATTCGAGTTTTATCTTAATACAATCGCGTCGCAATAATACCATCGCGACGTAATTATTCGTATACGAACGATCATTTCTCTACCCTTGGTCAGTCAGTCGATGACAATAAAACACAGAACGCCGTTTGTTCCATTTCGCTAATTGCACAATTTAAAAAAGATATACCGCTGCGAGATCTTACCCATCCTCGACCATTCAACGGTTTAAGGGTTAATAATCGCGAGAAATCCAAACAACACAGATTCCTCAGGTCGTAAAACGTACCTTTGAACGCTGACCACAAGAAGATGGCCACGGTCGTTTAGCACCAGGCCGTTTAACATTTATTTGGCGAATTGGCGAACGTCGCCCGAGGCTGCAGCGACTCTAAAAACCTCGGCTTCTCTCGTACGTCGGCCGGGTTGCTTCGTTCCAGCGACTTTCTTCTGGCTGCTGAATCGCTGATCCCTCAGCCCCCTCAGGGTAGATCGTATTCAAGCGATTCGTGGCTAAATTTAGCAGCAGGATAATTTACCGGATTCTGTTGAACGGCTCTTTTACGAGTGTTCGCCTGCCTCTCGGCCGGACATGCTCGCCATGGGGATTTCCGCGATCTTTCTCTCTCGAAATTATCGACCTTCGTGGCCGATCGTGGATCCAGAATCTCGTGCAAAAATCCACCCTCTCCCTTCCTTCTTCGGCTGTGTTACGCGTTGGAACGTGTACACGCGTTTCACGTTCGGCTTGAATTCGGAATTTTCTTTCGGTGAAAAAAACGTGACAAAAATTTGAACCGGTTTTTCGCCGAGATATAACGAACGTAGCCAGCCTTCATCGCGAAACGAAGCAAGTACGTACTACCACTTTGTAGCACGGTGTACGGTCGTCTACGTACACGGTGTTCCACGTAAACGGGTCAAGATGTAGCTTCGGAAAGATAGAAGACAGAGAAGAAAGTTTCGTCTCGGATGATAGGCGATTTCACGTGTGTAGACATTTTCCAGATGGAAGTATTTCGAAGATTCTTTACTCGTTCTCCGTATTTTTGTGAATGCAGCTACGCAGTTTTTCGCTCTTCGGATCGTTTTCGACACGATCGTGTCTTCTTTCGTTGAAAATAGCGCGAAAAGAATCGTCGTTGATTTGTTCGAATTGTTGCTTCGATCGCGTGCTAAAGCTTTTCTTGAACACCTCGTACGAGACTTTGCGCTTGGTAAAGCGACGGTGAGATCGGGATACGCATAAAAATTGCAGAGCTACGATAACAAATATACGCGAGAGTACGTTGCATTGCGTCTGTTCCAGTCTTCCACTTCGTACGTTCTACGAAATGAAATTTAACGATATTTATCTTCTAAGCGAAGTTACACTCTGCTAAAGTTACACAGTGGCCGCCTACGAAGTAGCGACTAAATATTTGAAATTCAACGAAAAGGTACCAAAATGGCGAAAAGAAAACGACGACGAAGCTTCGATTTTCTTCGGTTCCCAGATGGCCGATGAACGGCGCATTTAGGGCAGCATAGTTCGAGTCAGTTGCGTGAAACATCCTGTATATGCGCGTTAAGTATGTTTCTGTGCGTATAAATGTACAGAGTTCATTCGAGGCAATTTTCAAGGAGAAATTATTTCGTGCACTATGTTTTTGTGAGACGGACGTATCGTTTGCAATGATTGCAATGGTACAGCTTCAGCTTTCCATGGCTGATTTGGATAAACTTGAACGTTGAAGTATACCGAGACTAGAATTTTATTTCGTACCACTTGGAAAATTACTGCTTCGATCAACCGGTCGTGTGTTTCAGAGACGAACGTTCGTTTTAATGAGCCCGCGTCGTGTAAATGTAAAGTTTATTGCTCATTAAGCGACGGTTTGCTTTATTACCGCGTAGATTGAAGATTCTGACGAAGATGAAGGTGAAGAAATATTGGACGACGCAACGATTACGAACGAATCTCTTCCTCTGCTTTGAACCCGTGAAAAATGTTTGATCCTGTCGTGTAATCAAAAATTTAATTATACTGTATAACTTTATCTAATATATTACTAAACAGTATAAGCATCGTTTCTTCAACAACCGTTTATTGTTTGTTAGATAGTTTCATCGTTGCTGTTCCGTAAAACTCGTTTTTTTTTTTCTTAGCGATAGATTCCTGGAAACGATTTTTACAATCTCCTGCAATATCCAGTTTCTCGTAACGACGACAATGTTTCGTAAAAATCAAAATACCAGTAAGATGATTTTTTTTTTCTCAAAATAGATCTTTCCTTCTTGTCGGAAACAACGCTCCTTCTACCGGGCAACGTCAGATTTTCATTTTTAACTCGTGCGTTTGACATTCGCCAAATGGACGTACAATATACAATATCAAAAAATAAAAAAATAATCGACAATCGAAACAATCGAAACGAGCAACGACAGTTAGAAAGTTAATCAATTGATCTCTGATAAAAATGAAACTACGCGTAGAAAGATAGGAGATTTCTTCTGGAAGAAGTCTCGTTATCCGGAACTGTTTAAACGATTATAATCTATTGCAGGTGTTTTAAGAGAAACGTTGTGCGTATGTAACTGTAAAAATAGTTAGAAGTTAATGCTTCAAGTGGCAGAAATCGTATTTCAAAACAGGAAATACTTGCATGTGTCTTTGACGAATTCTTTTTGCGTATCGTGGTATTTCCATCACGATTAATATATTCCAACTGGTTGTTAATCAATCTACGAGCGTTCTACCTCGCTGACTCCTGTCAACATTTCGCAATACATACATTTCGAATGACGGGAGTATCAAGGCTCCATTGACAGCCTCTACTGTCACAGGCGTTCGAGATTACTTATTTAGCATAAGAAACCGGCGCCACAAATGTATCAAAATAAATATGCCGAGCCAGACAAGTTTCTACAACAATACGCCTGATTTAATTGCGTTGTTACGCTATTCGAAAACCACAGGGTTTAACTACGATTAAAAGAGCGCGATGATATGCCGCCACGTTCTCCTGGCTGATAAAACCAGCCAGTTAATCCTAAATCGAGATAAAACTACGATCTTGATAATATAAAACTGTACGAAAGCGTTTTGAACTATCGAATTTGTTTTCTAGTAAGAGAATGTGCCGTGTCATCGTGTTTTTCCTCCGTAGCCTTTCCCTGTTACGTTTCAAGATTTAAAAATACCGATTGTCACCGCATTTCAACATACTTATCGTCGCAAATCATACATTCGATTTCTCGCCAAACTTCCTACACTTATCACTTGCTCTTTCAAGCATTCGCATCTTTCGATCTCACGGCTCGTCTTTCACTTCCACTATCGAGATATTCCTCAAACACCGAGCACGGTATTTTCAATGATTTTCATCGAACCGTTTAACATCGAAGAACCAATAAGAATAGATTGATCGTGTTCATTCGTTTTTCTTCCAAATTTAAAGATGATGAAGCCTGAAAGTCCATCGCGAATTCACGGAGATCGCCAAAATGAACAGACACGGGTTTGTCGTGCGACACGGAAAATCTTCGCTTCCGGCACTCGCATCGTTTACCATCTGCGTGTCATTTCGACTTGTCGATTATGCCTGCAACGTCGAGGCAACTTGTGAAATTAGTCGCGCGATCACAGCGTAGACTTAATTCGGACGGAATAATGAGAATCTTCCTTTTGCCTGTTGCAGGTATGGCGAGAAACAAAGGAAAGTCGACAGTCAAGAGCTCAGTGGTATACAGTTGCTCTCGGCAACTGCTTATCAACTGAAGAAGCCTTATCAGCAGCTCCTTATACCAATCACAATATGGATCGGCATGGAGCAGGCGTTCATCGGCGCAGACTTTACACAAGTGAGTAATTAGCACGGTTGACAACTTCAGCGAAACTCTAATTTCACATTGATGCGATCAAACGATGTTTTACGAGCAAGAAAAAAAAAACACATTAGCTTTTCCTCTTCGATGCGAGAACTTGATCTTTATTTAATAATCTACGAACGAGATTTTCTCGATGGAGAATGCTTAATTTTTTTTTACGTAGATATTAATGACTTATATAATAGCACTTACGAGTATTAATCAACATATTATAAGATCGATAAGATATTCAATTTTCACGTAAGCGTGAACTATTTTTGATTTCTCATTATTTTCATATCGTTTATATATCCGTATATTTGTCTTATATTTAGTATCGTTCGTGGCTGTTATCGTTCAATTTTTATAACGTAAATCGTCTGCAATCGCATTTATTTATATCTTATTTCTTCTTTACACGTTCTAAGCGTATTACGATCGCGCGACAACGAATTCTTTCTCCGAGTAAAACTTTCTCTGTGATCTTGCCACGAGTAAACTAACAATTTCGACGCGTTTTATCGCGTTCGGGCAAAAACCACGCATTTAAGGATTCAGTTAACGAGTTTCCAAGAGTTCGACGATATATTGTCCGACGGTTGCTTAACGACTCAGGCAATTATTTACGACTCACGAGGCAGAACAATCGAACAACAATGAGATTCGTATAACTTCGCCCACGCTGCTCGTTACAAAATGAACGAGCCCGTTGTCGGTGGAAGCTTGGTTCGATAAGACATCGATTACGAACCAACTATTATGCATTCGAGAATGAATCTCTTCACGTCGAAGGAACCGAAGCGAAGAATCGAGACGGCCTCGTGAAACGTGACCGACCATTTAAAAGTATAATAATATTGGTTAGAATAATGGTTTACGCAGAATTATCCAGCCGATTATCCAAGAATTCTTCGTTGCTCGTTTCAGAAATTTACAACACAATTTCAATGCTTCCACTCTGGCATATCGTGGCGCGTTTATATCGTAGCACAGTAAATAATTTCGTAAGAATAACATTTCTCTAGTAGGATTTTTATCGTTAATTTTCACACGGTAGAACTTGCTTTGCCTGCGTTCCGTTTATCGGCATCTCGTTGCTCGCGTTTAACTTCGTTCACCGCGACGAGATTTAATAGTTAATGGCCGATTAACCGAACTTTCGCCGATTAAATCCACTTACATGTCCGAACTCGATGTGTGAGCTCGTATCGCGCGAACGAACGTAAAAAGTACGACGAGTTGACCGCGGATATTTATGCAAATTCATGTTCTTACAAATGAACCGATTTTCCAATGAACTAAAAGATCAGGAACATTTGTTTCACTCGGCGAATATTACAACTGGATCCTGTTAAAAATACTTTACGTACTTTTACACGTTACGTGCGTTCTGCGCGCTTCTACGTCCCCCGATTTCCCATAAACGCGCTAAGAACTATGTTATATTATATTTCCTATAAACGCGATTTACCGGTAAACATAGTACTCGAACCTGTCGATTTTTATTACAAGTAGCTACGCGAACTTGGTCTCATCGCCGATATGTCTACGTCCTTTTGCAAAAAGAGTCGAGCAAGCGTACGCTCGTAATATCTTACGTCGTATGAACGTAAATGGTATCATGTCGGACGATGAAAATCCACTGGATGAGGGAAGAAGAAAAAAAAAAGAAACGCAGTAACAAAAGCGAACAGTAAACTAAAATCGTTAATCATTATCCTCATCAGATGCAACACAAAAACCTGGCTAGGATCACCCGGATACAAACCGGATACAGAACGGCAGGTTCGTGATGCGTAACGGCCATGCGAGGTCGTACAATTGTTCTCCGGAAATACATGCTACTGATCACAGATATGCTGAAATATCGGCTGAAGCACGCATCCTTTGGCTTTTAAAGCGCTGAATGACTTCAAATTATAAGTTGTATAATATACGATTGGCTCCGCGTACAACTAAAATATCGGCAGGACAAAAATGAACGGAGTATAAATACGGCATTGCTCGTAAATATACGGTCGTAGATATTCGATCGATCTTTGGCAACGCTGAATTTTCATACGCGAAAAAAAAAGTACATTATCGTCTGTTTTCTTGAGAAATCGGGTAAAGTATGCGTTTGAAAGTTACGCATTAAATATATATATATATATATATATTAATAAATATTAAATAAATAAAATAATAAAATAATAAAAAATTAAATAAAATAATAAATATTTTGCTAATGGTACGCAAGAATCGTACACGTATGTGAATCATTGGTATTGGTTGGTATTGATTATTGGAATTAGTTGGAAATAATTTATTTTTTTTTAATCTTGCCATTAGAATCTAGGAACTCGAGTTGGAAGTCTCCTCCAAATTCCTAGTTTGCGACGTTCGCAAAGGTTTCCACAAGATTTAACAATCACAAGATTCTCAGAACGTCGATTTAGCTCTTACCGATTATCTTGTAAAAATGAGTTGTATAGCGTCGTGTGTATAAGCGCAATGATCGTGAAGAATAAAATCGTCGTGGATCCTTGCAATGAAACGAGCAATTGAAATGAGTAAAAAATGAGTAATTACTGTCGAAGATAAGCGCGATTCTGCCAGGTACATTTTCCTGATAATTTACATTACTAACGAACATTCGCTGAAATTTAGTTAGGAAATTCAAATAGGAAAACTCGGGGCAATTTCGTAGTAACAATACGCGAATCAGCGCCAAGTAATTTTCCATTCGTTCGTATAGATACGAGGGCAGATTGGAAAGTTGCCGGAGTGACAATAGCAATAACAATTAATGCAACTCCTAGCGGCGATTGCGCAAACTTTCCCACCTGTCCTCGTACGTATTTCACCAGCGTTCGTCCTTTCTTAGCCGAATTTTTCTATTTCGACTTTGGCCTCGTTTCAGCGAACCACGCGTCTGATTTGACAAAGAACGAAATGGAAACGCTACGCGGAGAGATGGCGCGTGCGGACAGAAATCTCGTATTTAAGTTTCACCGAGAGTCTGAGTTTCCCTGTTTCTGCCGAAACAAATTGAAATTTCATTTCAACGCACTTGAAATATCCTCTAACGTCGCAGAGATACGGATATCGGTTGGAAAAGGAGCAAAACAACGCGGCAGGATTACCCATCGATCGATCAAAGTGTCCACGTACTCGCGACCAGTGATATAAGCCTAGATGTACGTGTATGCAAAATACGAGGGAAAAAAGAGAAGGGGGAGAAAAGGAGAGAAAGGAGATGATACAGTTTGGAAGGTAAACCTGTTGCGAACCAGTTCGATGATGAAATATGTGGGCAAATTGGGCAAGGAATAAAGTAATTGGAGGAATAAACGCTACTGGAAAGCATCGGGGATGTCGGGATGCTGGCTTCCATTGAATCAGCTGCTTCGACATGTTATAAATAGCCCAGAATCTTATTCTTGCAGCAATTCCCCGATACCACTTCCATACCTGGAATCTCGTGAACCAGTATTTCTTCTTTTTTTCTCGTTCTACTGGTGCATCGATGCGATGGTGTGGCTGGACCCTGCGCAGCTATCACGCACACCAAGTGGCTAAATGAAAGCGCGTACGAACGACGAACGCATCCTCGCAGCATCCACCGTGTCAGTGAAATTTCTTCGATTCTGTAATCACGTTTTCTTGCTTCGCATTTACGTTCTCAGGGTTGTTTCGCACGTTGCGTTCTTGCTATCGTGAAAATTTCGACAAGTTGTACCATTGCTATTACACGGCGGGCGATTTTTGAGATACGATGCTCCTCCGAGAAGGAATTTTGCAGAAGTGAATATAGGAAAGAAACGTTTAGTCTCCGCGTCATTTCTATCGTCTTATCATTTATCGTATTTATTATTTTCTAATGTTTCAGTTGTTTCAAGGTATATCAAATATTTTCTCTAAATGTGTTTGTCCCTATTTTATATTCTGATTCTATAACATATAATAATGATGATAATAATTAACTTACAGTTTCTCTGATCACGCACATCCTCCGATCCTCTCGCTCGTTCTTCCATACTTCGCTATGATATATTCTAATTACAATCCCATTATGCGATATCAAATATAGATTTGCAGTTCGTATACGCGAAAATAGGGACTAGATACTAGACGAGTAAGAAGTATTTAGTACAGGTAGCTTAAAACAACGAAAAAACTCGAGAATAGTAAACTTCCGATTGTCGTTGAAGATATGTAATAATTTCTCGACCATAGAAAATTAGAACACGCAACGTACATTCGTATGAAAATCACAACAACGAGATGCTCTCGTTAATGAACACCCAGTATGCAGGGTAAGATCACTTACGATCGATCGATCGCGCCGATCAACTCCATGGAACTCCACTTATCCGGATTAGTCGGGGGACAAAAAGTTTATATAATTGGAGTCGGCCAATTATCCCCGCTGCCTTTTCGTTCGTATAATAGGATCTGGAATTCAGATGGGCGAGTTCAAGCAGCGAAACTTCGATTAATCGAGCGTTAACCGAATCATCGTTCGGACAAATGACGTTGGCGCACGCAATTTAATTTCGAAGAGCAATGCAAAAAAGTAATGCCGAAAAGTAATCCAATAAAAATACGAGCATCGTTTTCAATCTTACCGTAGAAGCTACCACTGTTACTTTACGCTGGCCAACTCACGGGAAATCAGTCGTCTCCCGAGAATCGAACGTCAAATCGTGCAACTCGCGCAATGAAATTAAGAAACGAGTAAAAGTCGACCACTTGCCACGTAAAACTCGGCTGTTGAATACCATCAAACCTGTAATCCCCTTATTGCCATGCTTTTCCATCGACTGGATTTCATCGATCCGTTACGAACCATCCAACAGATCCGCTACCTGTAACCAGACGTTCCGTGAATCCATGTGAGATCCTCCGTCGCGTTTTCGCGAACGTTGCCGCATCTTTAACCGTGCTCGATCCTTTTCTTTTTCAGGCCTACATTTCCTGCGCGTTGGGCGTGCACCGCGTTGGCTACGTGATGATCTGCTTCGGCGTGGTGAACGCTATTTGCTCCTTGGTCTTTGGCTCTTTGATGAAATTCGTCGGCAGACAGCCACTTATGGTGCTGGGCGCTATCGTTCACGTTAGTCTTATCGTCGTGCTACT
This sequence comes from Bombus confusus, assembly GCA_014737475.1. Taxonomy (NCBI): domain Eukaryota; kingdom Metazoa; phylum Arthropoda; class Insecta; order Hymenoptera; family Apidae; genus Bombus; species Bombus confusus. The sequence continues at coordinate 2,626,687 of JACXIV010000072.1, read as the reverse complement.
CCACTGGAAACCACACCCCGATAACCCGTACGTTTTTTACACGGTTTCCGGGCTGTGGGGTGTCGGTGACGCGGTTTGGCAGACGCAAGTCAATGGTACGTATAATTTCGGCTTTGCGGAGTAGAGCAGAGCTATGGTTCTTGGCGCTTCGCGATGATCGTCGTTCTTCGCTGAATTTTGGGGAGTATCGCGTGCAACGAGATAAACGTCACGGATTGATAGATTTTCAACGACGCGAATGATTCTCGTTACGTTGTTAACACGTCGTTGGTATTCTCGCAGCAGTTTGTGGGTCGAAAGCGCGCAAACGTGATACGATACTTGGCGATGATGTTAAATTTTAAATTACGATATAGTATATCGCAGTCTGTGTCGGCCAGGGTAAAATGCAGGAAATTCGCGTGGCAGCCGTGCGAATTTTGATTCTAACTACCAGAATGTACGTCGTTATCTAAAAAATCGATTATCAGCTGTTCGATTATTATTAATCTCTTGCATAGGCTGATTTTTATTCAAACAATTTCATTTATGACTGTTTGAATGACTATGAGAACACGAGATGGGAACGGTGATAACGGTAGATTGTTTTTAACGAGCTAATCTTAATATTTGTGCCGGTTTCATGGTACGTTACAAGTGAAACTAGATTCTCTTATCGCGAAATGCAATCGGAATATGTAACAGATAATGGTAAATGGATAACAGGTAGTAGATAATAGTAAATATAAAGCAGGAAAGATATCTAATGTAACGTATGAAAAGTACCTTGACATGGATTTCTAAAGGATTATTAAACGGTATAGTTCCTTATTTCTATCGGTTATTAGTATGAATCAGAAGCTATTTGACGTACAGTTAGCTAACGACACAATCGGCAAACAAAAGCAACGTGTTTAAATATTTTTGCATGCGACGATCTTAAAATATACGACGTATGAGTCATATGCAAAATAAGTGTTTAGAACAACGGAAAAACAGCTAGTTGCAAGCACGACAACAAGTATGTACAAAGACTGACTTTTCATAGGAAAATGGACAACTAGCGGCAGTTTTTATCCAACGTGACGATTAACCGGAACTTCTCCAGGTATAGCCGTTTCTTCCTCTTCAAGAATTTATTAATTCGTGTCTAAAGAATGCCATTATCGACTGTCCTAACTCGTTAGCCTCGTGTTGGGAAAAGGAAAACTTTATTCTATATTTATCGAATGGCTGATCGTGCATGCATGCATACTTGTACGAGACATTGAGTTGAATATTCAATTCGCATCGATGGTTTATTAGATTCCTTTATTTCGTAATTCAGCCATTTTCTATCATGAAATATTTGTCAAACATCCACCAAAGAGCAATTAAATTATCACCGGAGAAACAGATGGACTCTGTTGGTAAAAAAAGAAAGAAAAGAAAGGATTGGAATTATTCCAAGGAAAAACTTAATAACGTTGAGATTACTTAAAGGACTTGTTCCTTTTCTTGCGTGGCAATTATTTGCAAAGTAGCTACAGGAAGAAAAATTCAGTACAATTAGCTCGGTCTTTCTTCGAAGATACTCGACTTTATACGGTTGCATAAGTTTCTCGACACCGTTGATGTTTTAATTTTGTGATGTTTCGAAGGAAAAGTTCGGCACGAGGTTGAAACGAACGATCGGCGATACGTTCATTAACGAATACGGTTTTTTGATATTCTTCTCGAATCTAGGAAGCTTTTTAGCGAAAGGGAAGCACGATTAGCTCGAAAATGATTAGAAGGAGGTAGGAAACAACGAGAACTGTGTACGAAAGAATTACGCGGTCTTCTCCTGAAAGACAAAATAAATAAATCCGGGAAAGATATACATATGTAGATACCAATGATGGATAAGAAATTGGAACAGCTGGAGGAATGCTCAAGGAAGATAGAAAGACTAAGGAAAGAAAATGATAGTGGAAGAAGTATGGAAAGGTACGCAGAAGCAATGGGAATGGCTGAAAGAAGATAATAGTTTCAGAATAAAAAGAGTTTCTAACGTAGACTCGTAGCATGTGGGTTTAAGCAACTCCAGGTTAAGGATGGTATAAGCATAAAGTATGGAAGGATAAACGAACGATAAATGAAAAATCGTAACAAAGTTGTATTTCTTGGCCGCGAAATAAATTATTATTATTATTATTATTGCATACCAATGACTCGAGACAAAAACGATTCGAAAAGGCATAAATCACTGATCGAAATAACTCAAGAAAGTCGATTTAACTTCTTCGGTAGTTTCGAGAAAGTTTAATTCGATGCTGAAATCCCACCGCTTGACGAACGTTCAAAGATTCACCTAATCGTTTCTTCTCAATTCGCAGGTCTATACGGAACACTATTCAGGCGTAACAAGGAAGCCGCGTTCTCCAACTATAGACTATGGGAGAGTGCCGGTTTCGTGATAGCGTACGCGTACAGCACCCATCTATGCGCCCGTATGAAGCTGTACGTGATGTTAACAGTGCTTCTTATCGGGACAATTGGCTACATCATAGTGGAACTATTGCACAGGCGTAAACAGAAAAGGCTGAAGGCGATCGCGGAGGATCCGAAAGCGGCGCAAGCGGAGGCGAACCAAGTGGAAGAAACGGACGACGAAAAGGACGACATAGACGACGATATCATTATCACTCACCTCTGAAACAATATCACGATGCGAACTCGCGCACCGACGAGGAATCTCATCAGTGTCTCAGCTCTTCTCTTTTACTCTTCCTTATCGCTTTTTCCTGTAACAACGAACGCAGCTACCTTTTATCAGTCAGCGAAGATGCAACGACGATACATCCGTCACAGATAAGCGAGCTATCGAAAACTGACTGGGAAAGTGGTATCACGATTGTTGCTCGTTTATAGGAAGCGTAAGGGATAATAGGCGTCGTTTTTGTTTGATTTGTTTTGTTTCAAAGAAGGTAGAACGAGAATCGATAGAACGAACGATACGAACATAGAAAGAGGAAGAATGTTCGTCGATTACTCGTGTCACTGATATTATACGCGATGAAATTGTAAATCCATCTCGGAGATGAATTATCAGTAAGAAATATCGCTGGATTACGATAAGATGCAGAGAAGATTTTGCTCTTGTTAGAGCGGTCGAAAATTTTCTTATTTTTTTTTTTTTTTTTTTTTTTTTTTTTTTTTTTTTTTTTTTTTTTTTTTTTTTTTTTTTTTTTTTTTGTCAATTGTTCGCGCGTTGATTGTTGATTTTATAAATTTCACTTTAGACAAGCTTCGTCCGTTCTTTTGCTACGTAACGTAGCGCGCGTTGGCGTAACGCACGCCGACGTTTCTTTTCCTTTCTTGCATCGGGAAACGAAAGAAAAGGAGAAAGGGAAACGCAAATCGCGCACGCGACAAAGCTCGCGTCTCTGTACTTGAAACGCGTTTCTGCTGGGAAACGAGCAGCCACGAGACACAGCGTGAAAGAATAAAAGAAAGAAACCGACTCATACAAAATTAATGAGGGATAAGGAAAATGCACGAAGGGTGTATACTTAGACGACGATCAGTCCCGCTTCGTGCACGTGTTGTTACACGTATCGCTTGCAACGGTTCAACACACAGCGATTCCATTGTCAACTGTTAAAACGAATTGCTTGCCTTGACGGTGCTAGAAGCGCGTTCCGATGCCATATTCGTCCTTATGCGTTTACATAGTCTATTCGAGATCTTCGCTTAAACGTAAGTTTAATTATTTCAAAAAGAAAAAAGAAAAAGAAGAAAGAGAAGAAAATGATAATAGGAACTAAATTAAAAGTATCATTGAAATATCAGTCACAAATAAACTATTAAATAAATCAGCAAATTTGATTTTTTCAAATAGTACAAAGGGAACAAGATCAAGAAAAATAATGAAATACGTTCAAAGAACGTATACGATAAGTAATAAAATTACTTATACGATTGAAATTACACAATGAGAAATCTATACAGCTGAAAGTAATTTAAAATATGAAAAATATATTATTTATTAGATACCGAGACAGGAAAATCACTAAAGTATTTCTAAGTACGCTGTATTACAAACTTATTATTATCTCTTATTATTATTAGACAATAAAGAATCTCTTAATATAATTTTTATTTAGAAGTACATATGTATATGAGGTAATATCAACAAATTCTTTGTATTACCTTATCGTTCTACAAATTTTTGTTACATTTTCGGTTGTAAAAGTAATTTCGTCGCTCATTGTACTCTTTATAGACGAACACGCAAAAGAGACCATTCGTTAGACGAATTCGGGACGAGTCGACTATTCGTAAATCATAAATATTCGTAAGATGTAAGACACCTCCTCATTGCCACTATGTGGAAGCGCTTCGTAGCAACTTGCCATTAAGTTTTATCGGAATTTGTGTCGCAGTTTTGTGATAAAAAGATCGGATCTGCTCATGCCGAACGATTCGATCGTGAATCCGCTTATCTTGTATATAGATTATGGATAGCAATTGTATATGCGGTGAAATGGATATTCCATTTGAATGCGTTGTTCTGGCTCAGTGAAGCCACGATTTTTCAAACTGTAAACTGGCCGACTTCCTGTCTTTATTGTCTTTTTTTTTTTTTTTGTTATTCATGGCTACAGATGCACTTATTGTTAGATCAAACATCCACTGGATCGAGCCTGTAATTTATTTTTTAACTATTCCGTGACTAAAATATTTGCCAAACTACGATGACAAGGGATAATTTATTTTATATTAATTTGAAGCACGGGGACGAGGTTCTCTATTGCGAGACACATTTTATGGAATGTGCAAACGATAAAGGAATTTCAATCGGATGGTATTTTCGTTTTATTCGTTTGATCGAAGCAGGCTAAGTCTGTCGTGGAAAACAGGCCGGGTTTGTGCATCTGCATTCGATCGATGGAACCGAAACCGTCGAAGAGAATCAACTCGCGAAGAAACATTTTCAAGGAACATTTCACGTTCACCATCGCCAAGAGGATGACGAGGAGCAAGAGCGTAGATTGTAAAATTCTGTCCGATGCATTTCTCTCGTGCGTGCACCACGAAATGCTTCCAATTGTCAGTAATGATCGAAATCATCGTATGAATCGTGAAAACGATATCGTGATCGAGTATGATCTTAATTACGTATGTTAGAGAGAATAACGGAAAATTATGACGTATTAGTAGTAGACGTAAGCAACATTGTAGTCGTTAATTTAATGTTAAGTATTCAGAAAAATTTATTTTATAGATCATCTCTGTTTCGTTTCCTTGTCTTCTCTTTCGATGTTCCAGAGAAAGAGAAAAGAAGGAAAAACATGAAAGTAGACAAAGGCGGATATTATTATACGTATGTACTTTTTCTTTTCGCGAAAATTCATGATCGATTGTTTTCGTAACGAAGGACCAAGGGAAGATGATTATATTGTTATCCATATAGAATAGACCCAAAATGGAGAAAGGAAAAAAAAAACGAAATATAAAAGGATAGTTCGTTCTATCCGGGATGTAACGTTGAATCAGTATTTTGTTAACCGAATCGAATTGTATTATGCGTTAGTTATTACGATCGTTCGATGATCACGTATGATGAACATACTGACCTACTGTGTATTGTAATAGCATCCCTCTCGACAGTATGTATTCCGTCCACCAATCGATAAGATTGCTCAAGAATCTTTAACATAAGATTAGAGTACCAATAAAACCTATGTCGCACTTACATCTTTTTATATATACTCACGTAATATGCATATATATTTTGCCATTTCGACGGGACCAAAAATGTACTTAATAATTTCCAAGAAAGTAAATAGTTTCCGTTTAACTTGTACTTCAGGCAAAGGGAGAAAGCGTATTATGGATAAACGTTGGTCGAGGAAAATTTAACGAATCGTTTGGCTGAAATCGTACGGCTGAAATTTCTATCGTTAACTTTCACTTTTCGCGATAGTTCAATAGATAGTAGGGAAACAGACCAGAGAGACGTATTTCTTAATGTCGTAACATTTGTACAAAAGGAGGATGAATCTTTTGCGGAACGTATTAAAACAATACTCTATACAGTTGTATAAAGGAAACGTGCACGTGCATCGTGTTGTTTTCCCCTTTCGATAAGTCGAAAGCAATATTTCATTACAAAATTTGTAACAGACTCTTGCGCTTGTTGTTATTTCGGTACCTGTAATCCATTCACCGATGGGACTTTTCCAATTTTTACTTGTACAGGATGGTCGAGCAGGAATTTGTTAGTTTTCCTGAACGATTGCTGTAGCGTTTCGAAGGGGGAACAAAATTGGGTAACATGTAAGTATGCATATAGATTACACGTTATTCTTTAATTGGTAAATCACTGTTTATTTACAGCTTCGTATTTTTTAGATTAATTAGGCCACTTGAGCAAGTAAACTTAATATATAATTAACTACTTAACAATACAATCGTTGCGAATTATTTTCGTAACTCGGAGCTACGAGTTTAAGATTTTCATTTAATGATATACCGTGAATTTATACTAACAAATTCTTGTAATTCATAACTATCCAGGAATATTTTTATCAATATAGAAGACAATTTCTAAACGAACTCTCATAATTTATGCGACTACTCTTCCATCTCTAACTATTTAATTAAAGTTCACATAACGTTATAATCGAATTTGTAAAAACTGCTTTATAATATATGATATGTGTGTGTTATGTGTATGTGTGTCTGTGTGTGTGTCTGTGTTTTTGTGCACATTTGCAAAATATAAATACGTTATTTTTTATTGCAGTTTGTGCAAGCTCTTACCACTTGCACGTATCGAAATTAATTATATATTTTGATATGGTTACACAAACTCTTTTTAATAACCCTCGTCGTTACGAATGTCTAATTGACGTTATTAATATTTCTATGCTTCTTTTTCCTCTAACCGAAATACGTTCGTTAAAACTGTACTCGTGTATTAAACGCGAGACGTAATTTTTTATTACTTTAAATTGTACTCAGTTTCCGTTTCCGAATCTACGACAACTTCTACACTGTTACAGCGTTTCTTAGAATTTAAAGACATTTTGACGCAATTCGACTAAATTATTCTGAAAATATTCATCGCATTTTTGCTTAAACGTAAACGTACGTATCCTAGCTAAATATCATTAGAATTAGGTAGATTACGTAGATTCCGTGCTTGATACATTGGAAGATCAAAAATTCAACAGAATTTGCAAACGATTCTTAATTCTAAACAGAACTCTATACGATCGATAACAGTAACTACGTATTTTAATAGAGATTCGAACATTTCCTATTCTGCACAACTACTTTAATGGAAGATGGAATTAACAAATCAACATTTTTAATACGTAACAAACGTTTCTAAAAATTCTAATAAATAATGGATCTAATAAAGAAAAGAGTAACGCGTATGGCCGTTTATCGTTTAAAATTCAAATATACCATTCCCTTTTTTTTTTTTTCTTTCGTAATGTCCTGTATAAAATATAGTGGAATATATGTATGCGAAAAATTATACATACGATCGATAACATTCTGCTGCCACTATAAATCTATACGCGTGTCTAAAAGTTAATATCACGAACAAGAACAGGAATTCTCTTTCTGTGTATTGTCAACACATTGAAACGATGGATATGCTCTTCTTCTTCTTCCTCCACGTTTATCCAGTACATAAAAAAATATTCTGGTTTAGAGTAGAAACGAATGTGAACTAACCGAAGAGTATTATCTCGCTCTTTTACCAATTATTTACTAACTAGTGCAAACTAATGGTGTCCGCATGCGCGCGTGTCGTATCCCAGTAAAAATTGACTATGTTCTTTTACTTGACTAGCTTCGATATGTATTCGCTTATCGCATTTATTCTCACAACCAGCCGAAATCCATTCCGGTCAATTGGTAGAAACGTTGATTGAACGGACGATAAAAATCTCTCAATCGTTGTATGGCTACAGGATCTATGTAAGGATGACTACGACCCTTGTTCTTACCTTGAAATTAAATATCAACGTTACAAACAGAATTACGAATATACTTTTATGAAATACATATAATTAGATCGCTCCTTAATGCAGGAAATATATGTTTCATATTATAGAATCTCAAATTATACAAATCCTAGAGCACAAAAATTTCAGTATCATAAGAAAATTCGTTTATACGTACAACTGTAAGGAACCAACTCCATATCTATTATTTTATTTCATAATTTACGTGTACATGTTCTAGAAGACTCGCGATAATTTTATCAACATATTTGCCAAGTTATACGTTATACAGAAGTCTACAGTATTCTTGAAGAGACAATAGTACTTTGAGGGATCAACTGGAATTTATTATTTTTAATCGACTCACCAAGGCAATGGGGTGTAGGACGTTCCTCAGATTTGAGCAGACAAGGGAACCCCTTTGTGGCATTGAAATAAAAATGTTTCTCGCAGATAACTCTTTTTAGGCCTAAAAAATCCTGAACCCTGGTAATCTCAGCGACTGGATCCACGATCAATCTTTCTCCAGAGACGAATAGAAATTGTGACAACGGAAAGTACTGAAGCCATCTCTCTAAGTGTCGCGCGTACACTCCGATTTTCAATGGGACCCACGTTGTGTCCACGATTTTCGACCCATTGAGAAACGCCAGGTCCTCGAACTTTGGCATGTTGGCTCGTTTACTCTTCACTTGGGTATAATCGGATATCGCTCGAGTAACTGGATCCCTTACTACGAGAATCAATTTCATCGCTAGATTCATGCGTTGAACTCTTCTCGGTACTTCGCTCGTCACGAAATACGACGGGGTTTTCTCCATCGTGATTTGAGTGGACAATGTCGGAGGCATCCTATGCCTGGAATATACCGTAGGAAACATATTTTATCAAGTCGCGTTACTAGTGATTTTAGCAAAATAAAAGTAACTTCTTGGGAATGTGCATAGGAATATTGGCGAAATAAAAATACTTAAGTACAGTGACGTGCAAAAGTTTCCGACCAGACAGATTTCTCTCTTTCGCTTTACGATTCGAAAGCGATATTTTCAAGAATTTTAAGTGATATCACCATTATCTTCTTTTACTTATCATACCGGTACACCCAATATCATTTGAAATTCTTTTAGACATCATCTTTCGAATATCAAGTTAAAAATGTATTCGGTCGAATAGTTAAGAACGCCACTGTGTGTACTAAGGCGAATACAAACCACGAAGCAATGTAACAAACCTACCTATACCAATGAAACCCCTTGATGTAATGATGATCAAAAAAGTGAACTTCGGATCCAGCTGCGCGAATGGCAGGATGCAATCTCAAAAATTCTAGCAGAGCTCTAGTCCCGCCTTTTTTAACTCCAATTATCAATGCTGTGGGCAATTGTTTACTCGGCATTAAACCTTGCTGTCTCAAGATCTGATACTTTCGCAAGGATCCTGCGTTCCCTTTAACGCTGTTGTTGCCTGTCCAAAGCGACACCATTTGAAGCTTCGATACTTTCGTCTGTTTCGATTCGACATCGCTTATCAGAGAGGATTTCTTGATCGTTAGACGATCCAGATTCGGGTCGTGTGCGAGTGGAACGAAATTTCTCGGTTTTTGGAAGGTTGCTTTACCAGGCAGATTGTCGAGTAGCAAGGAATTGTCGATTAAAAAGATCCAGATGAGAATTACCAGAAAACAAGCTGGAACCAGGATTTTTTTCGACCAAGGCCCTTTTCTAAGTTCCATCCTCAACTTAAGAATCGTCGTATTTCACTGGCATCCTGGATTCCATTCTATTATCAAGCTTTCAGTCTTCTACCTCCATGCTGATATGTTAGGATAGATATTTTTGCGTTAATCATACCTGTAAAAGATATTAATGTGAAATTTATCATGCACGTATTTTATTTTATTCTAATATTAATTCTTATTTGTTAAGATTAGAAGCACAAGATGTATTTTGTTATATTAACAGAGAAATTCAAATAAACATTTAAATTTTCTGTATCTATTACATCTGTAAGAAATATCTATTTGTCAAATAATATAATTGGTAATATAATTCTTTAATATAAAATTATAATTCATGCATTCATACACACAGGCATCAATTGTTTTTCTGTTATTAAAGCTCATATAAAATATTTAAAAAAATAACATATAAAGATTACAGTATAACAATTTAAATAGATATTAGAAATAGAAATCCCTTAATGTATGATCGTCAAAACGTTAACATGCCTCAGTTTATCCAATCATGCTGAGAGGGTTGCATATGTGCAAGGTGCTCGATCAGTCTACTGCAAAGTATTAAAATATTTTATAAAACATAATAAAACGTAAATGTATGAAATATACAATACATTCTATACTTGACTCGTCCAATAAAACATATAAAGAAAAAAATACTCGATATAATTTTTTATTTATAATAGGTATATGTATCTACATATAGATATGCTTTCTTGATCCAAAATTGAATTATATACATCAAAATCTTCCAACAAATTTACAATTTAATACATTACAAAAAGTATTTGATTTTCGTTCATATTCATTACGGTAGTGATATACAACAAATTCTGTCTGTCGATAATTACAATTACTTCTATTATTCTCATTAGATCTAATGAAAATTTTTACAATACATTTTTTATATCATACAGTCAAATATATTTGCTATAATTAAAAAGAAATTGCATGCAAAACAAAACCCTCGCATTAACGTGAATTTCATTCTTTCGTAAGATAAAAATGGAAACTAGAAATTCACCTACGTTGAATATCGAGCAGGCAACGTATCTAAATAACATAAATTATTAAAAAGTGATTGCATATTTATTGCAACATACCTCCATGCCGTAGGGTGTCCAAGCGCACGTTAATTTTATACGGCATCCATAATTCTATCGTGATATTCGATACTTTCCGGTAAATAGATGAGAGGATATGTGATTTCGTTTTGAAGGAAGTGCACACATTTAACGCATTATCAGTCGGCGCGTTCGTAACAATCGATAACGCGGAACAAGTAGAAGGGAGAAACGGTAGTATAACACAAGGCGTATCGATGAGATTTCATAGCTACCGAACCGGATAACGAGAAGTTGAATTAAACTTCATCCTCGTCGAGCTCTTCTCGTTTTCTTCGGATATAAAAATGCTTCAACGTTTGTTAATCGCATGGCGCGCTAAAAACCTTTCCCTCTTGTGTTGCTCGCCAACATAGTGTGAACTGTACGACACTAGCTCCACGCTTCTTAACGTGGAACAACTGGGAAGCTCGTTAGAAAGCAATAGAGATCTTATGATATCGAGTAACCGAGCCCAGCTGAAAAATCGAAATATGTAATATCATTTTATCAATAAAAGATTAAGGTAGTAGAATAAAAAATATTCTTTCATCGATAACTCGTGAAATGTAATTGTATAACAGGCATTACTAATGTTATAATACTTTAGGCAATTTAAATTTACAAAAATTGAGCGTGTATTATATATTGTTTGTCGATACACATGAAATCAACCATGATATATATATATCTGTTAAAAATAAGTATTGTATAATACCAAAAATTTAATGTTACAATTTATAATATTCATTAGTGCAACTTACTAAAGTTTATGTTTAATTATCGGAGTAGCAAATGTTCTATATACAATAATTAATATACGAAAAAAGAAATGTATCAGATTTCAAACATGACAGAAAATGTACAATATATACGTATATGGTGATATTTTTTGTAAATAATTGTTTTTATTATATTAAATATGTATAACATTTCATTAAATAAGAATAATTTAATACCAATGTTAAAAATTTATTTTTGAGTATATATATAAATAGTTGTTTACTTAAAGAATTAAATTTATATGACATAACGTATCTACAAGAATGTTCAACACATAAAAAAGAATATTATACAGATATTTAATATTCAACAAGAATATTAGCATAATATGTGCGTGTATTAAATAATAATTATATCTAATTATCAGGGAATGACTTTGTTTACACGCATAATTAGTAAAAGAAATTATCCAAAGTTATTAGTTGATTACAATGTTTAAATACTTTATAATAGAATAAATATGTTCCAGGCAATATTAAATTATATTTCATTCCACGACATAAACCAACATAACAAATGACAAATAATTTAAAAGATTTACGAAAAGAACATACATATATAACAACAATTTCCAACGTCGACGATAATATACACAAAAATGGACAAAAATTCTACCTCGATTAATTAATTGAGCATTAAAAATATATACTCCAAAATTACTACGAAATTTTTGGAGCAAGAAGGCGCTAAATCAATTAGGTACGTGACTGTCGGTGATACATTGACTACGTGTAGACGCGCATTTGTGTGCGTGTTTCTTGGTAGTAACATTAATTAGCAATACCGTGAAACACTGAAATAAATTGACAATTGATTCTCTCAATCCTTAAAATAGGTCGATAACAAAACGAACGATTTATACCAATCTAAAAATCTATCGAAAGTAACATGTTCTCACAGAGTTAGGTGAAAAGAAAATTCTTGGAGATGAATGAATGACGGCGCGTCAACTAGATACAGGACTGCTCGCGGCAAGGGCATAGGCCATGCGGCCCGTTGATTGGCCGGTCTTTGAAGGGGCAAGTTTAGTCAGGGGCCGCAAGAGTGCGCGTCCCGCGCACTCGTGTTAGATCTCGATGGCGACCAAGATGTGCCTGCGAGACGAGCCGCGAAATGCCTAGCTGTGTAGTGTTTGATTCACCGTGAATTCATTGTGATCTCCGTTTACTCGATGCGATCGGGAAACACTTTGCATGCCTCCACCGTGTCAACACACCATTATTGTTACGGTCATTCGGCGCGGTGTGTATATATTTCGCCGTGAGTGTGGTGCGTGTGTGCGTCGTGTCGAAGTGTCGAGAGTTCACGCCGAATCATCGTCGTCGCTAGGAGAGAGCGAGAAAGTAAGGACGAAGAAAGAGAGGTACGATGTGTCTGCGTTTCAGTCCGTACCATTTTTTCGTCGATAGTTGACATTTTCGAGGATGGAACAGAGGTCTCGCCGGAGAGACGCATCGTCATCACGGCACTAGCAAATACAAGCACCGTCGGATATACCGAGTAAGTCCACTGGCCCCGTCTTTTCTTTTCCGAGAGCACCGCGATTCCTTTCTTAAAATCCCTCTCCCCGTCTTTGTCTCTCTTTTTCGTTACACCGCTCACTTTCTCTGCTCTTCTCTCCCCAGCCTTTCTCTTCCTCTCTTTCCCCTTATTATTTCGCCTTCTTTCCTGCTCCTTTTCTTCTTTCCAATCTCTACCACGTTAAACTTCTACTCTTCCTTCTCCAGCCTTTTTTCCTGTATACTATGAGCGAGACCCGTTCCTGTGGCAGGACCGAGAGGCGCGTGTATCAACTCGGCCGTGTTTTGTATATACCCTGAGAAGATCAAAACTCGTGATGTTTGGCTGTCGCCGTCGCAAACGTCGACAGTTACAGAACGTCGGGAAACGAGAGAGAAAGAGTAAAAAAAGACGAGCGAAGTAAGAAATAACACGAACGGAGATTTCCTCGTGCGTAACACCCGAGAATCACCCGCTCCAAAATACACCGCGGTGTTTACGTCCCCGGATCCATTGGTTTTATTCCCTCTGATCGCTTTGTCGATCCCTTTTCCGCTCCTGGATTTTTATTTCCTTCCTGTTCTCCTTCTTTCGTTTACCTCTCCTTACCGTCCTCTCGTCCCTGCTCTGCCCCCCTGTTTCTGTCTCTTTTTCCCTCCTCCGCCTTTTTCTTTCACAGGGATCTACTGTATCCCTCTCTTTCCCTTCTACAGCCTTCGCCTTTCCTCTTTCCTATTCCCTCCCTTTCCCGCTCTCTTTCACTCTGCTTCTAGCCACGAGAGCTTTGCGCGTCTCGGGGCGCGTGTATTCACGAATCGAGCTCTCTTTCTTGACGGTACCCACCACCGAACGCAGCCGTGCGTTTTCTTCTCGAGTCGTTCCACCAGCTTTTCTGCCAGTCGCAGTTTCGTTCCTCGCTCCGTGCCCTACCTTTTTTCCCTCGAGCCTCCGCGATCGTTCCGGTTCCACGTCCGTTTCGTTCTCCCTCTCTCTTCCTCTCGTTTTATACTTCTTTCTCCCATTTACTCTGCTCCTTTTTCATCCTGTGAAACCTCGCCGCGCGCGAGTCCTCTCGTCTCCCGCGGGCTCTCTCTCGCGGTACATGATTCTGCTACACGCGCGATCTCCCCTCCATCCCTTCCACCTCTGCTTTCTTTATCAAAACAATACATATGCTTACGGGTGTGCGAGAGCGCGGGCTCCTCCTGATAATCGTGAATATCAATCAGAGATTTTATAAATAATTCAGTAAAAACCGATAAAATCCGCTGAAGTCGACGTGAGTCCTTTCCCCCCCCCCCCTTCCCTCTACAGATCCACCTCCCACTCCTTCCATTTCTCCCCCCGCCCATTATCCTGGACTTCTTTCCGTAATTGACGACAGTTCACGATAAATGCGGCGAATAATTAAGACACCATTACTTCCTGGTTCTGTTACTGTATCGTTGGGACATTGTTTGGGAAGATACTTGATCCGATGGAGAAGGGAAGGTTGATTTTAATTTTTGTTTCTTCCGGGTTCTTTTTTCGAGGTTGGAATTATTTGTCGCGATTGATTTCGAATTATTATTTAGGTTGCCTCGTTATTTATTTAGATACTTGGAGATTTGGGGTTAGGTAGCACTGTCTGCTCTAATAATTAAGATTAATAATAGGGACTTCGATTAAATAATATATCGTATGACACAACAATATATCAATGGTTAAGTTTAAGTTAAGGTTACTATCATTAATTTTAATTATTGGAGCACATAATACTGCAATAACTCTAGTCAAGAGGAATACTCCGAAACGGATATTTCTCCACGAGTACTATGATAAAAATGATACGCAATATCTTGGCAATATCAGTCATCAATTCGATGTCAATTTGTATCTAAAACTCTACCGTTAAGAACATGGACAAATTTGGTAACAAAATAAATGATTATCGTTATGTAGGAACAAATAATAATTGTGGGAAACATGTTGAGAGTCACTGTTGCTGAAAACAGTGGCAAGTTTCATTGGCTAGTGTTAATGGAATATGTGGCGAAGGTTTGATGAGAAATACGTGATTTAGCTGGCTCTCAATTAATGTATTATATCGTATAATGGCTGAAACGAGACTGTATAATACTTTCCAACCAATCTACACAGTTTTTGCCAGGCGTGGAGTAATTATCTTAATCGTGTTTATTTGTTATACGATACGGAAATGCAACGAGATTAAAATATTATTTCACAGAAAATTCGTTTAGCTTTGATGTTAATGGCTACGTAACGATCGAGCGTAGGTGCTTAACTCTTGATCATCTGATTTAATTACTTCGTTCCAAACTGAATAAGTTTACAAAACATTAGGCTAATCGATAATTAAAGGGTAATCCGAGTAGTTCGTACGGATTAAGCACAATTATCCGTCAGACTTGCCAAACAGATACGAATAATTCAATTATAATATATTGCATTATATGGTACTCCAATAAGCTCAGTCATGAGAAATACTCCAAAACGAATATTCCTTCGCAAGTACAACGATAGAAATAATTCGCAAGTCTTGTAATTATCAAGTCCATTATCGTTAATTTGCCAGACTCGATACAATTGTTATTGTGAATGTCTGAAATTCGATCCCACACATTATAAACATTGGTATAATTTCACTCTCAAGCAAGACGTAACTTTAAGTATCTCAATAAAATCCTTCGATTTATTCGAGCCTTGTAATTATAATGTATAAGCTGCTCGTGAAAGTTTAAGAACACGAGCATTTTTTTACGTTTCTTTATTGTACTTGACAGTTGTTATATATATTGATCACGATAAAGTTGCTCTGAATGAGTACCGTTTAGACCTTACACGCTCATGTGAATCTCGATATTTCTTATCAATGAACGTTGCTAATGGTGTAATACAACACGATAACACATAACAATAGCCTAAACTATAATTAGAATAAATAAATTCTTCGCGTATCGTCATAGTGAATCGCCATAGTCTTTCATTTCCTACTCTACAAGTGTGATATCTCCATAGCAGAATCTTCTCTTACCTTATCTTCATCTTCGAGGAAATAATTTCTAATTTCGTATGCCGACGTTCAAAACGTATAATCCTGATTGTACTACGAAAGAATTAGTCTTTATCCTCCATCGATTACTTACATATTCATCTGTTATTCCGAAATAGCCTGTAGCCTTCTCAAAGACTTCTCCAAGCCCAAGGACTTCGCACACAAGAACGAGGAAACGAACAATTAAGACGTACCTTGAAGAAATGGAAGAATAATACATCCGTTTCTTAGATACCAATTCGAAATCGATCTGGAGGTTCGATCGTGCGTCGCAATGCGTCTCGTTTGAGATGGTAATGGATGTTAATAACCACCGGTGCAGGAACTCGCACGTGGTGAATGTGCCTAGGGTACACATTTGGGGGTGGGTGTCTGGTTGCGTGCACAACCTTGGCAGAGCGAATGGACGTCAGTGGTAGTTGATAGAAGTGGAGGTGGTGACGAGATGACGGCGAGGTTTCAAGTAGAAAGGGAATAGAGAGTTCAGAAGCGGTCGCCTTTGATGTAGACACGCTCCACAACTCCTTCACGCCAATAAACCTTTACGACGAACGTTTCTGTAAGCTTTCTTAATATTGTCATCTTTCCCTTGCCTCTTTCACTCGGTCTTTCTCCTGTGTTCCCATTGTTACTCGCAAGGGAACCACGGTTTGCTTCTACGATTCTGATATTTTCTTTTCTTTTTTCTTCTTCTTTTTTTTTTCTTTTTTTTTCCAGCTCCTTTTTTGAAGCTTCATTGGATAGACGTAGACACCTGGCAATTTACTCCCTTTTGGTATTCAGGAATGGAATCGTTTCGCGTTGCAGCTGTTCTCTTGTTTTTAATCGATATCTTGGGAGTTTTTTAAACTTGGAGTTTAGGCGATTTTTGACACGTTCAAGTCGTTCGATTTAGACGTCGGTTAATTTATTTCGTTTCCTTAACAAGTTTGAGATAACAGTAGTAGGGTAATTAGAGCTAAGGTACTTTTGAGGTAATAGTTTATAGAAACAAATGTTTGAACGTTTACTAAGAAGTTTCTTACGGTTCTTGTCTACATCGTTTCATTTTTTTCAAAGAGACGTCTTCGTTGGGAAGACGCAGGTGCCTGACAACAATTTATGCTTTTAGTTTTTGACAATGCAACTGTTCTTTGTCGTGGTTGCTCCTTTGTTCTCGTTGATATTTTGAAAGTAACGAGAACTCTTGGAATTTAATGAATTTTGTCAACAGTGCGAAATTTACGCGATTGTTTCGATGACTTCTAAGAATAATATATTTTAACACAGTTTTTCACTGCTCGCGAAACGAAACTCAGTCCACTCTTTTACAATCTCAACTTTTATTTGAAGTCTGTTGGTGAAACAATTTTCCCCTTTAGTTTTCAAGAATAAAACTGTTCTATGTGGCAGTGTTTCCTTGCGTTTATTAACGCCTTAGAAATACAAAGAGTTGTGTGAAAGTAGTTCAGTCTAGGACTTAGTAAATTTTTATTTCATTCGTTTGCAATTGTGTGTTTGCTCTGTTAAAGTACCAGTAGTACATGTTAAAGTACCGGTAGTACAAGAATAACGTTTCACTGTTACCACGTATCTCATTTCCAACGGTATCTTTCTATTAGAATAGCGAATTGCATTCAACTACTTGTAATTCATGGTGCATATGGATCTTTCAATTCTAATGTGACGTCGGCTACGACTCCGATATCTTTGTATGCGCTTATAATCGTGCCAGGTATAGTCTTTTACACAGTGCTACTTTACGTTCACTAACACCATCGCTATACTCGTCTTTCCTCTTCCGTTCTTTACATCTATCAATCGACTTCGCTCACATTCTGTGTTATTCCAAAATTCTCCTGACTCCTTCTTTTCATTCCGATCAATAACAAACGTTGCATCAACATAATATTTCAATATTGAATAATGCAATATTTTTTCGCATGATACATTTTTATCTTTATTTTCCAATTTTTACGTATCTTGTGTAATTTAAACCGTACCCGATGTTTAACGAGTTAACGTCAGCCGTAACCACGAGTACCTTGAAAACTATCCAATACCTTACCCTACTCGTAAAGTATTTTTGTAAATAGAATCAACCGGCGTTCAAGGTCCCAACAAAATTATTTCGCACGAAGGTCTCTCGGTCTCCTCTTGCAAGTAGGAAGTTAAATCCCCAACTAATACCTGCGATATAACAAATGGGTTGTAAACTTTTCTACCTCGCACGTTATATCAGTGACTCACAGCGTACACGTTAGATAGGTTGATATATGAGTCACTCGAGCAGGAAGAGCTGTCCACCGAACAGGAAGAACAATCGTATCGGCTGTCGTTTAATACGATTACAATCTCCAGGGAAACAGAAGGAATAAATGTTAATGATCGTGTACTACACAGGCCATGAGACTTGGTAGGGTCTGAACGAAAAAAAGATCGTGTCTGCCTGACCTTTCGTTTATTGCATCTAACAAGCTTCTTTGAACAACGACCCTTCCCTCTTCTGCAATTATCGGCAATAAAGTGAAAGCTTTTACCAGTCACTTTCAGCGCACGCAAAGGAGAGTAGTATACAAAAATAAGAGTTAAGAATAACAGAAGATGGAGGAGCCAGGGCGACGAGGAGGATGTTACCGGAGGCAAAAGCTTTGTAATGTCAAAGAACATCGATTTAAAGGTCCTTGGAAAGGAGGGACGGCTTTGATATCAAAATGAGAGAACGTAAAGTTTCCCCTGTGCTTTAACCACCGGCGAGCACGTGGTATCAAACGGCACGATCACGAACTGGTCTCCGCCCACTCTTTTCCAATCTTCGGTTCACGCTAGGGGATTCCCACAACTGTGTATGCGCCACGACAACAGAGGGTGGCTCATGCGTTGCTCCCTTTTATACAGTGTAGTTCACTTAACCCTATGACCTGAAATAACTCTTTAAATCTTGCCAATCGTAATCCTCGCAGAGGTGTCTGCCACTGCTTCATCTCGAGCAACCATTCATGCGAGTAATCCTATTCTTCCATCGTATCGCTTTTCTACCATATGGAGTCTCTGTCTCTATAGCTCGTAGCAAAGTAATCCACTAGGAAAATTTGTTCAACGAAGCGATTGTTGAACGTTGATCATCTTTGGAGCACTTTCCTTTTATGACATCCAAAACGTACATCTTTACACGTTTATGTGAAATTTACGAATGCGATCTGCGAATGTATATCAGATGTTCAAAGTACGTGGTACCTGTTGTAATATTTAATAGGTGAAACAAATCTTTGGCTATCTTTCTCTTGTGTTCGCGGAATTTGCATACGTATTCGCAATCTAATGATATTATTACTTTCTATGGAACGTTTCCGAATGAATTGTGGTAAGGTAACCGAAGAAAATCTATACAGAGGAACATTTTAATCATCGTCGTTTTGCAGCAATTTTAACTCTTTCAAGAGTTCTTCTCCTATAACGTTACTTTTCTTTCGAAACATTTCTGGATATTCTGTAATAGCGAATTACTAATACAATCGTTAATACCAATTAACGTTAATAACTAACTTTGCTTTGGATGTTCGAACGAACGATCGTATTATCCGCTTTGGATACTTTCGTAGTAATTTTAATTCTTTCGAGATACTCCTCCATAATATCGCTTTCCTTCATTTCGTGGAATATGCGCTTCTGGTTCATTTGTGAGCAGCGTAAGAGAATTCATCGAAGTTCGTCGTTTTGTAGTAGTCTTAATTATCTCATAACATTGTTTTTCTATACGATATTTCTGAGTAACTTCTAAAAGTATAATTAACTAAGAAAGCTCGTATAAGCGAGCGATTAAACGTTACGAAGTAATTGTAATTCGTAATTACATACTACGTTCCGAGAATTCAGTTTACTGCTAATTAATGCTTCCAAAGGAAATACATATTATTAAACATTGTTGACAAATGAAAATGAGCCGGAACCAAGAAATAAAGTTAATATCGTATAACTAATATAACTTAATTGCCAATTACTAACACTCATAAAATTCATGGAAGTTTATCTAATGATACCCAAGAGTCAACGTACACGCATTTATATTAAACGCGCGCCGTCTTTTGAAAACTACGCGGCAGCTTGCAGATTCGTTATTTACTTTACTTTTTACATATTGAAACATACCGAGTACCGTCTTCCCGGTATCCGCGGTATTTCATTAACGCATTGACTGCCACGTGAATTTTATATATTTTGCCGCGGCAGCCTCGACAGAAATATAATACTACACCTAACGTTTAATTTTTGCGAAATATTACATCGTATTTGCGCGCCTTTTTCTAACGGTATTATAATCTATTATCTTTCATATTGTTGAACATTCTCGTAGAAACTTACGTCGCTTTAATCGTTCTAAAAAATTTAATAACGTGGCTCACCGATGGTCACCGTGGCAGTCAACGTGTTGAACGTATTAAATGTTATATATAAATGACGTGTTATCTGTTCGTTAATTTCGAGTAGAACGGGCAGTACGATAAGCGTGTTGAAATCGCGTTCCTCGTGTGCCTGGTATCAAAGTTAAACAGTTTAAAAGGCGAAATAAACGCGAAACGTGTTACGATAAGGGGGGAGGGAGGCGGGAGGGGGGGAAAAAGGAAAGCGGTTCAGCAGGGGTGGTAGCGAGGGGATGGTAGAGAAAGAGGAGAGAAGGAAAGATAAGTGAAAGAAGATAAAGGGGCGCCGAAATGGTACCGCGTTTGATCCATCATCTCCTCCGTCTGTGTGTGCAATAATTGTCTCTATTGTCTGTAGCACTGTTCTCACTGTTTGTGGCCCCTTCCATCTCTGCTACTTCTGCTCTCATTCTTTCACCATCGCCGTTTTATCATTCAGTTTCTCGGTGTCGTCGGTTCGTTTATTTCAATTTGTGTGTCAATCTCTCGTGCGACCAAGAGGTTACCGTATACCTGGCCTGAATGTATCATCGGTGATACATCGGTGCATACGGTGTGCCATCACGGCTCAAGTACTCTAAAACAGAATATATCTACATGCAATTGTACATCTCGTGCACGAGCATAGGCGAGATATATCGCGGCGAGTGAATGAGACAGGGCTTTTTATGTAAGAAGCGAACGTCTGATTCAGTTATTCGAGGTTTTCGTTAGTCCATCGGTAGCGCGAGTATTGGATAACCTGCAGACTGGCTGACAGGGAAAAAAAGAAGAGGGGAAACAATGAAAACGCGTGATCGCTCCCGTTGTTTATTTTTCTGTCACATACAATTAGAACGCATTTCTTTGATGCAAGACAAGCTGGAAATCCGAGATTCTTACTTCTCTGTTAGGTTCAGACTGATCGACGAATATGTCTTTTTAAATAGGAATTTCGGAAATTTACGATCCTTGAATCGTTGCAAAGAAATGATTGCAAAGAAGAGTGTTACGTAAAGAAATGTTACTTTCTTCGGTCGACTAGTTCCAACACTCTATCAATGGAATACGTTAGTTGGTGTTTCATATGCAAGTCAAGCGTGTCGGTTTGTATTGTCTGTATCGTCAAGTGTGAAATAGTTTATACGTATCTTAAGTGACATGTGTGTCATAAGATACACCTAACTGTTATATTCAATGTCGTCTATTTATTTATTAGAATTAAATGTACTCAGACGCTGCAGCTTCTAAAATTCTCTAGAGAGAGACATCCTCTCAGAAACTGCCTCTCTCTATAATCAAGTATGAAATTACATAAAATATAAGTGAAAAATAAGTCGGCAATAAATTACTTCGAAGCGGTAACGTCGTCCATTTCTCCTCTGGCACTATCGAACGGCTCAAATATTCAAGTATCGATTTTATTCCAGGAAATTGAATTACACGTAAAATGATTGATAGCGCGGGGAAAGGGAAAGGGACGGGGCTCCGTGGAGCGTAGTTACGCGTATACGGGCTGGCTGAGGGCGCGAAGAGGGAAAGAGAGTATGTATGTATTGTCGCGAATGAGACGGAGGGGAAGAGAAGAAAGCGAAAAAGATAAACAGAGTCCTTTAGGTCCGTACATGCGACGAGCAAAGAGCACAGACAATGAGGGTCAAAGGCGCCACTTCTCTTGCCACGTTTTTAGCTGGGCGATCTTCATTCTTTGAGGACTTTGTTCCACTGCTGTGGACCCACGGGAAATTCTTTTCCCCGTCCGAAGAGGCCGATCAAACAGTCATGAGCGCGTTACTAACTTCGAGAAGGAAGCTTCCCTGACTGGCTCATATCGTTTTTTTATCCTCTTACCGCGATATACCGATGCGCAAACACTCTGCATAACTGTTCATATTGGTCGAACGAATAGTTCGAGCTCTTCCCCTTGACCACCCCATTTCGCGAAATAAAATGAACTTTTGCGCGCATGGATTCGATTAACCTTCTGACTTTTTGTGTGTCGTATATAATTACTGGTACAGATGCCACATCGTGATGGTCAGAAGGGACGTGACGCGTGGTATCGTACGAAGCAACGTGTTCGATGTTGGAAACACGTCGCGTCCAGCTATTGAATGCCTGATAATAAATTTGGAGTTCAATTGGATCGTTAGAAGAAGGGATAATAGATTTATCGAAGAGCTTTGAACGCTTGAATGCTTTACTTGAAAACTCTGAATAGCGTAGTAGATTACATGTAGTAGAGAAAGGTGGATTCAGTGAAATTAGGTTTAGCCTTCTGTTAGGTATCAAAAAGACGAGTAAAGACGAGTAAAGAAGAATAGCTGTTTTATGCTGTTTTAATTTGTTTCAAATTAAAAAGTATAAGATACTGGAACAGAACATTCGCTTCCATTATTATTGAAATAAAAGAAGCAGTTGTTATACTGATAATTCAATATTTTGTTCTTTAACCGCTTGTTACGTATGAAATTTTATTATTTCTGATCAAATGTACCAACAAAATAACCCTATACACATATGAAATCACTAAAAGCGAACATTCCCTATTTTTCTCTTCACTATTCAATCGTATGTATATATTATATTTAATATCCGCGTATACGTGTAATTGTTTCTCAAACCGTTTGGGATATATAAGAATTTCACGTTTTTAATGTGCTATTTAGCAGTTAGTCGCAACGGAACCCGTCACTGATCTTTTAGGTTAATCCGATACGAAGCGTTAAAATTACGAAACACCCAATCCACAGGCAAAAGCGTAGCGAAGCTTCTAAAAGAAATAATTCTCGTGAGACGACGACGACGATCGTTGTTCAAAGAACCTTACACCTAAGATCCGCAACGGTCGTGAAAAAGTACCGTTTAATAATTAAACAGGAAAGGAAAAATCACCTTTCCATCCAAAGTCGGAAATACAGTCATTGAGTAATGGCAGGGCGCTTATAAACACATCCCGAACGAAGGCGCATGCGCGTGCGCGCGCTAAATTGTAATATCAATTTTAAAGATATTCGTCGAGATTTTTCTAAGAATTGTACATATACACATACGCATGTGATGTGTATACATGTATATACCCGTGTATATTCGACAAGAAAAGGCAATACAAGAAACTATGACCGCGAGGCTGTTGAATGACGACTCGCGCGCTGCTCGCGGCATGCTCGAGCGAATCGAATTGCGCTCTCGGCACGGTTCTATCCCTCGGGCTTGTACAACGATCCCGTTAACGAACGACGCCATTAAGGGCGCATTAACATATAATTTTCCGCGAGAAATTATAGGCGACTCGGCTGAGTTGGCTCGCACGGTGTTTATTATACACATCCAAGAGCAACAGAGTGCCCTGGCTGTGCACTGTCGATCGAAAGCACCCAGGACTGTGTGGCAAGGTGAGAGAGAAGAGAGATTTTAACTGGCGCGATGTGTTGGTGCATTCATGCGAATCCATATTGAGAGGCCAGAAACATGCATACATGTGTGTGGGATCGCGTGCGGCGGCAAGATCAAACGGAGATTCTCCTTCTCTTATACCCTCTCATCGTAATTCTCCCTCTTCTTCCCCCACCGCTACGCGCCGTCCTCTCTATCATTTTGTCTCTCTCTCTCTTTCTCTCTGTATTTTCCTCTCCCTTTCTCTTTAACGTACGTTCGTCTCTTCTCTCTCGCTTGTTCCGCCACGCCGTATCGCTGCGTCTCACTCGCTCCGCCTTGTGCAAGTGGTACCGATGCGTTACTATATAGTTCCTCACTTTTGCTCGCAAATGGTCTTTTCGTAACCCGTCTCTCTCTTTCGCCGGCTCGGTAGACCGTTTCTCGCCGCTTTCCTTCTGTTTCTATTTTTTCTTTCCTCCTTTTTGCTTTTTTCTTTCCTCTTCTTCCCTCGCCTTGCCGATTCTTCGTCCTTTTTTCGGTTATCGTCGATGATTTTATTTCCATTAAACCGTTCGGATCGCCGGCAAACTGAAATTCGCGATTGTTTCTAATTTAAATAAATTAGAGTACCGTACAAAGTCGAATTTCACGGGAAGATAAGAAAGTCGTGAAAGACGTTTTTAACGATGGGACGCAGAGCTTAATTATGATTATGACTTCGACGCTCCGTTTTATTCGAATTATTAAATGAGAATGAAAAGGTAAAAAATAAGGGAGATAAGAATGTTGAAGTTTTATCAATGATGTTAGAGAAGATTCCATTACGCGAAGAGGAAATAGAAAAATAGTTGTCGTTACGTATTGAACGTGGGACGTCACGACGAATTTGTGGTTAAAGCGGCTGGATAAGATAAATCAGTGCGTCGGCTTGTAATTTACCTGGAGGGAAGTAGTCGTTTGGCAACGACTTCAATCGAATTTCATTGAACACGAAGTTAAAGAGATCGTCTGGGTTAGACAACGGTTGACGATAAACGGATTTTACTTATGCTTCTCCAACATAGTCTTTACGTGTTTAACTGAACATTTAATTCATTCAATTCTCCAACAAATATTTACGAATCATAAAATATTTCTTATATTTATGTATTGATATATCTTATTTGTATTTTTAATTCAATTAGTCTCATCTGATACAGAGGAGATCTTAATTACATTAACGTTCAACTAATTATATGATCATGGCATCGAATCAATAGCAGTAAAACTTGATAACGATAGATGGCGTCTAATTACCGATTTGTATTTTTAATGTGACGCTAATTTTGTTAATGAAACGACTATTACAGTAAAGATATAACAGATTAAAGACTAATCCTGTCTTTATTTAGGACCGTTTAAAGGTGCAATTTGTTGCATTATATTTATTATAACAATACGACATAGCCGGACACGTGAATAATACCACCTTCTTATGTGTATAAAATTTCGAAATTACTTCTATTGACGACAAGAATCACAAGTATTAAGAGACAAGTGTCATATTCATATATGACCAAATACCCGAAAGATTTTATTTTATAACAAATTTACGAATTCACCGTCGAATTTTAACGTAATTGCTAATATCGTGCCAGTAATGGTATTTCAACAATAATACGAACCTCAGCGACTCCGAAGCGCAACGTTATTTCGCTCGGGCCTTTTGCACCGATAGAAACCTAACAATTTAGATATACTTTGGCCTCATCATTACAGCTAACCACTTGTTCAAATTTATGAAAATTCTCGCGTTTCCGTGCGAGTTTTAAAGTATGGATAGGTATATATAACTCAGAATTTGCCCTTATACCTGGACCCTACCACTTTTTTGTCCTACGTCCACCATGGCCGGGCCGGCTAGGGGGACAAGGAGAAGGGAAAGTTTGTAAGAGAAAGAGAAAGAGGGCGGTAGGCAGTTGTGGCCGTAAGGGAGGTGTGGCAGAGCAAGAAGAAAAGAAGACGAAGAAGAACGATGTAAGAGCGAGAAGGAAAGCCAAGGGAGAGAGATATGTAATGCTCGCTCTCCCTTGGCTCTACGGTCACTGTGTAGTTTCAGTCTTACCGTGTACGTTGTATGGGGCACAGGTCTTCCTCGGCATCCTTTGTCGTATTCACATTCAACCGAGCCGTTCCTTCAGCCCCTGTTTTTGTGCTCGTTTCACTGATTCGGTACGAACGAAAAGATTTCACGGAATAAAATTTTGAGTCGACGATCGAAGAGTACACGTCTATACAATCGCTCGAACTTTTCATCGATCTATAACCTAACTTTGTCTACTTAACCGTTTATTTTGCTAACATTTCTCGAAGCTATAAAACTTCATACAATCTTAACAAAGTTCTCGATTCTGTGTTATGCAAAGAACACAATTTGAAAGCAGTTTATTTAATTATAAAAGATTATAAAAATATCGTAGCCGAGGAGGATTATGGGAATAATATGTACATCTGTGAAAAATGCATTGTTCGTTTTAAATAAAGGTTTATTCGTTTAATGGCTGGTATACGTTGAAGAGAAATTGAAACAGTTAGTAATGTCAACGATGTTAACACAGACACGATTTACGGGTCTACTCCAAAACATAAACTCGATATTTTGCGAGAGCCATGCGTGGCACGTTTTATGGGTTTCATTCAGATGAAAATGTTTTGGAAACACAGGCACGATTCTTACGAACGATTCATCCAACAGAAGCTTTGTGATTTTTCGCCGACCATACACGGCACAAACTTCAATTTCTTATCGATGTTTGCGAATGGTGTTCAGTTTTGTGATTTACGTTACGTGTGATAGAACTTAATCAACTTTCATAGAAATAAGGCAGATTTGGCTTAGCTCTTAGTTACATGGCAATGGCATATTGTTTTCATGTATCGTTTTACTTACGCGGTAAAATATGCAAGCATAAACAAAGTGAAGATAAGTGCGAAAACACATTAAAGCGAACTATCAAAAACACGAGTGCTTCGAGATTCGAATGTTTTTGTCTGGACGATTCCGTTCTTAAGATTTCCTGTGCACGGTGTAATCATTTGAAAACTAGTTCCTGTCCGATTGCTCCAATCGGCTGTGTGAAACTGACTTTTCCCCGTCATCCTGTCAGATGTCGTTCGCGATAAAAGGGAACTTTCGAATCCGAAATTGTGCATGACAAATTTCAGTATGATTTTTGCACGTGCATTTTATTAAGATATTGGATACAACGTACAATTATAGACAGTTTCATTGTGCACTGGTGATGTTTACGCGTAACACGTGAACTGTTCGAGTGACACAAACAAGTGGTTGTTTCGGATGCATATTAATTAAAATGTATAAGATACATTTCACGGAAAGTGAATACGAAGAGGATCCATTGAAGAAAATATATCGATGTATCGTTCCGAAAACAAGGTATTATTATTTAAAATAGCTTTATAAAGTTGGCAATAAAATGGCGCCAAGCGACCCGCTATAAACGCGCGCGCTCCATTTGTACTTTGTTTACTAAAGTCCAGTTATTCAACTGATTTTATTATACTATTCAGAGACAAAGATCAAAAATATACACCTAAATAAAAAGAGCTACATTTTTAAATTTTTGATATTAAATTTACTCTAAAATTTACTACTGGCTTGTTTTCTAAATATGCAACCACAAGTTTTCTTTTTTTCACTATGTATTCCTACTAGATATTAGTTTCGTGAGTATTTCTGTCATCTTAGATATTAAATAAACTTTGATATTACTACTTTCATTGTTCTAGTACAAAACAAGAAATCACTTGTAAATTTTAAATAATTTACAATTTCATACACAATCCGATTGATACCAAGAATTCCTCGTTCACAACGGAACATTTTAAGGTTAGGAAAAGGATGTTTCGTTTTGTCTTCAATTAAAACTAAAAAATTTGCCAGCTCGAAATAATCTGTCTGGTCGGAATAATCTAAAGCACATACTTAATTGTGAGGAGAGGGAGAGGGGAGGTGAATGAAGGTCAATCGGAATTGAGAAGAGAAAGGCGGGGCGACGAGGAATCTTGACACGTCAGTGAACATTCTCCTAAGTCGATGGTCGAGGGTCGGCGGTCGACGGTCGCAGCGGTCGTGACGGTCGACGACCGACGGTCGGTGTAGCTGCCGGCCGAGCGGTCCCTTAGAAGTTTCTTTGAAAGATTCGCAGCTCGCGAGGCATAATACCACTACATAAAGTCATCTGGCGATAACGGTGACACGCCTTTGACCGTTTCCGCTCGGTCTTTCACCAACAAATCCTTGTCGGTACTTCAAAAGACTTTAGAAGCCGTGTTTATGGCCTGATCGGGATCATTTCCGTTTCAACATTGATAACATTGCTTTCATTATTTAATTGATAATCCATAATCGTATACATATTCGATACTAAGATATACAATGCCTAACACTTCTGTAAAGTCATATATACATTGGGCAGTATCATATGTCCTACGATCTGCTCTTGAAACGTTGAATGATTGGGATCATTTCCGTCCCAATATTGATAACATTGCTTTTATTATTTAATTGTTAACCCATGATTGGATTAGATACTCAGTACTAAGATATATAGTGCCTAACACTTCTGAAAAGTCATATACACGTTGGACATAATGTGTCGTACCTACGGTCTGCTTTTGAAACGTTGCATGATTTAAGGTTAGGTTACATGAATGATTTTTTTCTAATCTTAGTCTTAAAGGGAGTCAATGCTCGTCGATATGAGATAGGAATTGAAATCGATGCACCTTTTCGAGTTATTGTCGAGACTTATCCCTAGATTCTGTTGATAAAGAGATCCCGCTTCTTTACTGGATGTTGATTACTGAGCAACCCTGACGTACCGATCCTATTGACATTCGATTTCCACGTGTCGGGGGCATGAATTGTAAGAATGATAGATGGGGAAGCTTACTTGGAAATGAAATTATGTACTCATATTGAATTTATCTTTATTTTACACGAATTTTTATTTCTACTCGTTTTATGAAAGTCCGGCGGTAATTTGAGTTATTTAAATAGCGAAAGTGGTTTAGTTTGAAGAAACGAAAGCAAAATGTCACCCGCTAAAAAACTTGCAAATAAGCATAAAACTGGCGAATCTCTTTGCGTGTTTCCTGAACATGATTGATTCTTAATATGGTTCGAGACACGTTACATGATTTCTGAAACGCGTGAGTACTTCTAACGGACGTTTTATTTAGTCGTAATGACGAGCTCCCAAATTAATTTCTGGTTTCCTTTAGCTCGCGGAGGCAAAAAGCTAACGAATCAACGTGAGGGTCTAGAGTGGCAACGTAGGCACTCCGCTCAACGTACTCTACCTCACTTGTTATCTATAACAAAAATTTTGCTAATGATTTTTGAAAGTAAAAATTACAAGTTACATTTCACGTACCTTTGTCTTTTTTCACTTTCGATCGCAATTCTTCGGTATTAAGTGCTGCCCATAGAACTAACTGAATTTTTATTATCAATTGTAATTAGTGTTGTAAATATTAAAACTTAAAAGTCAAAATTTTTAAATTACACAATGTTTTGGTCAACTTAATTTAATAATTTAATCTTGTAGTAATACTGCCAATATAAACATTAATTATATTACGTTTTAATTTTAATTGTACACATTTTGTACTCACGTCTAACTTCTAACATAACCTAGTATGGTGAAAAAAAAAGAAAAAGTAGAACATAATTCCTAGAGCATTAGATATCGTACATTTTCTCACAGTCGAGTAAAATATGTAAACCTTTCCCGATACGTTCTCAATTCACTCTGTTTTTCGAACACTGCCTTTTCCCAGATGTTTTCTTAAAATTTCACCGGAATGGAGGGAGAAATCTGTTCGCGGTCGTGTTAACGAAAGTTTTGTAACTGCTGCATGGAAAGAACGAAGGTCGACCGGAGGAAGGACGAACGAAAATGTCGAGAAAGATAAAAAATTCGAATTATACTCTGTAAAGCCATGTGGAAATTTAAATGGTGGTCGTAAGAAAAGCATAGAGTCGTCTGAGACAGAGTTCCTCGGTTGAGCGCGTAAAAGAGATTTTTACCCGAGGTCGAAGCACATAGCTAGAGAAACCCGAAGGTGAAAGAAGGAGGAAGAAGGTGACGCATGAGGAGGATGACTGGGTGGGTTGGTAGAAAACTTACAGGTACCGGGAAGGAACGAGAGAGAACCTGAAAGGGTTAGCTGAATGGGCGCCGTGTGTGCTTTTCTCGTTTGAGGAGCTTCGGATTGCCCAGTGCCGTACTCAGATTTCTTTGCGCTTCTGCTTTTCCAACCAATCATTTCAATTTGCCGGTATTTTATTAAACCCTGCTAATATCTTTCAAAAACTCTGTCCCTTTAAAACGCGGCGGATCTTTTTTTTTCGAGAAATGATCGAATGCATGAAATACGAAATCTTTAGCATTGCGTTGATACCAACGTTACCGACGGAGCGACGAAAAGCTTCGCGGAAGGCACCGCAAGGTACCAAGGAGGACCAGTGAAAATTCGTGGAATTTCGGTGCACGAACCTTGCAACGAAATCAAAGGTGACGGGATGAGAGGCAAGAAAAAGAAGCGTGGCTGAGGAGGAAAATGAAACAAAGAAAGAAGAGGAACGAGGAAAGAAGAGACGAGAAATGTCGCTCATCGTCTCTTCTCCCTTTCTCCCTCTCCCTTCGTTCTTTCCTTCCTGCTGTACTCTGTTTTTCGGATAATTCCAAGTAGCAAGCCGCACGATTGCCGACACAGCAATCTAAGATGTGAAAAAGAAGAGAAGTAAGAGAAGGGCAGAGAAGAGAGGCGGATAAAAAGAAAGAGAATACGATGAAGAAACGGTGGAGAGGCAGAAAGAAACCGAGAGTGAGTAAGTAAGTAAAGTAAGAGGGTAAAATAAAAGAGGAATCGGAGAGTCCTTTGGACGCGTATAGGGGGGAAGGGTCAAATAAGGTGGACCGCTGTCGGAGTCGAAGCGGGAGGCCGCTCAAAGTGGACAGAAAGAACGAAAGAGAAGACAAAAGAGAAAAGAAAACGGAAGAGTGAACGAGTAAACGTGCGCCGGACAAGGATGAAGAGGTTAGGAAGAAAGAAAGAGGCACGAACGGGACGGCCGCAGGTAAAGGCAGAGGGAAGACGAGGAAAGCGATGAAGGAGAGAAAAAGGCAAAAAGGGAGACGGAAGACACAGACCTCGCCGGCTGGTGGCTGGCGGCTGGCGGCACCGCTTGATGTACGTCGGGTCCGTAATTACAGGTTTTCGGAACGCCTCGCTCGGCGAGCCACGCTCTTTGAGAGCTAGGGCCCTTCCCTCGCCTCGTCATCTAACCGGTGACTTCGAAATATTTGTCATTTCTTCGATCTCTTTTTCGCCGCGAGAGATAAATATTACCGCCTTTAGAAAATATTAACGTATTCCAAAGAATGTTATGGGACGCTATTTATTTCTTTTTTATCTTTGATTCGTCTTTACGATTCATATTTAATATTATGTTCAATGCATATACGCAATGAGAATTTTGCAATGCTTTTTAAATTGCGTTGAGTAGCAAATTGTCATTGGACATAATTTTGAAGTATAAAATTTAAACGTAAAGATGATGAGGTATAATGATTGGTTAGTTTACCTGCAGCAAAAGAAGGATAATTTTGACCACCCGGTACATAGAAGTTGGATAAAAGTTTGAAGCGTATACACGCCACGGTAAACTGCGTAAAAAGACTGTGCAATGCAATGTATTCGAATTCGATATGCGCGTGTTTAATTTTGATCACCGATAGCTTGAAAAATTGATAATTAATAGTAATATGGAAACTCGCTGGACTTTATTTATCATTGTATTTTGTAGATTCAACTGTAATTTTTGTAAATAGAATCAACTATTATTCGCAATTGCAATTTATACAATATGTCTTGATAATATAATATAATATCAGTATTAATAATAGAATAGTCACTATAGAATAACATGTATTGTTTCACAACATGTAACTAACATAATAAATATTATTTTATTCAGAGAAATGATACTCGCGATTTATATGAAAGTTGCGTAAAAGAAGAAATATGAAGCGTGTGGAATGAGATCATTGAAATACCGTTACAAAAATCACGGTATTGTGAGTTTCAATATTTCAGCATTCTCAAGAAAACCGAGAAATATTTTCGGACGAAAAGATGCAATGCGAGTGGGAAACAGGATTTAAATTCCATACGGTTGATACATCTTTGTACGCTCGAGAAAATTTCAATATCTTCGGAATACATCCTTCTATAGATCCATAGCGTTTTGTTCGTCGATATCAAACCATTTGGTATGCGGGGTAACACCGATCCTAACATTTACCGACCAAGCGAAAAGGGTATATAGCGTGTCATTCGGAGATGAATCTTGTTCCTATCGTGTTCAGATGGCTTTTGTACACTCTCCGGGTCGACGACTTTCACCTATCGGGAATTCGATTCAACTATACATATACAATAAACTTGCAAATTTTAATTAAACATATTTCTGTAATAAATTTGTTTCAAACAATTATACTATTTTCCAAAAATAAGAATTTTCTTAAAGTAAATTGTTATAAAAAGGTTGTATTTTCCAAAAAAAAGTATAAACAAAAAATATACATATTTTATAATTATATGTAAGTACTTTGGATATTTCAATTGTACGATTGAAACAATGATATGTAATTAAACATTAGTATGATTTTCACGAATAAAAGATAATGAAAGAGGAAAAAAGTGAATACTTCAAGTGCTAAAGTCCTCATATCTATTCAGACATTGAAACAATAGTCTCGATACTCGAAAGGTATTGAAAAGTCGAAGGGAGAGAGATTTAGCCTCTATTTGAAATTAAAGTTCAGCGAACCTTTTCACCGCGCCTAAAAATCTTCGACGTTATAGGCAACAGCCCTAATAGTTCTTCATGCACGCGACGCATTTCTTTCGACATATAATTATATCTCACGGTGCTGCGCTTCGAATAATTATAACGACGGACATCATTAAGCAAGTAGAAAATGAAGAAGATATTAGGGAAGTATATATAAGGCATAGGCTGGAATGATTATTCTCACACTTTGGTCATTATTAAAATTGAAGATTTTAATGAAGTATCCTACATTGAATGGTGAATCACCCTTGAATTTATATTTCAAATGTTCGTATAGTGATTAACGAAGAAGTACTTCTCTTTAAAAGATCGGAAAAGTTCCAAGTTCACCTTGCCAGAATTTGTTGCATTGACAATGATGAAGTCTCACTTTAAATTTATCATTTTTAAAGTTATACGATTATATCTTTAATGAGAAAATTAAGTTTTCAAGAGCTTTTCTATGTTTTTACATTGATTATAAAACAAAATTATTCTTTCATTTTTTTAATAATTTAATTCATTCTTACTTCATTATAATTGTTTTATTATAATTTTGTAATTATGTCATAAAGTAGAAGATATGTAAAAGATGTCGTTAATTATTGAAGTTAAAAGTTACTAGTTTCGTAGAAATCTGATTTATCGATAATTGCATGTGTGCATAAGTATTAGCCCTAAATCGATATTCTTTTGAAAATACGTCACAGGTGATTTTAAAGAGATCTACGAAGATCTAGTGTTTAGGAATTTTAATTTAAAAACCAGTCAGTCAGTATTTTTAGTGATTATTTGATTATCTTCTCTTTTAATATTCATAATATTTTGAAAGTGAAAAATTATTTTATTTTGTATAATGTATATTTTAAATATCTAAATAGAATTGAAAGCAATTTACTTCATAGTTCTATTAAAAATTGAAATGATTTATATCACATCAACTTAGTACTATCTATCGACTAATCACATCTACTATATCACATCTACTACTATAAAATAAAAAAACAAAAGGTCGTTAATAAGGTAACGGTTTTTTAGTCGACCCTGCGGTTGCTGTTACAGGTGGTTGAAAGAAATATCCTATCTTTCTTTTTTGTGCAGTGTTGAGTTAACTTATTGTGTTTTAGACATTGCTTTTATTTATTTAATATTGCAATTTTTTGCAATATTTTTGGGCTGTTATTTTAAATTAATTTAACAAGGTATTGGATTTTTCTAGTATAAACTAATATAGACATTAAATTAGTTTTCAATAAATACCATATAAAAATCAACAGTACCTATAATTTATATTATAGTTTTTTATTTCTTTTATATTTAAAAAATTATTAATTATTAATTACATCATTAAAAATGTTCTATAGAACAATAATAAGATAAATATACATTACAACATGCTATCTCTAGTTATTTTTATTTCTATTTCTTTTTTTCTTTTTTTAATTTTTGTAAAGTCAACGTATGATATTTAAATGTGCAATGTGAGTTCATAAATAAGCAAATATTTTTCACAAACTTTTATGATCTAATATAAGAGGCAATATAATATATAATATAATATAAGAAATAACATATTATCTAGAAAGCACAAAAATTTGATGTATTATTTCTGCATATAATAATTAATCATAGTTACTTGTTGAAGGAAATAATAGCTCAAAAATGTACACATTTATATCTGCTTAAAAGAATATAAGTTTTCCAGCTAGAACTGACATAATTTTCTAACATTAGTATTACCTATTTAGTAAAATTACTCATATTTTTGTTCAGAATAGAAATATCAGAACCGTGCGGTTTCCAATCTGACAAGATCAGACATTGTATCCCTACTCCACCCTTCCTGACTGTGGCGTCAGTCCTGGTCAGGACGCAGCTTTAGCTCAGTTTGCCTAGAGACGCGTCAACAGTGGTATCGCATGTTCATTCTGTTCTATAACAAAAGAAGTTAGAAGGCACTTGTTGTGGAGGTCAATATAGTTCTACAGATCATAATAGATTTCATAAGGCTATAGGGATTCCAAGGTTACTTCCAAAAAATTGTGAGCAAAATGGTATGTACATTTCTTTTCATCCCTTAACGCAGGTAAACGTGCACTGAAGTGGGATGATTCATTATGACAGCTTTTCATTTCATATTTTCCCATTTATCCAGGTAGAGATCAAGTTCCTATGGTTGCGCGTAGAGTCTTTCTGTATCATAGAGTTATTTATGTGCACTATGTGCATTCCCATATTATATATTTCATACTTTTCATTAGCTAGATGTATAATGTATTCTCATTTAAATCAATTAAGTTTCAGTCAATTGATATAGAAAATTATGATAAACATTTATTCATATTTCACTACTTTAAGAACTAAGAAGAGAGAAGTTGTGCATGATTTAGATATAAATATAAAAGTTCAGAGTTATTAAGTTGGAATTGCCATTTTTATAAATGTCATAAAGTTTTATATATAAATGTTTGAAAGAGATAATTTATGTACTATTTATTAAAGCATTGTAATTATTAGTTTTAATTTTAAAAAATTATCAGTTTTAGTAATTTGAATTATTAGTTAGTAATATCTTTCTTGCTCTTCATATAAATATGAGCATAATATAGATGTGGTTGTAATGGGAGACTTATGAAATCATATTTCTATAGCTCATCGTAACAAAAGCCAGAACCTTAGGAATATAATAGTCTTTTCTTTGTATAGGATACCTTATTCTATAGACCTATTAATATCTATCCACCCTGTCAAAATAAAATTCTGCTCTGATGTGAGTTTTATTTTGGAAAGTGAGTTGTATTTGGGGTTGACTATAGTGTTCAATGGATTGCGTTATAATTTTTGTCGATCAATACCACACAAATGTTCTGCGCGGACCAATAGGGATATATAGAGAGGTATCTCTCAATGCGCAGACTGCCAGGAGCTACCCTACAGTTTTTCTGTCAGGCTCCGCCCTTAAAGTTCTTCGGGATAGGAAAACCATCCTTAGGTGCTTAATTGGTATATGACTCACCACAGAGCTCGATCGATCCATCCAGCATCCCTAGCTTGGAGCTTTTGTTCAAGTATTCTGAATCCAGAATATGCTTTCCTCGATGTATATTACTATATGTCCAAGTGTACAATATTTTATGTAAACCAAAATCTGATATAGCAGACAAAATACAGAAATTATACTAATTATACTAATATAAAATAGTTATACTGAAACACTTGTTGAATCAACAATTTTTAAATAACTTCTTTCTTATGAGATACAAATATATTTGAAAATGTTAATTTTATAAAACATTTTTATAAACATGTTTATATGTTAACAAACATATATATCTAACATTATTATTTGTTGAGAAAAGTCTAAAAAGTTATTATTTTTGTTCTAGGTTTGGTTTAACCATGTCTACTAAGAGGCGTCGTGGGCCTAAATTAAATATAGAGCGTAAAATAATACATGAAGGCCATAATAGATAGGATGAGTGGATCTCGACAAAGTGAAACACGTTGTTTCAATGAAAACTCTCCACGGCCACCAGTGCCTGGTAAGATGTTATGCATATTATTCAAAAAGTATTTGTCAATTATTAAATTTGAAGTTTCCTATTGTATTCCTAAAATAAGCAGAAATTACCAAAAGTTAATACAAATATTTTATATTGTTTTGCTATATCTGACATTTCAAAAATATTATGTGATACCTTATAGGTTATTAATTTCTTATGTACGTTTTAGGAGAGGAAACAGGAAATTACATCAGCAGGTTCCGTCCACAGAGTCCAACTCTGACCCCTAGGCGTTCTTCTCTTGCAACACCAACAGCTGCAGGTTGCGATGCTTCGGCACCTTTGGGATTTGAACCCGAAGGTTGCTGTAGTACGACAACTATGGAAAGTGATTCGCCACCTGCTTGCTTGCGGTGGGCCAGGAACCTGCATTCTTTGCTGCAGGATCCAGTGGGCTTGGAATTGTTCAGAAAATATCTGGATCAAGAAGGCAGGCCTCATGCAAATCCTCTTAATTTCTGGTTCGCCTGTGAGGGCCTCAAGGAACAGGATGATCCTGAAAGGATAAATCAATTGGTTAAACTTATCTACAGAAAGTTCTTCCTCAAGTCGCAGTTAGCTATACCTGAAGATGTACGAAAGGAGGCTAATCGTCGGGTTAAAGAAGGCCGGGTGGACGAAAAAGTATTTGATGCTGTACAGTTGGAAGTTGAACGTCTTATTAATGAGACTACATATCCAAACTTTCTTCGATCCGATATGTATCTTCAATACGTTCAATCCTGCCAAAACCCGGATTCTGGTGGATGTCCTAGTTCAGGATCCAGTCGAGAGATGTCTGTTTCTTGTGGGCCAAGTTTATTGCCCACTGTCCACGAAGACAGTGAATTTGTTAGTTCCATACATAGCTCACATTCAGCTAGTGAAACGCCTGGGGAATTGAGGGGTGAGCTGAGATTGACCAAAGATATGCTTATGGCTACTCAACAAACTAGGGCGATGGATCTTCGGCCGAAGCCAGAAGCGTATGCTGGGTAATATATATCACAAAAATTTGTTTATTTAGAACAGTTATTAATTAATAGTATGCTTAAAGTTAGATTTGCATTAAACGCTTTATTTAGCTGTTTTTTTTTTCTTGAGCTTGTTTGTGTGGATTTCTGTGATGTTTTGTAATGTATAATATTTTATATACACAGCATTTCTAAAGTATAAAAAGTAACTGAAAATATCACATATTATAAAAAAGCATAGTGTACTATATGAGTATTATAATTCTTTTCTTGTTATATGTATTAAAATTTGTGATATTTTTGCTAAAACAATTTTCCAATCTGTTGTTTGTTTTTTTATTTTGGTTTGATGTATTGCGTGGCGCTCATAGCATTTATTTACAACATGGGACTAGTCCATATCATATGCTCGCACCCAGACTGCACGCTCAATATTCCTCATACAACCCAGTATCCAGACAGGATTCAGAACTTCAAAGCTTGAGCAGTGATGCACGAACTGAATCAGACAATATGTCTCTCACCGATTCATCAGTGTACGTTTTTTTTTTTGTTTTATCTAATATATAAAACCTAAATCTTGATTTATTATAAAAATTATAATTTTTCGTGTAAACAAATTCCGTAAATATTTCAAGATTTCAACAAATAATGCTCAATCCTACTTAATGCTCTTTTTGTGTTCAATTCATATCTTCTTCTATTCTATACTACATTGATTTATATGAATTTTTGTTATTTTAATTTAAAATGATTTAACGCATTGATATTGAGTTTTACAATATTTTTATACAGTACATGAATAAAAATAACATTGCTTGAATTGTTATCTTCTTTCCTTAGAATGGAAATGAACATAAAGATGTACTTATACCTCATCACTTTTTAATAATATATCAAATTTTGTTATTACTTTAACATTTTTCCTTTGCAGTGATGGAGCGTCAATGAGTAAACAACGAAGTAAAAAGCAGTATATAAGACAATCTAGAGCTATTAAAGATTCAGCTAGTTTAAATCGTGATCCTCTGGCTCATCATACTATCATCCCTCGTACACAGCGAGTACCACGTGATTTAATGCATCCTCTGAAACCAGAACAATTTGCTCAAGTGCTTATTGAAAAGTTGGAGAACGTTAAACGCGAACGAGAATCTCAGGAAAAACTTGATAGGCATTTGCAGGAGAGCGATACTATTAATAAGGATGCATCATTGGAGATGTCAAGTGGAGCACCGAAAGCACTAGCTGATGCATTGAGAGAAAAGTTAATGATAGAAGAGGATAATGATCAAGCGATTTTGGACCAACACGTGTCACGCGTTTGGTCGGATCTAACGCCTTCTCGATCTCCTGGACTCTCATCCCCAAGACTGCATTCGCCTGAAAGAAGACGTTCTACGCACAATTATCCACGGCCGTACAAACAGAGAAAAGAAAAGGACGTGTTCTCTACGTTTTCAGCAGATAGTGGTAATATTCACGATTTTCAAGAAGGCAGCGATCTTGTCGGAGCTGGCTCCATGAGTTCACTAGGATCTCACTTGCCTAAATCTAAATCCGTGCCATCAGATTACGCCGATTCCCTCCATAAACAAGACCTATATCTTCAAGGTATATTTTAGAATGGATATAAAAATATCGTTAATAATATACCAATTCAAAATATACGGATTTATGTATATATACTTGTTATAGAATATTATATTATTACTACATATTTTTATAGGTCATGATCAAAGATTCCGAAGGTCAGACATGACTAGAAGATCAGCCACAAAGAAGTCTATGACGGAATTAACTGACAGTGGTGTTAGTGTTGTAAGTGACGCGCCACCATCTACAATTAGCAAAGATATTCGTCTTTTATCGTGGCTTAAAGAAACTGACAAAAAAACGGATATCAAACATAGCCGCCATGGGAAGAAGTATGGTTCTCGCAGTGGCTCTTTGGAAAGGACAAACAGGGAAACATGGGGCGTTCCTGCTCAGCCTTTTGTTGCAGATCCAGGAATGCCACCTTTACCACAACCTCATACAGTAAATACTTTCATCTAATTCTATGTTACTTAGTTTTAAATTAATAGTGTTTATCAAAACTCTAGACGTGTATTCTGTTTTATACAGGCTACCCAGTTAGAAGAAGCAAGAAGAAGATTAATAGAGGAAGATAGGGCACGCTCGAGTTGTAAACAACGTCATTCTAATATTTCTAAACAGTCGTCGTACGAGCCTACAATGCAAAGTCAATCTTATGTCCAATCAAACCAATCAACGTTAAAGAAGACAAAGCAAGATATTGGAGATTTTACCACCGTTGTGTTCAGTTTCTGTGACGAACAGTTTCCTTATAGGACTAAAATTCCTGGTCATAATGTCACTTTAAAACAATTTAAAGAATACCTTCCTAAGAAAGGCAGCTATCGGTAAGTAAACTAACACT
The DNA here is from genome assembly GCA_014737475.1 of Bombus confusus. Classification (NCBI taxonomy): domain Eukaryota; kingdom Metazoa; phylum Arthropoda; class Insecta; order Hymenoptera; family Apidae; genus Bombus; species Bombus confusus. The sequence goes on along the minus strand of JACXIV010000072.1, from coordinate 2,586,923 downwards.
ATTTATAAAATTTCTGAAATATTTTACATCTTTGAGCATGATGTATATATCTTCTTTTTTTTTTTTTTTTTTTTTTCTAGATATTTCTTTAAAACCGAGTGTGAGGACTTGGATACGAAGGTTATTCAAGAAGAAATAACTGACGATTCTGAAGTCCTACCTTTATGGGAGGGTAAAGTTATGGCGCAAGTCAAGGCGCTCGAGTGATAGACTGAAACAAGGATTATTCTGAATAAAAGAACGTGCTAACTTCGAACAAGTGCCGCAACTAATTTTATTTAAGAGGACCAGCATTCTATAAGAAGAAAACCACAATAAGGCGATATTCGGTGTTAGTTTATTGGAGTTGCTAAAGCGGTTTCTTCCGCTTAAGTTAACCGAGCAAGTGCTTTTAATCGATAAAACAAAAAACCTGTTAAACCAGCAAAACCGTTATATGTTTATTAAGTAAAAGAAAAAAAAAGAAAAACAAAACCGTCTTTAGATAAATATACATAGATTTTATTGAACATTTATCCTTAATTTTAGTATTTCTTACAGGATTTGCATTTTTTTCGGTACTTTACTTTTAATTTTAACAAAAATCGTTTCTCTAACGTTCAGCAATATTTTATATACACTTGTTTCTTTCTTCCTGTTGTGTACTTGACAACGGAAGCTATACACATGATGTCGTCCGATTGTATATAATTTCGGTTCGTCCGATGTAAGATTTTGATAAAAAGGCGTTTCCTTTTATAGAAAAGGTTTTGCTGAAAATAATCAAAAAGAAATCAACTAAAAGAAAAAGTAAGTGATTGCAGTTTGACCACGTCTAATGAAATTGGACGAATTGCAATAAAAAAAAAAAAAAATACGATTACATGAAATTTTCACGAAGGCAACATTCTCATTTCAAGTAACAGAGGTTTCACAGAAACGGAATACTCTATCGTGATTGCAATTTGGTTATCTCCAATCGTTTTGGACAAGCTGCAGTAACACCAGAAACACCCTGTATATTGATTGAATAATTTCTTCCTCTTAAAGACTTCCCATAGTTTTCCAAACGACTGTACAAAGGCCCGCGTAGTTTCGCCTTAGCAAGGTCTGTATAGACCGTAGGTTTACATAGGAAAGAACATTATTACAAATTAGTTTTTAAGGGGATATATTACGTGCATTATAAATACACACGCTCTGTTTAATATACGTAATATATCGCGTATTCGAAGACACCGTGAACAAAAAATATTAAAGATACAGATCATGTTTTGTCGTACCACCATTATCACCCATTTGACATTGTAAAATAAGCTCCTGCATAAACGTAACACGCATACTGGGAAATAGACGCGCAACACGCAATTGGCATCGGGGAAACAAAATACTTTGGTGGAAAAGGATTAATTAGTATCTAGACCGTAACAATGTTTTATCAGGTGCGAAAAATTGTGCCTTTTTAGTGCAGTAAGGACGAAGTAAGCCTAAGGAAAAAAAAGGTTAAGAGATACTTATTAAATTGGAGACCAGCGGGTCTAATATCGAGAGGATAAATTTGATACATCGAGCGTTTTGTATATATTTTTTTTCAAACTTCATCGTAGTCTTTGCAAGCTTAATCATTAGTAATCGTTATAACGCTAAAGAATATTATCAGCATCGTTACTTTCTGAACGTTTGCTTTTCAATATCGAGTTCTCGTCGATAAATACGTATTTACGATTACTCTTACTTTTCTGTTTTCGTTTCTCTCTATTTGTCTTTAAATGATTCTGTTAAAAAATGAATTAGAACAAATACAAAAAAAAAAGAGAAAAAACCAGAGAGAGAAAAAATAAAAAATCGAACGTGTGATTGAATCTTCTCGAATGGCCTTCGCATACTGGTTCGATTTCTTAATAGTCGTAGGCGCTCGCTTCCTAAAACAACTGATTTTAACATTTTTGACAAAACGAAGACGAGAAGAAAAAAAGAACGAAAATGTAGTATCTACTTCGAAAATAAAAATCGATGACGCCGAGACTGGAGGCGAAGCACCGTGGCTGATAACAATTTATTGTATGTAATTAATTATCTTTAATTAATACTACGAATGATAAAGTGTTCCTGTACCTAATTAATTAATAATGATTATTATTGTATATCAAAAGTATTGAGAATAATAATGCCATTTTCACTGGATTATATGAGATCTATCGCATTCTATTATTTTAGAGATTTCCTTTATCTGTATCAGGGAATTTTGTATCGTTGTGAAATTTAATTACAGATAGTAAGTAAGTTATTAACAGGGGTTTGATGTATCTGTTTAAAGAAAAGAAAAAAACAAAAGCATAGATTATATGAAAAGTAATAATTGACTGGATCTTATCCCCTCATTCTGCCTTTTCTGTTATATTATTTTTAGCAATAGCATTTGTGGTCACAGGTTGACTGATATTTTTAATCCATTTCTCTACATATTTCATATGTATTTAATTCAATTATTCAAACGTGTAAATATTTCTTTACTTTCACAAAGAAAATAAGAAAGATGGATTAAATTAATAGATTAGTTTAGCATTTCTTTAATATATATTTATGAACTTTTACCTTATTTATATTTAGAATTCAATTTTTTAATCGATAAGTATTATTTATTTTTAAGGCAAAGATCACGGTAGACGCTATTAAAAAAATAAAAAAAATAAGCAGGGTTATGTGCTTTACTGATTTTAATAACATCGAGCGTCAGTCAGAGTATGCTTTACATAAAAAGGCAGAAAGTGTCTTTGACCGACAACGGAATCAAAATCTTTATTTTTAAATTTAAGTTGAGATGTCTATTTTTAAATTCAATGAAACTATTTTTTGACCACTGTCGGATAAATCGTAGCGTATGTTGAGCAACAGTCTACTTCCGAGTTTTAGTATTCGCCGCTCAGCTATTATAACGTGTTACACGTCGGTTGTATCACGACGAAAATTGTATCATGAATACAAACAGCGTTATATGAAAGTATGTACCTATACCTTTATAATATTATTTAATCTCTCTTCCACTGTTTTATTTATTTTATATATTTAATTCTCAACGCTACTTTCACATTTCTTGAACCGTTACAGTCAAAAATGTCAACAATTTTTCCATTATCTTTCGTATGTATATTTTTTGCGTTTAAATAATATATAATTGAAATTTAATAACGAGAATCTATTATTTACAATTTTTTATATTTTTTTCACATAAAAATATCCGCAGAAAAGTGTTTTTTCTTTCTTTACTTATTCATACTTTTTACTCGTGCCAATGCAAGTATTATCTCTTTATCTATTGGCTGAGAAGCTTTGCACAAAGTATTAACTCCTCTTTAATCCCTACTCTGGTATTCTATGGAAATAGTAACATAACTTGTAACAGCTTCCAGCTCTTTTCATCTTTCTTCAAATTTTATGTAAATATGTAAATAGGATTGTGGATTTGTAGGACACGTAACCTTGCTGGTTTCAGACCTCTATGTCAGGCGCTTACTTAACTGGATTTATCAGCGTTATAAAATAATGATAATAACGCATATTTGCGTCTTCGAAAGTGACAGTTATTATGCAATGCTTTCATCACGTACGTATATTCGTGTTTTCTTAATTGAGCAAATCATTTTGCGAACATCTAGCAAATAATAGAAAAAAATATACATTTTTTTCGAGATAGTTAATAAATTATTCCACAACATACGTCGTACATTTTCTACGCTTATTAAAAATTTTAATCTTCGACTTGATAAATGAAATAACCTTCAAATCAGTCATTTTTTAAAAATAATTATTCATTGTAAAGCAATTCATTTCTTAATGATTTTTCACGCGAAAGTTAAATTATATTTTTGTAATATTCCAAGGACAAACGTAATTATCGGTGGGTAGCTACATCGTAAATTTGAAGAATGACGAAAAACGAGGCGCGTCATGTAGAATGATTTTTCGAAACTGCGTAATCCTTGAATCAACACGAAACATACTTTTGTCTATACCACGCTCATCTATCATAATTTTTACACAGAGAAATTCTACATACTTGGAGATCATTGAAGAAGATAGTTGAAAATTGACAAAGAAGACGTGTTGCGTTATCGACCTCAAATTTTCAAAATATTTTTTTTAGATAACATTCCTCGCGTTGAGTAACCGATTGTTTAGAAACTGCTAATAACGCCATAAAGAATAGAGCACAAAGATAATCCTCTTTCATAAAAGTCTTCGCACGTGATTACTCACGATGCACGGTCTATCCTCGAACCCTATGGCCGGAATAATAAAAGATAAAACGTATTGTCTGGCGCTTTCTGAAGGATTATTTTGCAAGAAAGATAAAACAATATGACACATTTCGAAATTAATATTGATTAAAAGATTTTGATACTTTAGATAATGGAAGGAAGGTAAAAGAAGAAACAATATACTGAAAGATTTTTAAGACGAATTATGAATGTTATTCAAAAAATCTGGATTATCCGAGATAATTCCGACTAGACTGCTGATATTTACGTAAATTCATATTTTTACGAATATAATTGAGAAGACGGAACCTAGATAGAAAATTATTTTATTAAATATCGAATATTACAGAGAACACTACGCGTTGAATATTTTATATATTTTTGCACCGTTACACGCATTCTGTGAATTTTTGTATCTTCGAATTCATCGTAAATACATCAAAATACAACAAAAATCCACTGTCCTGTATAATTTATAAATATTAACACTAAGCAGAAGCTAGAACTTTTGAATGAAAATTCAATACTTTCCTCTTCGATCTTTGTTCTTGTTTGCCGATCATGCTTACGAGGGACCATCCTCAAATTTTTCATCGATCTACGTCCTGATAATTCCACGTTCGTTATTATAAACGTCCATAATTTATAATGTCACATCTATGTTTATTCTCTCTGCCGCGTAACCTAACCCCAACCTAACCCCAACTAAAAGTCACCTGTGGTCGAATCAGCGTAGACACAAACGGAATCGTTTCTATACAAACGACATTTCTCTCGTGGAAACTTCACGTCGAACCCCGGATTCATAGACGAGAACGAACCCTATCGGCTATCATAGTTGCGGATATTTTTGTAAATTCATCCTTTTACGAACACGTTCGTATTTGTAAATACGCGTATCGATAACGTTCTACCGGGGATATTCCATCTGTTTCCTACGTGTTATGCGCGTTCTTTGCATCTTTGAACGTTCGTAAAAACGCGTATGAATCGGCAGCCTGGCGGCAAAGTGTTCTCGAAATTTCCTCGAAAATTCGGGGAAATTCGGCGCGAAGCAGAGGCCTCGAGAGGCTTTGTGCCTCCGATTGGATTGTTCTCCAGTGACGTTATTGCTTTAAAGACGGGCTACGGAGAAGGGGAGAAGAAGTTACGGCAGAAACTGTCGAAGAAGCACGACGCATTTAAATGGCCGGTCGCGTATTGCCGTGGATTCAGTTTTGTCGCCGGCCTCTCGAAATCGGATTGCGTTTCGCATATATTTTTTCGCTCGTGCACCGCGCTCACGGTATCCGACCTTCCTCTGACTGTCCCCAACGAGTGTCACGGTACCGCGCCGAGAAGATTTTCAGCGAGGAAAACGGGAATCGAGCTGAAAGTGAGCGTGCGTTCCGCCAAACAACTCGCGTACATATGATTATCCGTTTGCACGGCCGTTATTGCCTCTGGTTTTCGCGTTCTCCGCTTGTTCGCGAGTAGAATGTGTCGTGGATGTAAGAACAAGTAACTCTTTCGATCCTTAGATCGTCTAACTGGTCGGCCACGAGACCACGAAATCCACCTTCGATTCTCTGAACCACGTTCCGAGACGTAGTGACGACCAAACAACCGATCTCGTCGCCTACAACCCGTAGCTCTTTAAGTGAGTTATATCGAGCTTCATGTTGTTTTTCGTATCTTTCAAATCAGTCATGTTCCTTCGTTTCTCTCGTTCGGTGGATGGTTCGATTCGGTTTCAGTGGGGAACGACGAAACAGAATCGAACCATCGCAAATGACAGATTTTGGGAAATGCTGCTCGTTCGTATCGGGATCTATCGACGCATTTCATTGGTTTAGATACACTTGTCTAGATACTATTCTTTCTTTCTTTTTTTTTTCTTTGCATCGAACGAGTAAATCACGTTAACTTATTAAATATCGAGATATCACGCTTTCTTATGTACAGACATATAAATCTACTTGGCATAATAAAAAAAAACTGGTTCTCATCGGTTGCGGTTATTATAGCGTACCGGGCATGTGTTTCAATGGCAGGGAATTTCAATTGCTTTCCGTGCAATTTCGGTGTTAAATAATTCGGAAATGTAAAAACACTTTTCGTTACGAAAGACACTCTCGTGTTATGCCACGGGTCTCTTTTTGTCGAAAGCTGACCAATTATTTTAGTTTTTAATTATTAAATATTATCTGTTAAATCGTTGACGAGATATCGTCGGCGAACTACCGCGCAAGCTTAAGTCGCGACGAGAGAATAAAAGAAGCATTTTTGTATTCAATTTATTTATAGTAAAACGAAGCGTGACTTTCTTCGAACGTTTCGTCAAGAGATAACAAACAGTCTCTATAATTAAGAATAAACAAGAGTAGAGCTAAGCTAAAGTAGGCAGATGTAGCAACATCGATATTAAATCAAATACAATTAAGGGACAATGGTAAACAGAGGAGGAAAAGATTAGACACAGTTAGATTAGATAGAACGAAATTCTTCAATTCCAGTGTTCTGTAATGTTGTAATGCCCCGAAGTATGTTGGCTACGCGTAAAAAGGTAAATATTGAACGTTACGGTATCGCGATCGGTTCAATTAATTATCTTTATTAGATCTTGCTCTCGTAGCAACGAGTTTAATTCGTGTCGGTCTTCTTCCTACCATGTAAATAATGTCGAAATCTCACCAACATTTATATGTTTACCCGCTAAACATACGGAATTCTCGAAAAATTCCATCGAAATTACTTCGTGAAATATTTAACGATGAATTAGATTTACGTGGAACATTTGTACGTTCGCCAGAATCTAATGAAAATCGCGGAAATCCGAAAAATATTATTGTTTAAATAGGCGAGATATCAGCTGATCTTGCTTCTGTACGCCGCCAATTTAATTCTACGGGTCCGATTGATTTCCAAGCAAAAAGTAAAAGATAATTGCATACTTGAAAGTTCAGTGTAATTACAGATCTACATAGGTAGATGCGAGCGATTGAACGAGATTCAAATACGAAGCGGATAAGAAAATATATATTTGGAATATCGAAATTAATTTTGACAATCTATAGTTACGAGCGAATCTTATATTTTTCATGTTTTTGTCTTTTTCTCTTTCTTAGTTTTTTTTTCTTTTTTTTTAGTCTGAGCTTTATCGAACCATACGGTTGTAAATAAATCTTGAAAATGTTCAGTACAAACGTTGCTATTAAAAATCGGACACAGACCCAGTTCAAAATTCAACGGCACGGCCATTGATTGAGGTTCGTCGTCGAAAGTCACGAGTGTATCTCACATCGCGATCTATCGCGTCTCCGCAATAGTCTCGCTATCGCGATGCAGTTTCTTATTGCTCTTAAATCCTAAATTATCAGCTTGTAGTAACAATAACTGTCACGTGAACGCAATTAATACCATTTAATGCCATATCGATGGGTACCGATCGAACCGATAATTACGTTAAACACAACGTTCTCCTTTCGTCTCTTAACATTCGGATTATCAGTCTCCTTCTTTATTTTAAGAGATACGTATCACATTCTTTTCTCGACTAACATCTGCGTATTAATCGAGAACCGTCAGTTTTCTACCGAGAACGACAAGTTAATAGAATGTTAACAGAGTCGATAAAATCTCCTTCGCTAGAATAAAGCATAGCAGAAATACAAAATATTACAAAGACTGCAAAGAAAGAGAAAAGTTGGAAATCTACTTTCTACTGAAACGTACATCGTATCTTAACATCATTTTTATCGTCGTCATTATCTCGTACCATCGTTTCGTAATTTATCATAATTTATCGTTATTATCCGTTTGTGAAAGACTGAAAGATGCTAAAATGCAGAGAATGCGTGACACGCGAGAATACGTAAAATATTACAGCTACGACAATCGTTGTAATACCCGGCGGAACGAGTTTTCGTCTCGATTCTGTCTGCCAGTTCTCTTCAGAAAAATATCAACTTCCGTAAATTTGCGCCAACATCAGAATCTAACGTCGCTGAAATTTCCACGGACTAATGAATTAACGAAGCGAGCGGCACGTACGCGCGTGTGTTGTGTAGTACGAAGGTATTAGAAACGAAAGAAAGAAAGAGAAAGAAAAAGAAGAAGGAAAGGGGGTTCCTTTGCGAGTCGAGGAGCGGAAATTGCATAAACACAGGAAGCAAACGTTTCTCGAATTTCTTAGCCGTGTGTATATTTGCCGCGGTATTTAGAGCTGGTTTTAATCGGCTGCAACTAAGCGTTTAAGTAAGATGTGGAGGCGCACGTGCCGCAGAGTAGCGCACATTAACTCCTATTGTACTCGCTGTTGGATCTCTGTATCAAAGGACGCGCTGAAATAGCAGCTCATCTGCAGAAGAAAGAAGAACCGCCGCGCCGCCGGTTATTACACGTTCTTATTATTGTTGTACGCGCGTCGATCATCGATAATGATATTTTCCTTGACAGGGTCGTTTACAATTAAGACGTTCGGTTTCTTTACACGATGGCAAATGGTGCCTTCGCGCAGTAGCGACACTTCGTTCCATCGCGAGGAAAAATTTACATGCGGAAATTATTCTGTGAATTTCTGCCGCGGCAAAGCGCGTCGGACAACGGCGGATGGAGACGCGAAGGAAATTTTTCTAGACTAGTTATTGCAGGTAGATTTAACGACATCGCAGATGTTTGTTGTAGTTTTACACCTTTTGGTTTTTACCTAGACTAAGATGATTTTATTATCGCGTGTTTGTTACACGGCTGCGCGTGTTCGCTTGCGAGCAAATAGAGGAGAAAAACACGTAGAATCTAGAGTAGAATAGGAGACGATGGAACGACGATATCGTAAGAGGAAACTCGGTACTTACAAAACACTACTTAACGTGTTAATTATTCGATTATATTAGATTATCTTGATAGAACAAAACGGATCATACGTAATTCGATAAACTAATGTAAAACGACAAATATTGCGCATCCATTGTTTCCTTATAAAACGAAAGAAAGTTTTCGGACGGTCTAATGTTATTGAAAAATTTATGAAGAGTAGGTGGAAGAATAAGAATTTTCTCTATGCGAATTTCGTCGCTGTTTTCATCTTACTCGAGCTCTTACTCGATGGACCTCCTCCTCCTCCTCCTCCTCCTCCTTTGCCTTGCTGATTTATTTAGCGAATTTCTATAAGTATTTACATTTCGCATGCGCACCTTGACAGAGCGACACCCATGTAAGACAAGGACGAGAGAATTCGAGATGTATAATTTTAAACGAAGTTACCTTATACGCGTTTTCCGATAATAATGAGCAACACGTTCGGTCTGGTTGCTTGTACGACGAGGTAATTGGCGAGAAAGCAAATTTACCGAGAAACAAGCCGCGTCTGCGTACCTCGAGATCGAATGCCACTTTGATAGATTCGTATCGCATAGTTTTTTCATAAATCAACGTCGAAGTGAGTGCGCGCGGGTATTTTGCACTTTCAAGGCAACGGTAACAGTTGCCAGCTGAGGCTGGCCGGTTAACATACGTCGTATAATTTGCGGGCGGAGATTGGAACGAGACGGTGAGCCTCGATCCGCTGGTATTCGTGATTTGCATGAAAAACAATGATCGAGTTGAATTAATTTGCAGGCACGCGGTTTATACCATATATCAAGCCGCGTTGGGAGCCAGCGAATCGGGGGGAGAGACCGCGTGACAGAGTTGATTCAGAAGCACATGATAGCAGAGAATGACCGGTTGCATGAGCGAATCATGTGACACGCGTTCTCTCGTAGTAATGCCTTTTTTTTTCTACTACCTTTTATCCTTCTTCCTTCCCCGCCAGGCCTCGCTTTACCTGGCTGATTGGAAATAAAGGCGCGATACCGCGACCAACCAAAGATTCCAGGATGCAACGGGGCGAATTAACGGGCCAGCGTTGCAAATCGCGAAACTCGACCGCCGTTTCACGACTTTCATCGTCGGCCAAACTTACGTCGATTTCTCCTCTTCCGCTTCTGCGGCATATTTTAATTGACTGTTTTTAAAAACAGGCATTCGTGGAATCGGCTTGTTTGGTTCTCGGTCGGTTGAATCCTTGAGCAAAGAATGGAAATTAGATGCATACGAGATACTTTGATATTTTAATTGGACTTAAAGGCAGATACGTATAGTGCAGAAGATATTTCAATATTTCGGTCGGATCTTCTCGAAGCTAAGGTGTTTAAACATTTGGTTGAAAAACAGGTTGAAATTAACAGGCTGTACGAAAGCTTTCGCGGACGATGATCGTATGTATTTTAGAAGAAATTATTTAAATCGTAATGGCTAGAGTAATTTATAAATTACTATAGGCCGCACGAAGTACCATCTGGCAGATGGTTTGTCTATATTTTATAAGAAATCGTTTAAATTCCTAAAAAATACATCATGCTGCGAATCTATTACGTTGTTGCGAAAAATTTCAACTTGGTATTTCGATCGTTCTGGTAGTTCCAGCGTTAACATCCTGCGTGATTCTTACGAGCACGTTTAAAGTAACAGACCATGGATTTGTTTACGAGTAACGTACTTTGAATATTTTTTTATATTTATCTACACTATATGCGTCCTGCGCACTCCTGCGTCTTTAACTTGCATAAGTGCATAAAAATCCGCAAATCAGTCATCGTCGTGTGATGCTCATTGAACGTATCCTGGAAAGGGAAGCCAGGTGGCACGTTCTGTGGTTGTTGTAAACGCTCGACATTAGATACGCTGATATTAGACGCAAGGATAAGAAATCAATGGGCATTTACGCAGTTTCACCGTTAGATCTGATAATACGGAGTGGAAAGAGGTAAAAGGTTTTCTTCGGAAGATCTTTGCCTAATCGAATTTACCGCGTTGCGTGGTAATCGCGCGGTATAAAGACAAATATCGAGACGATTATTCTAATATCCTTTGCCAAAGAAGTTATGAATGAAATGGTATTATGCGCGTGAGTGTCTTGCGAATCGTGTTAAATTCGATAATCAATATTTGCTGGTAATTTACGCCAGTTAATAGCGCGAAGTTTTATACTCGCTCTGCCATGTCTAAGATAAATAAAGAAATAAATAAAACGTGTCTTGGGAGTATTTATAGATTGTAAATATACATACTAGCAAGTTCGAGGCGTGTACCAATTGACATTTTTGTATTTAATTAACAGCCTACGGATACGCTTATGCAAATTCATATTTTCATGGATACGTTCAACTAAAAACATGGAATAAAGATTTCATCTACATATTCAAATTCTATACGTATGTCTTTGTATAATATATTATATATATATATATATATATGCAGAACGTATGTGTGTATTCTTGTATCTTTATATTACATATTTACAAATGTACGAACATCCGCAGTCCACTAAGTAGTTGGAAACGATAGAGTTCTTTTCGTATTTTTACGCTGGAACGTCGAAAGGTATGAGAAGGATTAGTTGCTGTATTTACGTGTTTTTGAGAAATATCTTTGTTACGTAAACGAGAAAATGCAAACTACATTCGCATCCATAATTTTGTATTATCACTTTTATTATTCATTCTCAATTTCAAACAGAAATTGCTCGCAAAGGATGTAGAATGTCGGGAAATATTACTCGCTAAAACATTCGATGAAACGCGAGACCCAAGATTTCAGTCGCGATCGTAATTGTATTATATTCGTTTATTTATATTTATTCCGGTACTCGCGGAATACCATAATATTATGCACATTATATAATCGTTGAGCAAACGTTTATCGTAGCCAAATATTCGTCACGGTCAAACAAGAAGCTGAAAGTAAACAAACACTATGGCATAGTATCATAAATCATTATCCATCTGACGAACGTAATTTATCGTTAACTAAACAACGCGCTCGTATGACTCGACTTTCGTAATGTTTCTCATTAAAGAAATACGCTCGAAGAAGGTTTCCAGACGCAAATCGCCTGCGCCTTTTCGTCACACACGAGCCTTACATCGTTGAAGTCATCTTAAATCGATCTGCCGTTTTCTTGTTCGTTACGGTACAATGTAATTTGTTTTCGCCGTCAATAATATCTGTTAATACGTTGCTTCATCTTACTTGTTTACATTCTGTCGTTCTTTCGAGTTATGTGGACCGACTCGTTACGTTGAACTAAATAAAGGCCAATAAAAGCTCGTGACAAGCGAGAATCGCGCAGAAATGCACGTATACTAACTCTAATTCGAATCAGTTAGTCTCAGTCTAATTGAACGAATATCACCAATGACTGTTAAATATACTGTCCCAATTTAACATCATGCCACAGTACATGATATAGCACTAAATATACTTAGTCAAGCCTGACGGAAGTTAACCAGCATATGAAACCTACATGGCCCCTATGTCGGGACGAGCATTCCATTCTATCCTATAATTAGGATTTTTATGTATTTATAGGAAATTTATGCGTACGTACGCGTAAAAATGTACATAATGTAAGAAATATCTCAAGTGCTTGTTACAGCGCTTATTGTATTTAGAGGGTGAAACAAATTTCGAAAATTTCTATTTAGGTTCCGTTTCTTTCGTTGTATTTATGTATCAACAACATCCATGGTTTAGATATACGTATGTACCTAATTTAGATCTTTAGAAACATGTCAATATTATGAACAGCTCATTGAGAACGAATCAGTGTTGAATGTCGAGTAATTGTTTTTTTAAAACGTGCACGCTACGTACCCATAATTATCCGAAACAGTTACATTTTCAAGCGTAACGTGGTACGTTGTAATTTATTATGTAAAGCGTTCAAACATATATTACCTTCTTTTTTTTTTTATTTCCCTTGCATATCGCTGCGCTTCTTTCGATTTCAGTGGCAAATCATTATCGTAGCGAAAGGGTAAAATTCTAAGTTATCAAGTTGCATCGATATTCACGTAAATTTTATGTAGAAACTGGTTGAAGAAAAGATGATATTTGTGGAGGAGAGAAGGAAGATGTTTGACATAACTATACTAACGCACGTGAAATATTGAATTTTCAGGATGAACAAACCAAACGGTACGGCCGATGGGAATCAAGACAGTAGAACCGGAGTATACGTGAATCATGGTTTGACCGGCTCTGGAAATAGTTTGAATCTCGATCATTCGAACAGTTCTGAGATTCTACACAGTTCGTACGAAAGTCACCAAGAAATACAAGGTTCTTCGGATTTTATCTGTAAGCACATGTAACACTAAAATGACTAATTAATTTACATCTGACGTTATTAATGTGATCACTTGTATATAAAAACCACCGAGTAGCTGAAATCCTTCATTTCCTCTTATCATTTCCAATGAATCGCATTGATAATGCAACTCGCAAAGTATACGAATAATTTGTTATATGTTAGATCAATTCGCATAGTTGGACGCGTTTTGACACGTTTCTTAAAAATCGGTGATTCGTAGAAGTTACTTTACGAAAATACAATCGAAAAGATTACAGAGAATCGTACACAATGATTACGTATTATATTAATTATATCGTAAATTAAGATAAACCTTATGTTCATATTTTTCTGTCGCTTTGTTATATCCAGACCGCGTTTAGATATTTGTGCATTTCTTGGGAATCTAAAGGCTCGGGAATGCACGAAATGCGCCTAATACGCAGAAATATACAAAATATTCAACGTAGAGTACATAAAATAAGATCAGACGCGAATTTTTCCACTTACGATTAGATATGCGCGATCTAATTACGTGTAACTAAAAATACATACACAGTAATTTAACGACAGACGTACGACAACAACTTATAAAATAAAGTACAAGGGAGAAACCAGGCTAAATCAAACTGTCGTCTAATAGGTGTACAATAACAAATTATACGATCGCATTTTCATATACACATGTGCAGCACGCTCAAATTATTACTTTAATAATACGATCATAAACGATCCCTGTACTCTAAAATTAGAACGATTTATCGTTCGTTCTGTCTTTAAATGATCATAGATCAACAATTGATTTACTCGTTTACAATCGGCGCAAGAATTATTGGATTTCTTAGTAGAACAACCAAAGAATAGTCAATGATATTACTCCGTCTTTGTTTCTTATAGTGATAGAAGAGTCTGACGACTACAGATTGGAACAGAAGGATAGTTTCGTAGATTCCGCGTTATATCAGTTGAAGCGACGTTGCAGATCGGCTTGTACGAAGAAAACCATTTATAAAAGGGTTCCAATTTTAAATTGGTTACCAAGGTATAGTTGTCACGATGGACTTGGTGATCTTGTTGCCGGCGTTACCGTGGGTCTTACTGTTATTCCACAATCGTTAGCATATGCTAACGTAGCAGGTTTACCAGCTCAAGTTAGTAGTTCCTCGGTCATTACAAAACTCGGTGAAAAAGTGGTACAAACGCATAATTTTCCAAAGCATCGGATAAGTACAGGAAATAGTATGTAATCGTGTTTACGAGGAATTTATTTTTATTTATTAGATTGATTACTCGAAGATCTCATTACGAATTTCCAAACTTTCATGAGTGTGTACCGGTGTACCTATAGTAAAATATTTTAAAAGCATACAAATCCTGTGGTAGAGTTTACAGTTGCCTATTTTTCCAATTTTTTATTATCAATTATCAATCTTCTGAAATTAGAAAATTTTGTCGTTTGCGCTACTTTTACTCGCTCTCCGCTGATTTCTATCTGCGCGAGATGTTCTGTTCGTGCGTGTAAATTATCAAACGAGATAAAAATAAGATCGTTAATGGAAGAAATTATGTTTTACAGTATGGACTGTATGGCAGCTTTCTAGGCTGCTTCATTTATGTTATATTCGGATCTTGTAAAGATACACCGATGGGACCTAGTGCCATCATATCTCTGCTCACGTACCAAACAGTTTCACATCTCGACGCACCATTGCAACACGCCATACTCCTCTGCTTTTTGGCCGGACTGATAGAACTGATAATGGGTATATTTGGCCTCGGTAAATATCTATAACATATATTGTCCGCTTACGATTTACGATAATTATATTCGAAATAAAAGAAAATCCTGAATATACAACTATTCGTTTTCGTAAATGTACGTATAAGTTGGTTCGATGATATGTGTTTCAGGATTTCTAATCGACTTTGTGTCTGGGCCTGTTAGCTCTGGTTTCACGTCAGCGGTAGCTTTGATAATCATTACTTCGCAAATAAAGGATATACTCGGCATCTCTGCGAGAGGTTCGCAGTTCGTTGAAATGTGGAGAAACCTTGCTGAACATATACACGAAACTTCAGCTTGGGACGCTGCTCTTGGAGTAACTTGCATTGTACTCCTTTTATTTCTCAGAGTACGTATACTTTATTATACGTAGGTAATCGTATCGAAGAATTTGTTAACACTTTGATAGTGTGAGAACGAATAACTTCAAAAATAATGCACACACATATTTTCAATTTTTGATAGGAATGAAATAATAATCGCGCTACTTACATCTGATGACACTTTAAATGCTGTATGTTAGTATATAGCATGTAAAATATCTAACTCTGTTAACAGATATTTTTTCTTTTATAGCTTCTAGCAACGTACAATGTCGGCCCTAAAGAAGAAGAATTGCAAAATACAAAATATCGCGTGCTAAATAAACTCATATGGTTATTCGGTACATCGCGAAATGCGCTTCTAGTAATATTGTCCGGTCTTTTGGGATACAGCTTTAGAGCAGACTCGCCCTTCAAATTGGTTGGTAAGAACAATAAATTGACATCGACTATTATGTAAATATATTACTGACTGTATTATTATTAAATATACTAACTTTTTTAACAGGATATATACCAGATGGTATGCCGAATGTACAATTACCACCATTTAGTTACATGAAAGATGACAATACAACGGTGACATTTATCGATATGGTTTCAAATTTGGGAAGCGGTATCCTTGTTTTACCTCTTATCTCGTTAATGGAAGATATTGCCATTTGTAAAGCCTTCTGTAAGTTGACACGTCATTTTTATACATTATAAATGTATTCTTTACGTGAATAATAGTACCGTTTTATTATATGCGACAAAAAGGAAAGGTTTTTTGGTATTTATTTCAGCAACTGGAAAATCAGTTGATGCAACACAAGAATTAATAGCGATTGGAATATCAAACATTGGTAATTCTTTTGTTCAGGCGTTTCCTGGTACAGGATCTCTTAGTAGAAGCGCGGTAAACAATGCTTCTGGAGTAAGAACACCAATGGGAGGCATTTACACTGGTAAAATAATAATTACTAGAATTATTAATTGTTTATTACTAGAATTGTTTATATAATTACCAATTCTTTTCATATGTATATATACGTCTCACACAATTATCATTTGTTTCAGGTACCTTAGTAATATTAGCCCTTTTTTTTCTCACTCCTTACTTCAGCTACATTCCAAGAAGTACATTAGCAGCAATTATCATAGCTGCGGTAATATTCATGGTTGAAGTTAAAGTTGTAAAGCCAATGTGGAGAACTAAAAGTAATAACAATTTAAAATATGAATTAAAAAAGACTGTTAACTACTTTCAAAAAATTAATATGTGTTTTAATATTTTATCGTTACAGAATCAGATTTAATTCCCGGATTGGGTACATTCATCGCATGTCTGTTATTAAAATTAGAGATAGGAATTCTATGCGGTATTGGATTAAATATTTTATTTATTTTGTACCACGCGGCACGACCAAAAATATCCGTGGAAAAACTTACTGTACGTATCTTTCACTTTTTAACTTGTTTAATTGTAATATTTTATATATATAGGGCTTTAAAAAATTAATTGTATATATTTTTGTCATTTTTATTATTGTATGTATTATTTTTTAAATATTATTTATTTATTCATAGGTTGATGAATATATTTCGATTGTATCCTATGTTACAGACTCGACATGGCATTCGATACCTCATGCTAACTCCAGATCGGTGTTTAATTTTTCCATCTGTTGATTACGTTCGAAATTTAGTAACAAAATATAGTCAAAGAACTGGGAACATTGCAACCCCGGTTGTAATCGATTGTTCTCATATTTATGGAGCAGATTTTACTGCAGCTACGGTAATTGAAACTTTAATAAAGGATTTCGCATTGAGGGGCCAACCACTCTTCTTCTACAATCTAAAACCTTCGGTTTATGCCGTGTTTGAAGCTGTCGCATCAACTGATTTTGTTGTATATTATACTCAGGAGGCATTAGATGATCTCCTTAAAGATAGAGGATACATCAAACAAATTAAATAATGCACATTATTTATATATATAGAATAAAATAATGCAATCTGGATTACCATGTTATTTTACATTGATCGTATAAATGGTAGCCCCTTTCATCTTATGAAAAGTTGTTAAACATTTTTCACGATTGTATCATTATAATTAAAATCTACAATTATAGATTTTACGCAAAAATGAAGTATAAGACAAATATTTTTCATTAACGTTCAACAAAACACGTCAAACGCATATCATCGCATTTTGTATTTAAAAATGCATTGTGATTAATATAATTATTTATATTATGTGTATTATAGCACAAACATGTTTTTAATAAATCATTTTTATGATGTACTATATGAAAAGGAAATTATATTTTAATTTTTCGCTAGTCATTGTCGTTATTTATAAAAAATAAATGACATAAATGCACTTTATATTGACACCTTTGTGCATTATATGTTACTATAGAAAAATTCAAACTTTAAACAAATTTGTATATTTCATGAGAAATAATTAATGTCATGGTGAGATTCTTTTGGGGAACGCATCTTTTAAGAATGAACTTGATAATACTAAAGAACACAAGTAGATTACGGTGTAAAAAAATAAATTATAATAAGTATAATAAGAGGAAAGCATTAAGAGAAGCATTAATTAGGTCAATTAATGCATACATTATGTATCATATTAAAACTATTTTATAAAATTATATACATATATTTATATTGTATCATCCTAAATTATACAAAAAAAAAACATCAATTCTTTTCAAATTTTTTTCAATTTCTGTGTTTCAAAGTATCATGTCTTAATTACATTTATCTATCATAGCACTGTGGATGGATAGATATTAGGAGAAAAATGTAAAGAAAGACAATCATACTTTAAATATTTTATTATTAAACCAAGTAAGAATGTGTTTTTATTCATTTTCTTGAGAACGTAATCTTGCACTGGCATTAGTTACTCTTATTGAAAGTTGCTGAGCACGTTCAACAATGGATTTACGTTTTTTACTACTTACTCCATGAGCAATCTCAGCACAGAATTTTCTGTTTTGCATCATTAAAACTTCTAATTCCTACAAACCACCCAAAAAATAAATATTATTACAATTATTATATACAATCATTTCAGTATAAAAATTTATTAAATAGATCAAATTTTAAATACAAGTTGCATATTTTTTGATGTATAAGAATGTACAATCTTTTGTCTATAATAATTGTTGACTTATGAGTGAAAAATAATTTTTCTTACCTTAACATTGTGTACCAGAACTTTCCTGAAACCAGTTGGTAGCATGTGACGAGTTTTCTTGTTGCTACCATAACCAATGTTGGGCATCAAATATTGTCCCTTAAAGCGCCTACGAACTCTGTTGTCAATACCTTTGGGTTTACGCCAGTTTCTCTAAAGAATTATTTTATTAACATTTTTAAATCAGTTACTAACATTGATAAATAATAATGAACAATATAAAAAACAAACCTTCAATTTACTATAACGATCACTTTGATGACGAATGAACTTCTTCGTCCTCTTCTTCACAATTGTAGGCCTATATACTGGTCGAATAGCCATTTTTATAAACTAAAAACATAAATACAATGTAAATTAATTGATATGCACTTATAGGAGCAAATTAATAATAACACATTTTGTCACATATTTTTTAATCATATAATTGTGACAGTAAATTATTTTCTAAAAATATGATGTATTTAATCAATCTTTATTCATTCATATTAAACTAATATGTGTATATTTTATGTTACACAGACGATTTTTAATAAATTTTCGGATTTTCTGTGGAATTATGCACCATACCTTATTACGCACCAAACAAAGAAGGTTATGTTAAACTTGGACCACGATCGTCTAATAAAATGTATCTAGTGATACCTTATTTAGTGACACACAAAAAGAAACTATAAATACTTGCTGTTCAAGTAAAATTAGTCAGATATTCTCTGCAATTTACATTGTAGGGATAACTGTCTAACAAAATAATTGCAACTTTTGTTTTAATTTTCATGTAATTCAATCGTTTTTAATTTTATTTAATTTTCAATTTACAAAACGCGAGTAAAGCGCCTTAACACTCCATAGAAACAATTTAACTCCAAATTCCCCAAATGGGCACGTACCATACAAAATCAGGTGTATGTGACAGCATAGTCTATGTGCGCAACGCTACGAAAAGTTACCAGATACAGTCTGCTATATCTTTCTGTCAAAGCGTTCTTTGATGAATTCGTATAATGAGCAAGGAGAGTAAATGAATATGTAAATGTGACGTAAAATGTCTTTACCGGGGCTTTTCATTTGAGATATTTGGAATGATGTAACATATGCAGGTAAAATGTACTAATGTGTTAATATTTCAATACGATTTGATGTTACTAGTGTGTGCAAAATTTGAAGTATTAATAATTATCTCCTTTAAAGGTACCGTATCACAAAAACGAACTATAACTTATTTACTATTCCGTTATATGTGATTAACGGAAATTGTAACAAATTTTTTTAGTTAGTTTTTTATAACGATTTTGAATGATATAAGTGCCGAATTTTTAATACTGGATACGTTACATGCTTTGCGGCAGTTCTGTACATTGATATGTACATATTTCAATATTTGTTATCTGTATCGGACTAAACAAATTTTTTTTAATATCGCTATGATCTGTGAATTCCTGATAAAAGTATGGGAATAAAATTATTAAAATAAAAATTAGCGTACTTTACACAAAAAATTGTGCCAAGTATATAGTCTCAATTTTATTCAACATACTACCTTCAATATTGCACCAACGGCTTTATTATATGATAAAATTACTTATATAATTTAATTATTATTTGTTTTATTAACATTTTTATTTTATTTTTATTTACAGCAATATAAAGAAATATAATTGATTGGTACTATGTTTTAAAAAATGCCATCTGAGATTAATGTTAAAAATATAGGTTCTGAGAAAGATAATGGAGAAAATGAACCTGAAGAACAATCTGTTACGTTATTAACAGTTGGCGCGACAAATGAAGGATCTTCAGCTACATCAAATCATGTGGAAACCAATACCATAAGAAACAGTAGTAAAAAAGTAATTAAGTCTGGTGTTAAAAGTAATTTTATAGAACAGGATAAGAATGCTTCTTTGTCATCAGATGTAAATTGTATATCAAATGAAAATGATTTACAGCAACAAAAAACATCTTCTAATGAAGAAGTAATTGATAAAACATGTAATATTCAGGTATCCAATACCCTTGAAGAACTAAGTGCATGTTCTGAATCAAAATGTAATAAAGAAAGTGTAATTTCCAAGAATGCTGGTGCAGTGGCATTAGTATCTGGTTGTGAAATTGGTGATATTGCTAGTGTTTCAAGTAGATTGAATGATGAAATTGCACAAAACTCAAGTCAAAAACATTTATCATTGTCTCATAAAAACTTAACAAGAAAGAAGTGTTTCCTGGCAAGTGTAGATACTAGTCCTGGAAAGGTAAACAGTTTTGTAGAACAGCTGCCTTTATCTTCCAGAAACATGATCAGAAAGAAACAATTTTTTAGCAAAGATTTGCAATCTAGTAGCACAGAATCACAATATGAACAAAGTACGGGGGACAAACATAACAATAATGATGACAATGTTTCACAACAATTTAGTTCTCAATTTAGTACTCACAACAGAGATTGTATGAAAGATGCTTGTAGCTTACCATTACAGGATATAGCTTCATGCAGTTCCGATGAACCATTACAATTTCTGAGCACTTCAATAAGTGGAACACATAGCAATGATATTGTTAATACACATAAATCATTAAGTATAACAGAAAATAATAATAAGAGTGCAAGTGAAAATTTAAGCAGATTAAATGAAGCTGGTAGTTCACACACATCTAAAAGTGTGCCAAAATCTCAAAAAACGTTAACAGATTTAGTACATTGTAATGATATTACAAAAAAACCATTTAAACTGCCAATTTTAGAAAATTTATCTGAAACTGCCAGTGCTCAGCAGCACGAGCTGGAAGAAAATGCTGTGGCATTATTGGAACCATCGTCAACTAAAGAAACCCGAGGCATTGAAATAGAACCTCGTTCTTCAAACAGTAGTGATGGGAGTAATTCTGATACAGAATCACAGCAAGCAGTTCTAGGTCATAATGGGACCAAAAAGGTGCAGTTACTTTAACTGTATTAAAATTTGATAAATATTTATTATTATGACACTCAAATAACTCAGCATTCTATTGCTATTTTCAATGTTTAATGTTATTTATGTACTAAATGTTTCATATTTTTCCTCAAACCAAACAAGTTTCAATATTTGATATATGCAAATATGTATATTTCCTTTACACTTTTATATATGCACATGCAATTTGATTTTCATTTCAAAATTGTTAATAGATTAATATTACACTCCTTCAAATGTATAAATTAAATTTTAGTATAAAACATGTTGAAAGTAGAATTATTCTAAAATTACAATTCATAAAATATATTTTACTTCAGAGGCCATGTGATACAAATGGTATTGTAACAAAAGAAGGCGTGGAATATTATCAATTGTGGCGAAGTACAGAAGGCTTTTCATTTCCTGAAGGTTTATATGAAACATTGTATCCAAATCCTCCACCTCTACCACCACGGGTAACGCACAAACTTTTACATAGAAGTAATGCTTTACCAACTGGCCCACCAGAATTACCCAAAAGACATCCTCAAAAATATTCTGCACCCTTGCACCCTGAAGATTGTTTTGGATTTGAAATTGTAGATGTTGATGAAGCTTCTAATTCAAAGGTAATTTAATGCAATATATGCACTTCAGTTAATTGGTAAGCATATAATGTAATTTTAGCTTGTATTTAATGTTTTTTTTATGAATATTGATGTCTCGTATAAAGTTTTTACAATTTTTTATATTTATATGATTCCCGTATTTATATCATTATAATCAATCCCCTTAATATTTTAGTCGCGAAGAGCTGTTACAAAAAGTATAGCGCTGTTAAGTTCACCAAGGCCGCCTAGACCATTAGAAAGACCAATATCTGGTTTAACAAATCCATTAGAGTGTCCACCAACACCTACACATCGTCCAAAGCCTTTGCGTCCGTTACCGATGTGCCAAACATCTAATGTACCATTACCATCTGAAGAACCTTTGCCACCATGTAAGATAAATTTAGCATAACTTTAATAATGTCAAAGTGTAATTAAACAAGAAATTTTATTGGATATATTATTATCGTAGCATGGGAAGCAAGAATCGATAGTCATGGTCGGGTGTTCTACATAGATCATATTAATCGAACAACAACTTGGCAAAGGCCCAATTTAACAACACGGAACACTGGTTGTGATCTTCGGAGACAGCAATTAGACAGACGTTATCAGAGCGTTCGTCGAACTATTTCTCGACCTGACAATATTGATCGCGAGCCGTCTAGTTCTCAACATGCAAATGGAAATAATTTCGAGAATATGGAACGACCGAATGAACGAGTCGAAAGAATTGAAAATGAACCATTCGATATTAATACGAGTCCTCCAGTATTATTTTTAACGAGACCCGATTTCTTCACAGTATTACATAGTCATGCAGAAGCAGTGGAATTGTATAATCGTAATCCCAGTTTGAAACACATGATTAGCAAAGTCAGAAGAGATACAGCAGTTTTTCCGAGATACGAACATAACAGAGATTTGGTTGCATTAATAAATTTCTTCTCCGATCCAGCTAAAGAACTTCCAAGAGGCTATGAATCAAAACTTGATAGAACAGGCAAAGTAAATATGCCACGATTTAAATTATTTCCGTTATTGGAGAAATCTTTCTAATAGTCAATTGTTAATATTTTCAGAGATTTTTCATTTGTCATGCTAGAAAAGCAACATCTTTCATTGATCCAAGATTGCCTACTGAACCGACTCACACACGAACATTATTGGATGAAGCACCTGTACCCCCACCTAGACCACAACAATCAGCTATTACAACTACACCCGATATACCTGTAGCTTATAACGACAAAGTTGTTGCCTTTTTGCGCCAGCCAAATATAATGGATATCCTAAAAGAAAGACATTCAGCATTAGGACAAAATATTGCGCTTCGAGAGAAAGTAAATACGATACGAATTGAAGGGACGACTGCTTTGCAACGATTGGGACATGACGTACCTCTAGCATTATTATTAAGGTACAAAATAATCTAATTTCTGAAGGCATTAAAGGATGAAATAATATTAAAATATTGAATTTATTATTGCAGTTTATTTGAACAAGAAATTATGTCATATGTACCTGGAAACGTAGGCAGATCTCCATTAGGTAGTCCGCATGCTTCGCCTGGCTTAACAAGAGCTTCTGCTAGAGCTCCAGCTCCATATAGAAGAGATTTTGAAGCTAAACTTAGAACATTTTATAGGAAGCTAGAAAGTAAAGGATATGGACAAGGTCCAGGAAAATTAAAGTAAGTATATTCCAATATAAAAAATGTATAAATATGTTTATTATATTATACATTTTTTATATATTTTATTTAGATTACATATTAGAAGAGAACATTTCCTGGAAGATGCTTTCACTCGTATTATGGCTGCTTCAAAAAAAGACTTGCAAAAAAGCAAATTAGTTATTATGTTTGATGAAGAAGAAGGTGTAGATTATGGTGGCCCATCCCGTGAATTTTTCTTTCATCTCTCGCGCGAACTTTTTAATCCTTATTACGGTTTATTTGAATATTCTGCTAACGACACTTATACCGTACAAGTGTCGCCAATGTCAGCTTTTGTAGATAACTACCATGATTGGTTCAGGTTTTCAGGCAGAGTATTGGGTTTAGCTTTAGTTCACCAATATCTGCTTGATGCCTTTTTTACAAGACCATTTTATAAAGCTCTTCTGAGAATACCAGCGAGTCTGAGTGATTTAGAGAGTTTAGATCAAGAATTCCATCAAAGTTTAATGTGGATTAAAGAAAGAGATATAAGTATTGAACCATTGGAATTAACTTTTTCGGTTACGGAAGAACTTCTGGGCCGAGTAGCTGAACGTGAATTAAAACCAGGAGGAAGAAATATTGCAGTTACGGAGAAAAATAAAAAAGAATACCTTGAAAGAGTTGTACGTTGGAGACTTGAGCGCGGCATCGCCGAACAAACGGAATCTCTAGTTCGTGGATTTTATGAAGTCGTAGATCCACGATTAGTATCAGTTTTTGATGCACGAGAGTTAGAATTAGTAATAGCTGGAGCGGCAGAAATTGATCTTAACGATTGGAGAACGCATACAGAATACAGAAGTGGTTATCACGATGCACATCCAGTAGTAGAATGGTTTTGGAGCAGTATAAGCCGATTTACTAATGAGCAACGATTGAGACTGCTACAATTCGTTACTGGTACATCAAGCATTCCATATGAAGGATTTGCAGCTTTACGTGGATCTACAGGACCACGGAAATTTTGCATTGAAAAATGGGGAAGGCCAAATAGTTTACCCAGGTATAAAAGTTGTATTAAAACTAATATAATGAACAAAACAATTAGAATTCTTATAATACTTATGCCATGAATGTTTCCCAAATTTGTTAATAGTATCATTTTGTTTATTCAATAATGCTATTCTTCAAAATAGATAACTTTTTAGGGCTCATACATGTTTTAATCGCTTGGATCTTCCACCGTACCCTACACCTGAAATTTTATACGAAAAGCTTTTATTGGCTGTAGAAGAAACAAATACTTTTGGAATAGAGTAAGAGAATTTGTTATGATTACAGCAAATGCATAACGATATAAGAAAAGCATCAAGGTTCGTGTTATTTGAATAAAGCTTCATTGCAGATTTAAAGATATATTGGTAATGTATTCTACTATCCAAAAATTCATGATCGGATTTTTAGATTACCAGAATCAAAACTGTATCAAAATGTAAATATCTAACAAAAGCAGTTGCGCATATTTTGAAAATTTTAAATATTGTATACACATTGCTGTAATCTATTTATACTAAAATTAAATAACGATTCGCGTAGTACATTTCTTGTACAAAAATTATAGATTTAATACATTAAGAAAAAATTTTTAGATATGAATATATGCAATTATTTCTGTTCAAACTTCAATAGTTCTACAAATTGTTTGAAAAACATTGTAGATATGTGTAGTATAGAAAAATCTGATTTTGAAATTGATACAAAAATAAGCGACTTATTTAGCATAATTTCTATAAAAGCTTCTTTTCTTTATATTTTGTAAAACTACTGTTACAAATTTTTTATAAAAATTGAAAAGCATTTAATATCGCATTTCACAAAAATATATAATGCAGCTATGTAGCTAATTTATTCTGTGGTCTACTTAGTTTGTAGGTATAATACTGATTTCTAGTCTGTATTTTTAAATATTCAATTTTGCAGCTATTTTTCTAATATTTTCAGACATTCCATGTCAATTTATTTAATATTTTCATAATTAATTTACGAAGTTATACAATGAAGCAAAAAGAATGTTTATAAAACAAAAACTTTTTATTGCATATTTAGTAATATCTTCTTATGAGAAATCAAGACGTTTTATAAACATTCTTCCAACGTGTTTCATATAATTTATCTTCAAACTAAATAAAAATTTCAAGTATTTGGTATTAATCAAGAATGTTTAAAATGTCCAGAAAAGCAGTTAATGAATAAACAATGAAAATATAAATAGTGTATGAAGAATACACAGTCAATGAAAGTAAGAAGAATAATAAATCATCATTCAGTTATTAATTTCACATTTAGTATTAACATAGACGTTTTATAGAATTTTATTTAATATGTAGGACATCGTTTGTAATTCGTTAATTTGATTCTTTAAAACTAATTTTAGAAAAAACTATGCTAAACAAACGTTATAATATTACTTGAAGAATTGGTGATCATGTAAATGGTCCTATACTTCAAGATTTAGTCTACCTCTTGAACTTTAATCTCGCTTTTGCGGCGTTAATGTAAAGAATTTTCATCTGTTAATTATTTAATCGTTCCTCATCTTAAAAGAAAAGAAAAAATGTATAATATACAAAACATATACGGGTTTCTGTAATGTGCGAGAGATAATACAACACAACTTTATTTATATTTCTCCTGACGCAAAATTATATTACAAAATAAATTTAATGAAATTATTTGTTATCTACTAGAATTCAAAATGAAGTATTTAATATCTATAAAAATCGGCAAAAAAATGGCGATTATTAAATATAAAGTATGAAAAACATTTTTATATGTTATTTACTCTTAAAATTTCCTTTAAGAGATTGTTTGGTTTTGTGTGATGGTAGTAGTAACAACGTCGATAAATAACAATAATAAAATTAATGTAGTAATAATAGAAACAATATTTATTAAATAGAAATACTAATATTATGTGATTGTTGAAGATAAGTTGCACCTTATATTATCTGTAAACTAGTCATATAGCATGGCAAATTATAGACTATTTAGTACATACTGTACAAGTTACAGGTATTGTAATATTAGATAACACATAACATTTACAATGAACCATGACTGTGTGAGAGCATTCTTTACTTTATTGTTAAAGAAAATAAAATGTGCCTCTTTTGTTATGTTACATTAAACATTGTTCTTCCTTTCTTATAATATCCGATCTATTCTCATATAAAGACAAAATTATAATAAGCAAACTTTTCTAATTTATAGAATAATTGCAGTCTTACGAAAAATTAAGTATTCACAGGAAATGAAAACTTGAAACTTAACGGATGGTATCTTCTAAAAAATCTAATTTAGTCGTGACATGTCATACAATTTTCTAAAAATATATCCCGAAAGTGTGTACAATTACATTTTTGCGTTCCGAGATGTAAAGTTAAAGATTATCCATCAGGTTAAGTGTGAAATATTTTTAACTAAAAAAAATTTGCGGTACTTGACAATTTTATTTCTTAAATAACGCAAAATCGGGTTGATGATTCATAGTTCTAACAAAGAAAGTTGGTCGATAAAATTTTCAATAGTTTCACATGTATGTTCATTATTATGTAATGGTTATACACAAGTATAATACCAATGCATTTTTCCATGGTCGACTTATAATCAATTTGATGTTTTATTTTATAAAATACCAGTATTCTTTGTTTCGCGAAAATATAAGATATTTGACAAATGTCTTCGTAGAAAAATTCTATGAAGACAATGTTGCAGTCTATGCATACACATAGTGCAAAATCTGTTTGAAATGTTTGAATCAATAAACGTCAGGTTATGAAGGTCACGACAGGATGTAAGAACAAAAATAATGAGGGTAAAGAAAGGCAGCACCGTAGTAAAGTGCAAAAAAATCAATTACGGATTAGAACCAAGGTTTTTAAATATATTTTTAGTACATTTTTCATGCAATAAATTTTATATTTCAGATTATATACTTGTATACCAGTACTAAAATGATATTTATTTTCTTTTCTTAAAATCAAAAGAGAAAGAAATTTTAAAATTTAGTGATGATATGCTAATAAAATGTTCCAAAAAAATATATACTTTTTAATTTACTTTTTACAATTATATATAATACTAAATTTTTGTGTATCTTTTTGTTACAACAAATTCATAATTCATTGTGTGAATATAGATAGATGATATACATGTATTTTCAGTTATTACGAATACATTAATAATAGATAAAAATTTTTGTGCACAAGAAATATAATATTTATTATACATATATATAATTTTAATATAATACTGTAATATAATAATATTATTTTGGGCTTGTGTTTTAATACACATTGATATCTAAATAAATGATGCAATATCATTATCAAAATATTCCATTATCTTTTTACAAGTTGTATTTGTGAATCCTGATATTAGAGAGCATAAAACTTGAGATTGAGCAATTTAATATGCAATCGTAAATTGTAGAAATAGCAAAATTTAAATTTCATATATCGACTATTAAATCCAATTGAAGTACGAATTACCTAGTAGAAAGATAGAAAATTAATTTTTAACGATATTAAAGATGAAAACATTAAATCCAATTGTCCTTCCTTTATTAAAAATAATTTGATGGAAGTTATACAATACGATTATAATTATTCTCACTATTTTATCAGGCAAACTAAGAAATCTGTTTAAAAAATATTATCATATAACCTACAAAAGTATAATTACAAATTGAGATTCAAATTGAACGACTTAAAGCATTAGTCAAAAAAAGCAATATTTGTAAAGTAAATTAAATGAAAAATGTATTATGCAAAAAAAAAAAATGTTATATAAAATAATTACAGACATTATGCCCAAATTTCAGATGTACCAAATGATCTATAAACGTTATAAGTAAACTATAATTGATTTTCAAGGAGGGATATTAGCGTTCTACAAAATGACCAAAAAAGTATTTGGCTAGAAAATGGAATAAGGATCCGACGCCCACGCAGGTTACAGCCCTGACAACGTATGTATGATATCCGCCGACAATGCTGTTTCGTGTGCGCAAACAGCCAAGTCGTACGGCGCGCGCGCACGTTTAGTTCGACGCGTTTGCGTTAAACTTTGTCTAGACTTCTCATCGATTGGTTTTTAGAGTACCCGAAGTATATTCAAAAAAATCACTTCCGTACTTTAATATAGAGTAGTAGTAATGTATTAGTAAAAGAGGACCGGCCGCGTGTCACACCTTATATCGTCCATGTTCCTTCACCAGTCTAACATAAGTACGATCGTTGATTCTCACCTTTGCACACGCAAATCAACCCACCCGCAAAATCGTCGAACAACGGCAGCCATCTTTGCTGGCTCCAAAACGGGCTGTGGTTTGTGACAGAGAAGACGGTAGTGATTCTTGATGCGGTTCACGCGACCATCTCGTCGCCTATGCACCCTACGAGAGATCGGAAATCACTTTTAAGTGTGACTAATCAGAATAACTAAGGAACTCGTGTCACGAATTCGAGCTACCAAAATATGGCAATGGAGACGCCGAGGGAGCGTGAGATTGCCGCGGAGGACAGTATCAAGGTAGTCTGCAGATTTCGACCTTTGAACGACTCCGAGGAGAAGGCTGGTTCGAAATTCATCGTAAAATTCCCATCCGGCGGCGAAGATAACTGCATCTCTATAGGGGTACGTAGATTTTACACGCGTCATACTCGTTTTTAGTTATCACATTTAGTTAACCGTGTTCAGCTTACGTGTGATGTCATCGTGCACAGCTGACAGCTGCTCTCTCGGTCCTTCTCTATATTCAGTATATTCTATCTGCAAACCGTCATGCAATGCATTTAACGCCGATTAAAAGAATCCTTCGATCAACGAACCGGATGATTCATTTTTGTTATTTTCGGCGAAATGGAGATTTCATTCCGCCTCCATCGGTGCTTCGTCGAGCTGAACGATTTCCTCACGTTGACGCATCTATTTCAGCGAACGATTAAACTGTAATTTCGAAGTAGATACAGTACTGAATTGTCAACGATCGAACTTCTTTTTCGTTCGTCGACGCTAGTCGATTGTTAATTTAACTACATATATATATTTTGTGGCGTTAAAAATTGTCGTAATTGTTGTTTGCCTCAGATTCGTCAAATACAAGTTCAGCTTTGTGAAAAGTTTGAGATCGCATTCGCTACAACTTCATTTAACGAACGATCCTGTGTTTCTTATAATTATTAAATTTTTGTAAAATATTTCCACTATCTACAGCCTTAATTGCTCCTTATTCTTATTATATCTTTGCAGGAAATATATGTACACTTCATGATTTTTTTATATGTTACGATTTTATCAGCTGTACTAATAAATAAAGCCCCATTTTATAATAAGATAGATAAATATATAGATTATCAAATCATTTAAGTGATTAGGACTTTTTTAATTGATAGCGTCAGGTATTTTCAAATATCTGTCTTTCTCTCTATCTCTTCCTTGCATTTTGATCTTATTGCTTCTATATAAACAAATAATTTAATTTTTATAATTGTATATGATTTTGTATTAAGAATATTAAACAGATATATAGTTATATATTATGAATATTTGTTAAATTTATTATTGTATATAGAAATTAA
The DNA here is from genome assembly GCA_014737475.1 of Bombus confusus. Taxonomy (NCBI): domain Eukaryota; kingdom Metazoa; phylum Arthropoda; class Insecta; order Hymenoptera; family Apidae; genus Bombus; species Bombus confusus. The sequence goes on along the minus strand of JACXIV010000072.1, from coordinate 2,556,378 downwards.
AACTATTCCTAATGATATTCTTACTTTTGTACCATGCAATTTGAAATGATCCGACATGTATTTTTAAGTAGATACATGTTCATGAATGTACTATTTCATATAGAATCTTTTGATCTTGGAGCTCAGTAAAGATATTGCTATTGTTTTAAAAGGTTCCTGATACAAAGCTCCATCGAGTGCAATTGTTCTCCTTTTTTCTTATATTCTTCCATATTTCAAAGCGACTTACAAATACATATGTAATATATAATTTTCCCTATAATTTTAAATAATTTTCCCTTTAATATTTTGTGTTTCACGCTAATTCCTGAAATATGTAAGATAAAAATAAAATTTTAATAAAATTAAGGCATTGTTATTTATTTAAAATTGGCGAACATTTGCCTTGTCGTTAATTTTTTAAATAAATATTATTTAAGTATATTTTGTTTAAAAGTCTCAGGATACCTAGTCAAATTCGATGAAAACCTAAAAGTATTATTGAAATCAACAAAATATTTAAAGTAATGCTATATTTTACAAAATTGCTTATATATATATATATATATATATATATATATAATAAAAAAAACATGTTTAAAAGCAAAATAACTCTATACTTTACCAAAATCAATAACAATTAGTCTTTTCTTCGTCTATATATATCCTGTGTATCTTAAGTATCANTATTTACTAATTTTGATATTCTATCAATTATTACTTTTTTAATAATTTCTCCATTGTTATTTTTCATTCTCTTTATGTAGTATTTCACTTCTGTCCGTAATTGTGGATATTTTTGTTTCATACTTTTCGTCCTAATACACCCTACAGTAATCCGATAAGGTTAACATCAGACAATGGCTACTTCACCATTTACATTAATTTCTGTTGTATTTAATATTTCTTCTAGACATTTTTTACATATCTTCGCTAGATATATAAGATCATTATCACGAATGAAATAGTTTCGATTAATGCAACGGAGATTACACTTGTTTGTGCAATATACACAAATATCTCTTTCTTAAAATTTGTTGTTTTTAACAAGTTGCTAGTTGTGTTGTTTTTGACCCAATTTCCAATGCGCTTTTATGTAGGAAGCATTTCCTATTTTTATACATAAATTATTATTTAATTCTTAAATCAAACAAAAGTCCGTCGCTCGGATTTAGAAACTTCAAATTTAGATTTATTCGTAATATAGTCTTCTAATGATTAATGTTGATGATTTTTAGCATACTGAAGTTTTTTTTAGAGTTGCATACCTTCAAAATTTACTTTCCATAAGTCGCCTTTTAATAATTACCATAAAAAATAGCTTAATTTGTTATTTATCAATTTTTGCTTTTAGAGCAGTTCTTTTATTACGTTTACAGAAATCGATTCTCAACTATTATCTTTCTCATTTGAAATTACCTGTAGTTGCGAAATTATGTATCACAGGCTATAAACAACGGAAGAAGTTCTCACTTTCTTCAAAATTTCTCTTACAGAATAGCCTCTTCTCCTGATAAAGAGACTCTCTCAGAGCACTTCGCTATACTCAAGTCTTTTCTCTTATTATTAATATGCGACTTGCACACGAAAAGTATTCAAAACGAAGTGATTTCAACTAAAGCTTTGAATTAGCGAGAAACTCTAATCTATGTTTCTGTAATTCTATAATATGTTCTAAATATTTATATAAATCAAAAAGATATGCAAACAGCCATCGTGGATTAAAAGAACGAAAAAGAATATTCTGCTCGCGGCTATCAAATGCAGCGTATCTCTAATAATTCATATATATTTTTCATTTTTGTAAATTTTCATTATTCACACAATGAAATAGTTTATTGTCATATAATCAACTAATGCGTACTAATACATCCGTAAATTGTATTAATAAAACTATATAATTTGAACGATTTAAATTGCACAAATGTCATATCAAATTTTATCAAAATATGGCTCCATATTCTAAAACTTTTGCATAGTAACGCATATTCTTTAATTTAATATTGCAATATTATTTTAGGGAAAAGTATATCTTTTTGATAAAGTATTTAAGCCAAATGCTACTCAAGACAAAGTTTACAATGAAGCTGCTAGGTCAATTGTCACAGATGTGTTGGCAGGCTACAATGGCACTATTTTTGCATATGGGCAAACATCTTCAGGTAAATTGAAATTTTGTATTAAATAAAATGATTAAATATGTGTTATTGATTATTAATATCAAAGTTAAGTTCTAATATATTCTGCTAATGAAATATTTATGTGTAAATTAGGAAAAACACACACTATGGAAGGTGTTATTGGAGACCCAAATAAACAGGGTATTATTCCCAGAATTGTTAATGACATTTTCAATCATATTTATGGCATGGAAGAGAATTTAGAATTTCATATCAAAGTATCGTACTTTGAAATCTATATGGATAAGATCAGAGATCTTCTTGATGGTAAGAACTTTATTATTCATTTTACTTATATATCTAACGTGAAAAATTTTCAAATTGTTACTTATAATTTTATTGTTTTTTATTCTCAGTGTCCAAGGTGAATCTAAGTGTGCATGAAGATAAAAATCGAGTACCATTTGTAAAAGGTGCAACAGAACGCTTTGTATCTAGTCCTGAAGAAGTGTTTGAAGTGATAGAAGAAGGAAAATCAAATAGGCACATTGCTGTAACTAATATGAATGAGCACAGCTCACGTTCTCATTCTGTATTCTTAATAAATGTGAAACAAGAAAATTTAGAAAACCAGAAGAAGCTATCAGGAAAATTATATCTTGTTGATTTAGCTGGTTCAGAAAAGGTGACTTACATCTACTCCATTAAATTCCTGTAACATTCTCCCTTCTTCTCGGAATATACCTACTTTATGTTTATATTATATTTTAGGTTTCAAAAACTGGAGCAGAAGGCACTGTACTGGACGAAGCAAAAAATATTAATAAATCTCTATCAGCTCTTGGCAACGTAATTTCAGCTTTAGCTGATGGAAATAAAACTCACATTCCTTATCGTGACTCTAAGTTGACTAGAATTTTGCAAGAATCTCTTGGTGGCAATGCTAGAACTACGATTATTATTTGTTGTTCACCAGCTAGTTTCAATGAATCAGAAACAAAATCGACTTTAGATTTTGGTAATAAAAGAGATCTTTATTTTTGTCTTGACAAAATGTATGAAGTTTCTCAATTATATATTTATTTATTTATTTTCTTAGGTAAACGAGCTAAGACTATAAAGAATGTTGTATGCGTTAATGAGGAATTAACGGCTGAAGAATGGAAGCGCCGTTATGAGAGGGAGAAAGAGAAGGCAGCTAGATTGAAAGGAAAAGTTGAGAAATTGGAGGCTGAATTATCTCGTTGGCGACAGGGTGAAACGGTTAAACTTGAAGAACAATTTAATTTGGTCGAAGCATCAGATGTTACAACTCCAATTAATATGTCCATTGAGGGTACTATACAATTTACTGTATAAGAATGAGAACGTTGCGACATGTATCATATAATTTATAATGCTTTCCACAGGTAAACTTGACGATGGTCCAATGCCGGCCACTCCTGGCGGCAATTTGATGGCTGGATCTTTATCTAATGAAGAACGGCAGAAACTAGAAGAAGAACGCGAAAGACTTTACCAGCAATTGGATGATAAGGATGAAGAGATTAATCAACAATCGCAATATGTTGAGAACTTGAAAGAACAAATTCATGAACAAGCAGAATTAATTGCAACTGCAAGGCGTGAATACGAGAAACTCCAACAGGAGGTGAACCGAACACAGCAAGAACATGAACGGGCTAAGGAAGAAGTAAAAGAAGTTTTACAAGCATTGGAAGAGTTAGCAGTTAATTATGACCAGAAATGTCAAGAGGTATCTTATGTCAATAGCTAATTTCTTATATCATCTGTACTGAAAGATATAAGGATATTACAATATTATATACATTCTTACAGTGTGATATTAAAAAGAAAGAAACAGAAACTTTGACAGAAGAACTTTTAGCAAAACAAACAACGCTGAACAGTACTGCTTCAGAATTACAACAGTTGAGAGATATGTCTGCGCATCAAAGGAAACGTATTGCGGAAATGTTAGCAAACTTCTTGAAAGATTTAGGTGAAATTGGAGTTGCTATTGGTGGCGATGAAAATCTAAAGGTAAAAAATAATTCACTACATCGTTTAAAGAATTTCTTATAACGCAATTACATAAAGTATTACAAATCTCATATTTTATAGGTTGTACCTACAGAAAGTAATGGTAAACTTGAAGAGGAATTTACAGTGGCAAGGCTATTCATTAGCAAAATGAAATCAGAGGTGAAGAATTTAGTACAACGATGCCAAGGATTAGAAAGTTCCCAAGTAGACTGTAACAAGAAAGTAAGCGTTCGATTTCGTACTCCTTGAATTCATTATATTTGATTTTTACAATATAACGCTCATTGGTCAATTTTATTTTAGGTTGCTGAATATGAAAAAGATCTGGCTGAATGTCGTTTATTAATTTCTCAACATGAAGCTCGTATGCAAACATTAACGGAATCAATGAAAGTTGCGGAAGCACGTAAACGTGCTTTGGAGGAAGATGTTGATGCTTTACGCGAAGAATGTGCCAAGTTGAAGGCTGCAGAACAAGTACAAGCAGTTACAAATAAAGAAAAAGCAGAAGAAAAGGAAGCAGCGACAAAGATGAGAGTAGCATTGGAAGAACAAATGGATCAATTGCGAGATGCTCATCAGAAACAAGTACATATACGTTTTACATTACTATATATTATTGTTATTATTATCAATAATTCAATACTAAATATTATTATTATTAATTGAATGTAGGTCGCAGCGCTTAGGGATGAATTGTCTGAGAAGCAAGAATTGATCAGTGAACTTAAAGATTTGAACCAGAAATTCACATTAGCTCATCAGCAAATGCAAGCCGATTATGAGCGACTGAAACAAGAAGAAGCAAACAAATCTGTTAAATTGCAAGAATTAATTTTACTTAATGAACGCCGTGAACAAGTACGCATAAATTTGACAAAAGATATAGATCAATTAAAAGTCCAAATTTCTGTAATTACTAATTAATTTTTATAGGCTCGAAAAGATCTTAAAGGTCTGGAGGAAACAGTAGCCAAAGAACTTCAAACACTGCACAATCTACGCAAATTATTTGTTCAAGACCTTCAGACTAGAATAAAGAAGACTATGATCGCAGAAGATAACGAAGACGATGGTGGATCACTTACACAGAAACAGAAGATTTCCTTCCTTGAGAATAATTTAGATCAGCTTACGAAGGTACGTGATTGAAAAATTCAGTAATTGAAATTCCAAGTTTGGTTGCTGAATATTTTTAACGCGTAATTATACTCTCCATCAAAATACTATCTATGTATTTTTAATAGGTTCATAAGCAACTTGTGAGGGATAACGCTGATCTTCGATGTGAATTACCCAAACTTGAAAAGAGATTGCGAGCTACGATGGAGCGTGTAAAAGCTCTGGAAACAGCATTGCGAGATGCCAAAGAAGGTGCAATGCGAGATCGTAAACGTTATCAATATGAGGTAGATAGAATCAAGGAAGCGGTTAGACAGAAGAATCTGGCTCGTCGTGGACCTAGCGCGCAAATTGCTAAGCCAATTAGAGCTGGTCAACACCATTTAACCAATGTTAATGCTATTAGAACAGGAAATCGTGGTGAGTAATAATTTGAATAATTATCTTTGTTATATATCATTTTTTCCAATGCACATAATTAAGTATCTATATTCTTACTTTTACACACAAATCGTAGGTTTGTTCAATTTTGCATAAAAGGAATCGATAAAAACATTATACATTTTGGAATGTATTATCTAATATACTTAAATATAAATCATATAATTTCATATAAAGAATGAAAGATTATTTAAAAGAACAAACCTTACGAAAATGTTGATTTTAATTTTCAATTCTTTTTTAATAAGTGAGTATGAGTGATTTTATTTATAAAACGTTAATTTTGCGTTAATATTTTTGTTGATATTAGTTTTGATGTTTGTTTATTTTTTCATGTTTTTATTCAGATATGGGTAACAGCGTACAGTGATCGTGAGCATAATGCCAAACCCTTCACTTTTACAGAAAACGAATGCAAGAACGCTTTCATCAATGAAAGTAATAGAGTTCCAGAGACTCTAATTTGTAGTGGCTACCCATAAATGTTACAACTATATAGTAAGGGTAATAGACGTAATATATCCGCAAGGAGCACCGCCAGTTCTTTTTATTTGTCTCGAAACAAGCATGTGCTTATTAATGCAAATAAGTGCATTAAGTTATAAAATTAGTGCTGCATGTCCTATCGATTTGTAAATAGTTAATTTTTATAAATTATTTAACTTAATATCATGCACGATAAATAAAGGTGAATGTCTATCAAATAATCATGCAAAGGCCTCTTATGAAGAATGTTTCAATATTTATTTCTATCAAAATTTTGTATACTATATCCTATATCTTTAACAAGACAAATGAATTCCATTATCATAGAATAGAAAATAAATTCCTGAAAATGACACTAATGCAATTTGATCGACTTGTCTACAGTAGTTTTAATTAATCTGCTACCGACATTAAAGTTTCCGGACAAACGAGGCAGTACTATTTAAGATTTGGTAGGTATCGCTGACATGAAATGCGATTGGACATGCGGCTTTGAAAAAAACTGTAGGAATGATCGTGGCTTATAAGTATTTATAATTGTAAGAATTCTCTCCATTGCTATTAATACACTCGTGACAACAGATTTTTCGGACCAGAGAGCTCGCTTAACCGAGAGTGTTAAGTTTGTTGGCTATTCTAACTATTATTGAGGTCCAAGAACCAATGGCTTTATGAACATTTTCAACAGAAGAATTTCATCGCTATCCTCGTTCACGTTTATTTTATTATAGTACAGTTTTCATTGCATGAATCTTTATATACTCATCTAATTTAAATTAATTTATTATCGCTTATTCTTGTTTATATCAGAGGCTTTTATACTACATTTAAAATTCTGTAGGCCAATGATATTGGCCTATAGGGAAAATCTTTTGTCTTAGATAAACGTGTTAGTTTACGTTTCTTCATGTTGAGCTTATGCTCGGAAGTTACCTAGATGTATGTATACTGTACGTCTAATTGTGAGCTTTTGCACAGGTCTGCTTAAGTTCCTAAAACCTGTTGCAGGCCGCCGAAAATTCGCTCACACATGTATCTCTTTATTTTTCAGTGAATTGAATGTAACGTTATACACATGCATTTTTTAGAAAACTCTATTCTTTAATCATATTTGTCGGTAATTAATGCTTTTCAATGTGTACTTTTTATGTACTTTTTTTGTAATTGTTTTATTTATGGTTCTCATAAAAATGTACGAGCCACACGTACTTGATGTATTGTCCGGAGCAGGAGAATTCTAAACAATATTAATTTAAGATAGGTTTCTGTAAACTGTGCGCGACAAAATATTTGTTTGTGATACGTTGGAATCTTGTTATGCATAGATTCCTTATGGTATGTAGGCAAAAAAGATTAACATTTTCTTTATGAATCATTGTCTCTCGTTGTTGTAGACAACAACGAAAGAAATCATGTTTCCATGTGAGATCATTTTTGTCATCTTCCGTTTTTTAACTTTTGTGATATCAAGGGTGAAATTGTGTTTGCTAATATGCAAAGACAAGTGCGTGGTGCATAATGAGTGCAATTATTATTGAAATATTTTTGTCAAATGTATGTAAATATAATCGTACACCATTACATTTATTTGGCAAATTAACAAAACAATCTTTGCAAATTGCCCTACACGTAAAAGGCTACAAGTATATGTATTTAATGCAAAATACACTTAATATTACTGTTTCAAAGCCTTAACGATTATCGAAATATTGTCATACGATAATGTATTTTTCATTCTACTATTCAACTAAGGTATTAATGTATTCGCTGAATTTTGGATCATGATTCAATTTCTTTCTTAAGTTAGTGAATCGTGAAATAAAATATCAGCCTAGCCAACTCTTTGATTGTGAGTTTCGGGCATCGACCACTTTTTCCTTATTAAATAACATTTATTTTTATAGAGTATTGTAAATGCATTATTGATTTTTCAACATGAAAGAAGAAATTCGACGGTACTTATTGAATAAATTTTCGTTATGATTAAAAAGTAATGAAACACGATGATGACTAATCGAGTACACGAGTTAGCCTGTTACATATTAGCATAATTTAAATTATCCACATAATTTTCGAATTGACATACGTGTTTATGTTCTTTTTTTACATTGTAATTCGTATGATTCATTTGTATAATTAAAACGGGCAATGGAGCTTGAAAAAAATTGATGAATTTTATTGTACAAAAAGAAACTCCTCGAAAATCCAGATGCTTGTCGGAAAAATCCCTTTAATCGGAGATCTCCGATATATGTATGGGAGAAAATAGAAAGAAAAAATCAGAGTTATTATTATTTTCATAATACATCAAACATGTTTAAAATTATAGTAAAGAAAAGAAGAGAAGTAGTTAAACTTATAATGGTATATTTACGCTGGAAAACAAGGATCACTGTTAATGAGGAGGTCTATAACCGCTACCGTTTTTTTGTAAACTGTACGAAGTATGCGAATGTGAAGAAAATAAATAAGTTGACAGATGTAGATATTCGTTTCATTGTTTTAGAAACATACCGAAAAATGTACAGAAAAAGTGCGACAAACTCATGTAGTTGTATCACCTGCTTTGCTACACTATGCTTTATTCGAAAAATTATTATATGTTCCATACGTGCGCTTATTTAATTAAGCTCTACATCATAACAAAATTACCGGCGTTTTAAAATAAAGAAAAGATCTATAATTGATACTCGATGGTGCATAGCGAAACCTATAAGTATCGAAGTAGGTTTACTATAAAATAGAATAATAAAAAAAGAATAATAAATTCTTTTTTCATTGCATGTCTTGTGTACATGTTATAAACATTCTTCAAAAGCCCTCAATCAAATTCATGTCTACCTCATTGGAAGCTGAAAATAAAATGAAATAGAAATTTCAAAAATCCTCCTAGAATTAGATGATAAATTTGTATGCAGAGTTGGAGGCCATAGCTTCAAGGTAACATAAATTATGTTATATTTAACTTACATCCATATATAATTGAAATTAATAAGGAGTTTATTGTTATTACTTGATTAATAATTGACGATAGCTGCATTAACTTTTTAATAAAATACTACTTAAATATTGATTCTTGAATAACACAGTTATTTAATAAAATAATTTATATTACATATATATTTGCATTTATTCAATATCAAAATTATAAATATCCAACTTTTCTTATTGATTTTATAACACTCGTATGAATATATATTAATTTACTCTTTAGTCCAAGCAATAATGAACTGCTTCATTCAACTAGACTTCATTATTTTATTTATTTTCTTATGGTATTTCTTCAAAGATAAATATCATGAATGCTCTAAATGTAATGGACTGGAATGTGGAACAACAATGTTTAGACAACACATTGTCATTGACAGATGTACGAAAAAAATTATTTCCTACAAAGAGTAAACTTGATCGTGTACCAGTATTAAGCGAAAATAAATATACACCAAAAACATTGGTAGGTAATTGGTTTGAGCGCAGAGCAAGTGACATAAGCCAACCTGATGATTGGAGAACTTTATATGAGATAGATTATAAGCCTCATGTTAATAAAACTTGGGGCATAAACCAAATTGCAAAGTGGGAAAATAAACTTATTCAGGAGGTATATGAATATATATATAAAATATAATCTAAAGTAAATTATAAAAAAAATGATACATGATATAATTTTTAAATGACTTTTAATTTTTACAATAATATTTTGAAATACAATTTCATTGTAAGGGTTTACCTCAAGAACAATTTTTTGATCATAAAAAGGAATATTGTAGTAATATGACGACAACTTATGATTTGTGTTATAATATTTTACCAAAAGGTCTTAAAGGACCAAAAATTAGATCTTATAATGCAAGGTATATATCGTTTTACATGTGTTAATTACAAGTAAATTATCTCAATGCTTTCACATTATATTCATGCTTTATAAAATTTATATTTTATACTTGGAGACAAAGGAAATGGGTCCCTGAACAGGATCTGATGAAAAGTTTTGGTACATTAACTCAATTTGGTTTAAGAGAAGCATTAAAAGACGAATTGTACAAGAATTCACAAGAAGGAATAGCCAAATGTCAATGGTGGTCTACTTATAGGGAAGAAATTGGGGAGTTAAAGCTATTAAATATTAGACAAGATACTCAGTAAGTTATTATCTAATCTAAATTAAATCTATCAAATATATATTTTGATTTATGTTTATCTTCATTGAAGATTTCACAGACGAAAAGTGAATTTTAATGTACCAGATCTTAGACATTTCGAGCGTAAATTACCAGATTCTGAACAATGTTTACACCCATTGAAAGTTAAAAATTCAGTGTCACTTATGCAAATTGAGAATGTAATAATATAAAATATATTTGTCCATTAATTAATTTGTTACAAATTTTAACAAAAATGTAATATCTCGGTTGAAGATATTACAATATTTATTTTATTAAGTTACTTTAACATCACATCGTAACACAATAAACATCATATATATTCTTACAAATACACAGAACACTTTAAATTCCATTACTTATATATATATATACATAACTTTTTGTGTGTTCAAAACAGTTCTTTTTCGTATTCACAAATATAATAATAAAGTTAAAAAGGAAATCAAATATTATCAATACAAAGTGAACGCAATTTCACATTATTTCATTAATTCTTTAATTTGTTGAGTTACATATATATCTTACTAGTGAACACACACGGAGAACATTTTTTTTATCACAAGGTTGACAGTTTAGAATGTCAGTAATTAATTTTCCATAGAACCAGTATTCTATTTTCCACTATTATGCGTTCAACTTAACATTATTGTTCAAATTTGATACTTTATAAACTGCGTATAAAAAAAATAATATTTATTTACAATTATTTGTGTGAAATAAAAAAGTGAGTGATAACAATAGAAAACTTTATACTGGCAGTACATTACTTATTTATAAACAGATTGAAATATTATTGATTACTATCCATTAAAATAGAAATGTTTAAAATACTATTTTTTACAATAGTAATCAATTGCTTGAAAAATAGTGATTAACTTACTTTGTAACTAATAACTAAAATATGTATAGATGTATGTGGCAAATATAAATTTAGGAAGATCGTAAAAAATGTATGATATACCCTATCTAACGTAACAAAGTAGTACATAATACTATCATATTTAATACAAGTGAACCACATAAAAGAACTGGTAACCAAACGGGACTTGTTACAATAGTGGCGTGACTAGGAAACAGCTGCATTTCAGAGGGACTTTTAATATCGTTCATATCCATGTTTTGTTTTTTCGAACATTGATCTATAAAAGTTGAATTATTTCTTTTGTTATTTTGAGATAATAATGTTTGTGGTGTACAAAGATTGGTTGATGCAAGTTTTATTGTTTGATTATTAATTGATTGATTTCTTGATTCCGACAATGGAAATTGAAGACTATGTTGAGAAAAAGACCCAACAGGACTGTTAGTTTGCCTTAATGTATAACAGGATTGCGTCGCATCTGACATAACTGAACATTGATCAAACTCATGTATGGATGGTTCTCTAGATGGGCCAAAATTAGAACCCACAGAACCAAAGCCAGAACTTTGACTGGATGATCTGGACAGTGATGGTACATCTATACCTTCCTGCCAATAACCACCAGCTATCCAGGAAGTTTGCATAACTGATTTTAGTTTTGGTGGTGATAAAATATTTTTTTTACCAGCCTTTTTAAAAAGCTCGGAACTTTTTGTGCTATACACTTTTGTTTCAAAAATCTTAGGCATTTTAGCCGAATATTTAGGTTTATCTTCGCCCAATGATAATATGCTTAATGTTCTCAAACTGTCATTCAATGAGTAATTGCTATCTATCATACTTTTTTTATATACAGGTGCAGAATTGAATACTGTATTATCATTGTTAATAGATATTGGTGAACACTGTGAAGCCGCATTTGTGCTATAACATAAAAAATTATTTTATTTTTTGTTATATTATATATAAAATTAGAAAAAATTAAAACATTAAAATTACTTACAATAAACTTTGGGAAATTGTAGATTTATAATTTATTGAATTTTCTGCACAAGGGGGCATATAATCATTCATTGTATTTGGTGTTAATTGATTACTAGCAGTTTTGTTTATATTATTAGCAGTTTTAACATTAATATTAAGATTGTGCTTATTAATTGAAGTTCCTGTACATGCATCAAATAATACTGTATTTTTGGGAGAAGATTCAATTCTTTTAAATGACATATTTTTGTTTACTGTACTTTTATGAGACTTAGGCATGACATTTATAAAGCCTATGATTGAGATAAATAATATCATCTAATACAAAAATGATTAATGTTGATTAAATTTAATGTACTAAAATTTAATTATTGATGCAATATATTTTATTTTAATTTATTAGCTTACCATATGATACTGAGTTATATATTCCAGAACAAACCACGAATTCTGAAAATCTGTTGTAATTAATTTTATGTCTTTAAAGGGTAAGAGTATAATCATGCAAATCCATAGAAACATGAGTAATATATCAGAACTTTGTTTTTTTGTAGAAGGTATCCAACAGGCACAAAATTGAAAAAATAATCCTCCAATTGGAAAGAATATGAATTCCATGTTATACACTACCATAGATCCTAATATAGTTGAAATTATTCTGCATATTAGTTCGGAATATTTTGAATTCTACAAAGAATGAAACAATTACAGTGAGAAATGCCATACAAACCTTATTATTTGTTGTAATATATTTTATTATAATACTTACATTAGCAATTACACAAAATGGTTTTTGTTTAAATAATAACATTTTATATTGTGCAAGCCATAATGATTGCTTATATAATATGTTATTTACTGTACTTTTACATTTTGCACACAATGGGTATTGTTGTTCTAAGCTATCTTTAAACTTTTTCATTTCATATTCATAATTTCTTTCATTTTCAGGTATATAATCAGATAATTTAGATATTTTTAAGCTTTCATTCATGTTACATTGTTTGCAAAGTCCATTATTTGCACCTTGATTGGTTGTTGTACCCTTGTTGATTGTGCAGTATCTTTTCATTTCATGTGTAGATATCTTGTATTGTTCTGGTATAGTATATGCATAATCACCATTCTAGAATTTGACATGGAAGAAAATATAGGAATAATACTCCAAAACATATGTGGAATTATAAAAGATATTGCATAGGTAGCCTGTTTCTTATGTTAAGATATTCCAATAGCTTTAAAAATATTTAATAAATCTATTAATTCAACCTGGCGAAATAATCAAAATACATTATATATAAAATTTCATTGAATTAAAATTTCTGGATATATCACATGTATGATCTTCAATATCATAAATTTATATATTTTGAATAATATGATCCACTGAATGTTAATTAAATAAATTGACTTACCTTAGAAAAACCATTATATTGTTCACAATATGGACACATCCACCAATTTAATTGTTGCCGCCAAATCTTTATATTTTTGTTGCAAAACCAGCAGTTTACTTTTATGGGCCATCTTAATCTAACATATAAAAAAAATATGATATAATCATGACATTAATTAAGAGAAACAGAATAAATACTTACTTAAGTTTTTGGAAGACGGTGATGATTGTGACGACTATTAATAAAATGATGGTAAATATTGACATAAAATTGAATAATAAGTCAAATTCCATGTTTTATGTGAAGAACATATAAAAACTGAGAATAAAGTTCATCTCCCGCCGACCGGTTAGAGTGTCTTCACCTTAACCTATGCAGTCACGTGGCGTATTAAATATTCACGTTCTACCTTATACGTTGTAGATTTTGTCCTTTTCATAAAAAACACTTTCCGTCACTCGCGCTAAATTTTTTATAAAATTATAAATTAAGTAAATTGCAGCATAATAGTATATACAATCTTCCGCGTCGCCGCCTATTTTACTAAATTTTTAAGCGTGTATCACAGTATCAACTGTATACCATTGTCATTCAGTCTTACCAACCTTATGTGGCAAAACATGAACTAAGTATAATTTTGGAGAAATAAATTACAAGGTATTAAATAATAAATTTAAAGCAATATCTAGTTATTTCTCGATTACTTTAGTAATATTACTCTAGAAAATTATTTGTAAGTTTGATAAATAAATAAGAAACTAAATTGATATTATAATAAAATATAAAAAATAATTATTTTACATTAACTAAAACTAAAAAGAAGGAAAATGTATATATGAAAATCAAAATAATTATAATTTTATGAAATTATAGCCGTAAAGGATAATTTACAATGAGCGAATATAATCGATTTATTTTGTTAAACGTTTAATAGCTTGTTTTAATAAATGATATATAAAGAATTTAATTTATTAATTTAATTGAAAGATCTGTTTAAACAATCTAATTTTTTTTACTAAACATAATTTATAAACAACGTACAGGAAATGTATCAATCGATATGAAACTGATTCTCGATAATGTTACAGCTACAGCAAGTAATCGATTCGTAAGTTGAGATTGAGTATCCGTACGCGATACTACATGATCCGTATAGTGGGTATCGATGACAAGCAATTCTTGTAATATTACAAATAAGTGTTAAGTTCTAAACTTTCCTTTTTGCTTATTTTTATAAGTAAATGGCCATATAAGAGCAATTATAATTAGTAATTGGTTATAAATAGTGAGTGCAACAATGACGCTCACAAATAAGGTAATTGATCGAATCTAAGCAACATACATAATTTTACAACTATCACAACTAGTTTTTATCCTTATATTTTAGATGGAAATAGATGAGAAACTTATAAAGGGGGAAGGTTTTAAACCGTATTACATTACTAAAATCGAAGAACTTCAATTAATCGTAGCTGAAAAAAGTCAAAATTTAAGGAGGTTACAAGCACAACGTAATGAGCTCAATGCCAAAGGTATATTATTCAATTATGTTTTCATCTTTTTAACTAACTTTTATTTGTGTTTGGTGCATTTTGTAATAAATATTGTTGTTTTTTTGTAGTACGTATGTTACGTGAAGAATTGCAACTTCTCCAAGAACAAGGATCATATGTTGGAGAAGTTGTTAAACCAATGGACAAGAAGAAAGTTTTGGTTAAAGTACATCCTGAAGGAAAGTTTGTAGTAGATATAGATAAGAATATTGATATTAATGATGTAACTCCAAATTCAAGAGTTGCGTTACGCAATGAAAGTTATACATTACATAAAATTTTACCAAACAAAGTTGATCCACTTGTTTCTCTTATGATGGTGGAAAAAGTACCAGACTCTACATATGAGATGGTAGGAGGTTTAGATAAACAAATTAAAGAAATCAAAGAAGTTATTGAATTGCCTGTTAAACATCCTGAATTATTTGATGCTCTTGGGATTGCTCAACCTAAAGGTGTACTCTTGTATGGACCACCAGGTAAATAATGAAGAAGCTAATTTTTAAAATCTATCTTTTTCTTTTTAATTAAACTTAATTATATTGTTGATAAATTTGCAATTTATTGTTAGGTACAGGCAAAACATTATTAGCAAGAGCAGTTGCCCATCATACTGAATGCACTTTTATTCGTGTATCTGGTTCTGAATTGGTACAAAAGTTCATTGGTGAAGGTTCACGAATGGTTCGTGAATTGTTTGTAATGGCAAGAGAACATGCACCATCTATAATATTCATGGATGAAATAGATTCAATTGGAAGTTCTCGTATTGAATCTGGTTCTGGAGGAGATAGTGAAGTAAATTTTACACATTAGATCTGAAAATTTTAGCTTAATAATGAATGTTTTTTATCAACTTTTATGATACTTAGGTTCAACGAACCATGCTTGAATTACTTAATCAATTAGATGGTTTTGAAGCAACAAAAAATATAAAAGTCATTATGGCTACAAACAGAATTGATATATTGGATCCAGCGTTATTAAGACCGGGACGTATAGATCGTAAAATTGAATTTCCACCCCCAAATGAAGAAGCGCGGCTTGATATTTTAAAAATTCATTCGAGAAAAATGAATTTAACGCGTGGTATAAATTTAAGGAAAATTGCTGAACTCATGCCTGGTGCGTCAGGTGCAGAAGTGAAGGTAATTAGTATAATGCACTACGGTATGATAAGATATATTATTATTGCTAAAGTTATCTATTTATTTGTTTTCAGGGTGTATGCACAGAAGCCGGTATGTATGCTCTCAGAGAACGTCGTGTTCATGTTACTCAAGAAGACTTTGAAATGGCTGTAGCAAAAGTTATGCAGAAAGATTCAGAAAAAAATATGTCCATCAAGAAATTATGGAAGTAATTAGTTTCATCCTGCAATACATTCTTTCTACACTATTTCACACTTTTTGTAAAACCATTTGTAAATTCTATATAACTTTGATTGAAATTTATATAAAACAAAGATTATAGTTGTAAGAAAAAATACATTAAAAAGAGTTATTAATATGGCAGAAAATTCAGTACATTATAGTGCATCATTATAATTAAATGAAATTATTAAATATATTATATTAATATTATATAAATTAGTGCTATTTGTATTAATATACAGACGATTTTCTTCCTCATTTGAAAACAAATTGTTTTTTTTTTTTAATATAATATTTTCTATAGTCTATCCAACGAGATGGGATAAACATAAACGTATTACAACCTTCGTTTATGTTTATTGCCTCGTCTCATTGAACAGACTATAGAGATTTATTTCTTTTTGTGTATCCCTACTCCTAAATTTTTCGCATCAGTGGCATGCAGCACCATAGAACGACGTGCTGCATTGCATGTCCACTTCAATCCGTTAGTACGTAAATAAGTTACGAGTTTTGAATTAACATAATTTTCCTATAAAAAGTACAGTTTCTTACAATTCAAAATGGGTAAAAAAGGAAAAATTGGAAAGCAGAGAAAGGATAGATTTTACCAATTAGCGAAAGAAACTGGTAAGAATTTAAAAATATTATTTTATAAATGAAGTAAAGGTTTAAAAAATTAAGCTGTTTCTTTATTCAATAAATGAATTAATGTGAAATAATTAATGTTGAATGTGATTTACTTTTAAAGTTTTATTATATATTCTCTATAAGTAGTTCTTCTAATAGGTTATGTTTTATAGGTTATAGGTCACGTGCTGCTTTTAAATTAATTCAGCTGAATCGAAAATTTGAGTTTTTACAAAAATCCCGAGTATGCATAGATTTGTGTGCAGCTCCTGGAGGATGGATGCAAATCGCTCGACAGAATATGCCAGTGTCTTCTATAGTAATAGGTGTAGACTTGTTTCCCATAAAGCCCATTCCAGGATGTATTAGTTTAGTTGAAGATATAACAACAGACAAATGCCGCGTATCAATATCACGTGAATTGAAAACTTGGAAAGCTGATATTGTACTACATGATGGAGCACCAAATGTTGGTAAAAACTGGCTCCATGATGCATATCAACAAATCGTCTTAACTTTAGCTGCTCTTAAAATGGCAACACATTTCTTACGACCTGGTGGTTGGTTTATTACTAAAGTTTTTCGTTCAAAAGATTATAATGCACTAGTTTGGGTATTAAAGCAATTATTTCGGAAGGTATGTATAACATTTTTATCATAGAAATATAATTTTCATTATATTAATATTGAATTTCTGTTTTATTTAAGGTACATGCAACTAAACCACAAGCATCACGTACAGAATCTGCTGAAATTTTTGTTGTTTGTCAGTATTATATTGCACCAGATAAGCTAGATCCTAAATTTTTAGATCCAAAATATGTTTTCTCAGAATTAGAAATTGAGCCTACAAATAAATTAAATGTATATAATCCTGGGAAAAAGAAAGATAAAGTGGAGGGTTACCCAGAAAATGATTATACTTTATATCATAAGCTATCTGTTAAAGACTTTATAGCACATGAAAATGCTGTAGAAGCATTGCAAAATGCTTCTGAAATTGTTTTTGATGATGAAACAATAACAAATCACGAGAAGACGACCAAGGAAATTAAAGAATGTTGTAAGGATATTAAAGTATTAGGAAAAAAGGATTTACGAAATTTAATTAATTGGTGGAAGGCAGTAAGAGAATCTTTAAAAGAGAAAGAACCAGATGAAAATGTACAAAATTTGCCTGATGAGGCAAAGGAAGCACCGCCTATGAGTCAAGAAGAACTGGAAGATTTGGAAGATGAACAAATTAAAAAACAAATAGAAGAGCTTAGAGAAGAAGAAGCTAGAGAGCTTAAACGGAAAAAGAAGAAAGTTAACAAAGAAAGGCAAAAATTAAATGAACGATTGAATCTAAAAATGATTCATAAAGGAAATGAAGGTCCTGTATTAGAAGGAGATGATATGTTTAGATTAAAAGACATTAAGACACATCAACAGTTAGAAAATATAATGGATCAGGATCCTGATGTAGTAGCAGAAAGTGATGTAGATTCAGATGCAGAACAAAGAAAACCAAAAAAGGTTACATACAATAAGGATGGGGGACATTTAGATAGCTCAGATTTATACTATAAAACAGAAGATAGTGAACCAGAGGATTCAAGTGATGCTTCAGATGATGATTCAGACAGCAATAAATCAGGCTTAGGTATTTATTGTTTATATAATTTCTTTTTATATTTATAAAAGCTCGTAATATTTTTACACAAATGAATTTTAGGTTTAAATGAATCTGATGACGAAGATACAAAGAAAGTTTCAAAAAAGAGAAAAAATATTGATGAAGATTCAGAGAATCCTTTATTAACTGATTTAGATCATAGGGACAAGAAAACTAAAAGAATTCACAAAGCAGAATTATGGTTTGAGAAGGATATATTTAAAAACTTAGAAGTTGAGAAGGATGAAGATTTTGAATTGGATAAAATGGTCGAGGAATATAAAAAGAAAGGGGGTCGTATAATAGGACAAGACGATTCCATATATAGCGATAAAGAAAATAAAATAAAAAAATCTAAGAATATACAAAAAAAGAAACAAGGAGATGATGAGGACAATGACGATTATAATAGTGATGATACAGACTCTGATTATGATGTTGACAAAATGGTTTCAACTACAAAATCTAAAGAAGATAAACTTAGCGGCAAAGATAATCCTCAGGCGACTAGTGAGTATATTATATGAATATAGAAGAATAGCTTTATGTAGTAAATATAGAACATAATGTAATTATATGTATAATATATAGGTGCAAAATCAAAGAAAAAGAAACGTTTATCAGAAGAAGATTTAGCATTAGGATCACTATTAGTTCAAAGTAAAAAAACTCGAAGGGATTTAGTAGATTCAGCCTGGAATAGATATGCATTTAATGATGAAAAATTACCAGATTGGTTTGTACAAGATGAAGAAAAACACATGAAGAATGTGATGCCGGTACCACAGGAGCTTGTTGACGAATATAAAAAACGTGTTGAGGACTTAAATGTTAGACCAATCAAAAAAGTATTAGAGGCAAAGTCAAGGAAGAAGCGAAGATCCTTACGTAAATTAGAAAAAGCAAAGAAAAAAGTGGAAGCGATAATGGATAATACTGATATTAGCGATAGAGAGAAAGCGAAACAAGTTCAAGCGTAAGTGCAAGTTTTTGATGATAATACCAATTCAATTTGTATTTCTGTATGATATATGATTATGATTCCTTTTGTAGCTTATACAAGAAAGCCCATAAAGAGCCGAAGAAGGATGTTACTTACGTAGTGATGAAAAAACATATGGCACAGAAGAAAGCGGCAAGACCACCTGGTGTTAAAGGACGTTATAAATTGGTTGATCCGAGAATGAAGAAAGATTTACGCGCGGCGAAAGCAAAAGAAAAAACTAAGGGACGTGGAAAGAAGAAACATGGTGGTAAACCATCTCGAGGGAAGTCTAAAGCTCATAAGGGAAAAAAGATGAAATAATTTATTTTATATAGAATACAAAATGATTGCATAAATTTGTGATGTCTAATTTTCTTGTAATCCTAAACTTTTAACAACAGTATGACAGAAAGCGGAAAAACAGACATTACTTTGCAATATTTTTGTAACAGTGTAAATAGTGCATTTTGTACATAAATACATATTGTGTATATAGTTTACACAACCATTTTTGTACATATATTGTATATTTAGATTTATTGACACACCTACAAAGTTAGGTAAATAATTAAGGTTCGTAAATTGCGAAAAAATTTTATAAATAAATTTATCAATATTAAGGAAATATATTAAGAACTCTTTTCATAAAGGAATACAAGAAAAGGAAGATAATATAAATGCAGACGTTTATTCTGAGATGAAAGAAAGATGATGCCTAATATGATTCATAAAGTGAT
Source organism: Bombus confusus (assembly GCA_014737475.1). Classification (NCBI taxonomy): domain Eukaryota; kingdom Metazoa; phylum Arthropoda; class Insecta; order Hymenoptera; family Apidae; genus Bombus; species Bombus confusus. The sequence goes on along the minus strand of JACXIV010000072.1, from coordinate 2,535,840 downwards.
GCAGCGCGAGGCTAAATGATATAGATAAATTCCACTACTCACCTGTCCAGCTGCGTAAAACCTCCCACTACGATCAACATGATATTACATTTCCCCTTCTCTATACTTCTACTGCTAACGGCACCCTTCCTGGGTGTATTCCGTGCATCGAACATTCTGATGCAATCGTGGCTGCGTAGCGTCGGGACGCTGCGGTCGATGTCAAGGACAAGGCCGATGGCATTTAGAAAGATCGTTTTACGTCGACGTTGTTGCAATGAAAGTGGCGTCGATGAGACTTTTTTTGGCTCGCCGCCAAAAATCGCATCATCGCCTTCCGGCTTCATCGTTGATGTTAGTTTCTAGAAATATACATACATGTACACACATGCAGTATGGTTTACTACTACGATTTTTCTCTATTTTTTCTCTATTTTCTGTGTTGTTGATATTGTTAGAAAGTGTTTGTATTATTTAAGAATTTGTCTTAATTGCTAGGAAATTGAGGAAATATTAACGATGATGTAACTACGCAAAGGCGACCCATTGCAGCGGTCGATGTCAAGGCCGAGCTTAGTAACACATAAATTTCATAATACGATGAAATGCAGTATCTTTGGTACATAGCGAATACATTGGAAGTAAATAGATTGTAATTATATGTTTCTAGGTTTCTGTAAAAGGTTTTCAATATATGATCTTATTACATCTGTTCAATCTTTAGTGCATTTCAAAATATTATTGGTAACAAAATCCGATTTCTATTTCTATGAATATTTTAAGGGATGAAAAAGAACCATTAAATATTATGTACTTATAAAGGTTAGTCATTTATATTAAAACGTTTGTCATGGGAACGTATTTACTTTTTCGAAGAAATTGTGACGTTGGGATTTTATTACAACACGTTTATGATCTACTATATTAAAGCAGAGGTGCGTTTTATATGAATTACAATCGTGATAGCTGTTTTTGCATTTGTTGATTTCTGTTTATATTCGTTAATTCCTCGGAGACAATTTTAGAAAATCGCAATCAGTTTAATTTTAAAGGACGCACCGATGGATCTCGGGCGTGGTAATATCCACTTGTTCTAATTTGCCTAGCGCGAGCCAAGTTTGTATTCGGCGCCAAACACTTGTAGGCACTGTAATGATGCTCGTAAATCTTAAAGATGTATTGGCGCCAACGTTGATGACTTTTAGAAGAGGAGCTGTTTCTAACTTTCGATTTTTAAGTCATCAGTAAGTATGTTTTTATCATGAAATATATATATGTACATTTCAATTCGTATGTTATTAAATGTATATTATCAAAAGTCTTATTCCAATTGCTAAATTGTTGTAACTAGTTAAACTTCGTTGCATCTCCATGTTAATAGAGGTTAAGTAAAAATTCATCTATATATAAGCGTAGGAGAATTGTTCATGTACATATATTATGAAACAATATTTTAATTACGGTTAGGTTATCGAATTTTTAAATCGAATCATCTGATAATATTGAATGATAAGCTGAACTTTAAATTTCGAAACCTTGAACTAAAACGATGGCTTTTAACTCGAGTTAAAATTATGACGAAAAATTGTACCAGAAATACCTTCAATTGAAAAACAGGGTATACTATAACGAATGAGAAACATGTTTGCTGAATGTGTTTTTCAACAACACTATCGGTGAATTATGTTTCATCGCTTATCATGATAATTATGACGTAATAAAGGAACGTGTTCGATTTTTAAAAATATCAAGTATCGATAAAATATTGTTTTTGGTACTGCTATTTACTCTTTTTTCAGTAGTATAAACAATGATCAATTGACGTACGTTACTCGGTCAGGTCAAGTTTCCTGACTTAGGCTCTTTTATGAAAGGTTGTCGGTGTGTCTGTGTATCTTTACGCGGTTGGCGCTTACGTCAAGGGCGACCTCGACTTTCCACCGTCTCTAATCTGTACGAGGATCGTTTGCGAGACAAGCATTTCATTTCCACTGTATGTAACACTTGATATAGGTCTTAAGACTTTGTAATCTTTTCATAAACACATCGAATACTTCATTTTCTCTTTCATCGTCTATATTGTCAATTCACACAAGAAGTGAATTCACTAAATGTATCAGATAAGAATCTCATTCAGTTTATTGCTCTATTCTTACTTATTTTGGCACTTAACTAGATAAGCTTGATTAATGATTAAGTTTTATTTGTTTACCTGTTCTAATTTTGAAAATAAAGTAAATATTCTGCAGATTATGCTCACATTAAAGCTGATAGATCGTTATGATTATTTTGGTTAATATAAATGTTAGTATCATATACATCGTCTCAAGCCTTATAACCTAAAATTGCCTAATATTTCAATGCAAAGATTATCTAGCTAAGTATAAAGAAATATTAAAAATCAATTTACAGATGCTTTAGCTACTTATAGTACAAATCTGTTACAATAAAATACAATTAGATCCCTTGATTGTGGTTTCAAGTGGCAGGAGTCTAAAACTTCTCATATTGCAGTAATATTCGTCGTTTTGAAAACGTAAATGATATGTTGGAATTCTTGTTGCAACCTTTCCTGTAATTTCCACATGTAACCTTGAACCACATTACCAAAAATCGAATGAGTAAAACGAAAGAAAATGGAAATGGGGTGATTGATAGTAAAAGTAAAAATTGCGAGCATATGTATATGAGCCGAAACGAATTGGACAGACGTGTATAGTGAGACCGAGATATAGGGTGAAAAAGAGAGAAGTTACGGTGGTAAGGGTAGATGCAGTGAGACAAGAGCTGACGCGCGGTACATAATTGAGAATCGTTAACGCGTCCTCGAGGGAGATCGAGCGGCTGGATTTTGCTAGGTCCTCTCTTACTCTCCGCTGCCGTTACCATCAGCTTGCCTGCCTCTTCTCGTCCCAGCTTCCTAGCCACGATGTTGGTGACCTTCAACCGATCAAGAGTGGATGGACCTCGTTGGCCAGCGGGCCGAGGTATAAGGTCAAGGTTGCTGTCGTCGGTGTGCACGGGATATGCGACCTCCGGGATATGCATCGAGCGAGATGCGCGCGCAATTAGCGCATGCGCGCCGCCAGCCGGGTTGTCGTGCGTCGCAGCGTGTCGCGCAAGTCATTGCCAAGGTCTTCGCTGGTCACGGGCAAACCGTTATAAGTAGCGATGGACACGAACCGAAATGCAATTTTTAGACTATATAATTAATATATATCATTAAATATTTTTAGAATATTGCTTTGAATTCGATGATTGGACAAATTATGAATTTTTATTGTACGAGTATGTATATTTTATGATTTTGGCATTTTTCATGGATGACGCCATTAAGTTGTTATACAGGTTATGAATGAATTTGTTAATTAAAATATTCAGATATCGATCGATTATTACTAGTGCATTTATATATAGTACGATAGCGTAATAGGATATATGTATTTCTAACGACAAATCGAATTCGTAATAAAACAAATATATACAAAATTAATGTGAAGTTTGCGCACGCTGAGTAAAGTTATTTTGAAATTTGTATTGCATTTGCTTTAATTAACTTTACAGAACTTGAATTTGGTACAAGATCATGAAGATTTCGATCCCATCGCTAGATGTATGTTGCCGGTTGAGACTGATGCAAAGCCGCCGATGATTTTGTCAGGGTAAGCTGTACTATTAACGCCTATTACGCCTAAAACATTTTTTACATTGTGACATGAGATTAAAGTTGATTACTGATTAACGCAAAAAATGTTGTAACTCATTAGGACACAAAAACAAATGAATAACGAATAAATTAATGTTTTAGTATATTCATTTTTTTTTATATTTAATTAAATGGTATTCTTCGTGGTGATCCCAGAGTATGGAAAGCTAAATATTGTATCAACTTTTTGTCACAGAAAAGAACATAAGGAAAGAGATCTAAATGTTTGTGGTAGGTCTCTACCTATAAAGTAGGGTGACAAAGTACATATCAAGCTTTTACGAGTTTTCTCGTGAAGTGGAAACTACTTCCACCTCTGGGTAATATTAGTCTTGAGCATGCTACCATCTGTTTTCTGATGTAACCTACTTATATCTACGTTATAGAATACATTCTACAATCTAAATGGTGCTCGAATGTGAACTTGCGTAAATCTTATATATATATATATTGAATATATATGAATATATATATATGAATTTCATCTTTAACTCTAAACACAGAGAAAATATTAATAGATTTCTGATTTTACTAACATGTGTGGAGGAATATTTATCGCTTAATAAGAACGCGTTTGAAGTTACTCAAAATTAAATTAAAAACTGATCGTGATCTAATTAGCTGGTAACAGAGTAGAAATATCACCTATAGAAATTGTGTCAAGAATGTAAACTTCTTTTAGTACTAAAGAAGTTTATGTAACATTTTTTGTTTTGAAGTTAGATGCAGAATCTATTTCACTAATTACAGTTGTTCATACGCAACTTGTACTCTTGAACATAGAAGTTTGCTTATTCTTGTTAATGTATAAGACAAATTAATCGTCTATTGAGGATAAAGAGTCAAATAAACCTTTTATTAGGAAATCTTTCATCCTTAAACAGTAATCGGTTCTCGACTCAACTTTCAACGAGCACAACCTGTAAGATCCCATTAATAATGCTAATCAACACAATCGAGTTGAAACCTAGTGATTTGGTACAAAGAACTACTTAAGCGGCTAAAATGATCCGATATAAGAGCGCTACATTCTAAATTACTCGTTCTGGATAAACATTTACAAAACTATCTTTCATATTCAACCAAATTTAGAAGATTTACATAACATGTAAACAAATTAAACATTCTATTCGTTAAATTATAATTGAACTTTTGTTTACCTTTAACGTACAAAGTTCTTCTTTTGAATGTTTCAATTCAAGGTAAAATCATTTGTATGCATGAAAATAACGTTCATCTCTATGTTGTACGTTTTCATAGCGTATTAGGTGGATCTTACTGAGATAAACTTTTTTCAAGCCTTGGGGCGAATAAGACAGTCATGAGCGACCTCGAGCAAGTGTTGGCTCCCAGCTACGTATAACGGGTTGCCCGTGACCGGGGAGAACCTTGGCCATGGATGTACGTCGGGTGTCGTGACGCAGGCGTCGCGACGCGCGCGTTTATTTCTTTCGTGATTGCATTTTTTCTGCAATTTAAAAAAGATAGAAAACGTAGACAATTTAAACTACTAAATTTTGCAAAACAACGCATTTCCTTGTAAATTTTTTGATCTTTTGATTTTTATAATTTCTATTTGGGAATTTTATTCTATTGAAATATCCTGCAAATAATGCATTTAGGAAGACATATATTAATATGCTTCTTTCGAAAAATATATTTCAGTATATTTTCAATAAGATATATATATATATATCTTATATATATATATCTTTATTTTATTATATATATTTTATTATATATTTTTTTATATATATTTATATATATTTTATATATATTTTATATATATTTTAAAATATATATTTATATATATTTTTTTATTATATATATATATATATATATATATATATATATATATATATATATATTGCAAGATACAAAATATTAAAGCAAACGAATATTTAGTCGTACCAGGAAGTTCTCTTTTGAAAATTCAGTTTTACGAGCTATAAGAAGCAAGACGAGAGAAGGCCTAGTGGAGCGAACTAAAAGTAAATTCTCTTTCATGTCCGTAGATTTCCGGTTATTTTCTTCTCTTCTTGGAATGTATTACCGGTACCCATCCTTTTCTCGTGATGGAACAGGGCTTGGGGGTTGATGTTGGCTCGTCCGGGGGCGGCAAGTTCAAGGTTACCACTTCCAGGTCACGTCCGGGCATGCTAACCCAAATAGGATTACGGTATGAGTACAGTGGAGAGTCGAGACAACAAACTCGAGATCTAGTTGGAGTTTGCTAGGCCAATGGAACAAGGATCTAGCCTAATTCCCCTTTCAGGATTACACTCCTGAGCGGGCGTGCGGCTTCCTTGTTCTTCCGGAATGTTTGAAAGGTGTCGCGTATCGTGTCGCCGTCGATGCTACTAGTTCTGCGAAAACCTTTAATCGCGCGGGGAAAACTAGACTGTTTTCGTAATCCGATGAAACGTTCGTACGTTGTGACCCGACCTTCTTAACTTCGACGTTGCTCCTTCTTGTTTTCAGATATTTTATTAAAAGATAGCCGCTCTCTTATTTTTTCTTCATTTTGTCCATTTTTTTTTCAAAGGCCTGTTTGTTTTTCGCTCGCGTTGTTTTTCGCATGTAATCCGACGTTCTTGAGCGTCTGTGTCAATTTATCGCGCGCATTTCGGATATCTTCGCGATTACGAAATTAACAGCGAAATTACGAGTCGATTAAAATTCTGGCACAGCTTTTTAAACGCGGTCTCACGGTTGATTGCGATTCATGCAGTTGCGTCATACCTGCGAAACAACAATAATACGTAGTAGCTGTAGATTGTTTCATGTCGATTACCTTGAACAAGTAGAGTCCCTGTATGTTATGGATACAATTTCAGTCTTTTAGCTCGCTAAATTAATAAAATCATCTATTGTGTTACGTTGTTATTATTGATTAGAACGATCGATGAGAAGCATTGGGTGTATATTTAGTTTAGATTCGAGTTATATTTTACTTATAAACAAATAGAATCTCTTATTGTCCAAATCCGAATTTCTTTTGATATTCGATTCTCTGTTTTTTGTAGTTAGCATTTGGATAGTTTTACCAATTTCTATCTCTTTTATGACTATGTGCTATAACATAAAGTTTTTTCATTTTGCATGTATCCATCTGTGATGTATACATCGACGTGTGCCTGTGTAAAAGGATGCAATGCGTCGCAAGTAAGCCACGTCGTTATTGCGTTTAGTCACGAGGATTATCGTCTCGTAATAATGTCATCAGGACGTCTCATTATGAAACGCCCACCAAACACGCGATTCTCTGGAAAGAAGCGAACCGAATGAGAAAATATTCTTGTTTATAACTTCCTCGAATTTTATCATCTAACACGTGCTTCGTTATAGATGTTCATATCGTGCGACATTGTTGCTGATGTCACCATCGACACGTAATAACAATTAACGAATCATCTGAACGTCGAGTTAAAATTACAAGATTTTCGTTATTTCCCGTAGCTGCGTAGAAAATGCTGTAACATTCGTAACTTCGTAATCCCATCACGATAATACAATCTGATGTCATTAATAATTGCATCCTCGTTGCTAATGGGAGTCAATGAATCTTCATTTCTTTCACGAATTCACACACCGACTCGTTTTTTCTCGACTTTTACCAAAGTGATCTCAAGGAAGATCTTCTATCTAAGAAAACCGACACGTTTCATTTTCAACGGATTACGATTCCACAAGTGAATGGAAGCTCCGCGAATGGCTTTCCATTAAAATAGCCACAGCGGTTGAGCAATCATGGTCGGTTTCACAGTAGGCAAAGTTTGTTCGCAGATTTTCTTACTGACAATCCGTACCGTTGCTTGCCATCCGATTCACGTTTCTCCTCGGAGTTGGGAAATACATTCGCCCTCTTTTCCTATTTTCTGCGTGGGACGTGCATTCAAGCGCGGCAACCTTGAACTTCATTCGCCTCTTCGTCTCTCTCTCTCTCTCTCTCTCTCTTCTTTAACTACCCTGTCCCGTTCTTTTTCGCTCTCTCTCTCTCTCTCTTTCTTCTTTAACTACCCTGTCCCGTTCTTTTTCGCTATATATCTCTTTCTCTCCCTCTCTTTCTCCCTCTCTCTGGTTTTCTATAAACAACTTTTCTATTTTTCTCCACTCTCTTATCTCTCTATCAGCGTGCGCCGTTTTCCTCTCTCCTACTCTCTTCCGTTTGATTCACTGACGTCACGGCTATCGACCCGAAATCCCAAGACTGGGTCTGTGTGTTTATACTTGCATACACGTGGAGCATTCGCACGTGTACGTTCCTCCTGATACGCTCTACCATTTAATGCACCTCGCCGCATACGATGATTCGCGTGAATGACACGCACATTTTCGTTATGTCGCCGGGGAGTACATTCGCGATGCCATGGGATGATATCGGACCGGTTTGTGATTAACAGGATTTACATGGAATTTACAATTTCATTTCGTAAGAATAAATTATTCTGTCGCTCGATTGGAATACGTAGAACGACGGACGATATCTGTTTATAACTATGTCGTTGATTGTAATTGTCATGATACTCAAGTAATTACGCTTTCACATTGTTTCAAAAGTCTTGTAAAATTAGATACTATAAGAAAATTTGGTTCTTTGTGTTACAAAATGTATCAACAGGGAGTTCAGAAATCCAAAGAAGTTAAATTCTATAATAAAAGTTTGTTCACTTCCGTTTCACAAGAAAGAGGAGATTAGATCCTATTACATATCAATTAGAATGATATAATATCAATTAATGCATATGTTGTAATATCAATATACTAATAAGAATTAATAGATTGTGATGGCCTGGAGAATGTGCATCAATGGGGAGCGGTAAAAGGATGTTACAAAAGTCGGAGTAATTTGCAAGATTGCAAGCCAAAACTTCTTTCTTTGCCTACAAAATTCTCGAGCAATTTGAACGATTGAACACCGCGATACAATCTCTCGAATTACAATTAGTTTCACTCTTGATTACCTTCTTCTTGTATACATGTACTTATTCATATTCTGGCACAATCTTTCAACAAAATTTACAGCAAGATCTTCTGGAAAAGTTCTTTATCTCTAGACTATCTTGTCTCTAAGATACATACGAGATAATAAAGATTTTTCTAATCTCGTAACAAGTCTACCATTATTAGTTCAAACAACGATATCTATGAATATGAATCACTTATTTGATTTTAATATATCGTCGGCCAATTCCTAAACAAACAATTAAAATTTATTAACGTACGACCATACAAGATCACGATAAATATTTCTTCTAGCCATCAGTTTCTCGTTAATTTATATATTTTACCAATATTTATGTGCTTTCGTTGTAAAACGATTAAGATATACACTTTAATCTATGATTTTCTCTAACATATCTAACTATGTTTAATTACAGGTGATTCATCGAAGTAGCCGAAATTTGGAGCAGTTTCTACATTGCGTTGTGATCAATTTTTGTTGACGCTCGTACCTGCTCCAACTAGACGTCACGTCCTCGTGACCTGTGTGCAGCTGTGTGCACATAGTGCACGTCGGTGTAAGCTCATGTACGTCGTATCGAGACACGTCAAGGCCAGGACCGTAGAAGCGAGGATTCACGATGGAAAATCACGATCACGACGACGGAAAAAGTGGAGCTTCCCGCAAAAATCAGGTGAGTATAATAATTGCTCTTCGCGATCATCATTAACATTCGCGTTTGACCTAACGTTTCATTAATATACGTACTATGCAATAGTATACGTGTATATTTATTATGTCTCTCACGACGTACGAATTAACATCCTATTTACAATTAACTTTATAAGTCGTTGGCCGCGTTTGGAAAGTAAATTCTGCCTCTTAAACGGACCGCGCAACGGGACATTTCACGCCTAGAATTATTGCCAATTATAAATGCATCGATTACGAACATTATCAACATTAACACTAAACCTATCACAGCGGTCGAATTGACCGCTTTCAAATTTCTACGCAAATTTTACCATATTTAAAGGTTATCACATCGCTTGCTAATCTATGACTTTTCATAAAATATGTATACAATATATTCTTCGGTATCTATTTCTAGTTTGCTTTTTTTTTCTCAGAAAAATTTGTAGTTTGTCCTGCCTATCGCGAGCGGTCAATAAGCATACGAAAAGTGTCGGTAGGTTTAGCGTTAAATAACAGCGTGATTAGAAAGAATCAGGATATCGATGATAATGGGGTAATATTCTAGTACCGCAGGAATCGCATTAAACGCATTAGTTTTCGTGGGTTTTATCCTGGCTGGAAATTCCGTTTTCGACATTAACATAAGATGTACTTGAGGCTTAGCTCGTGCGGTCGGCTAACAAAGGAAAGATAAGGAATAATAGCGGTCAGCCGTTTTAGACGACGATCGTAAGAATGTGAGAAGTTCAATCGTTCATTAAGAATGATCTCGTTGGTAAGAGGTAGACCGGCGTCAACTGAAAAACCTATCTTTAACGATCAGCCTGCGGTAATGGCCCATTGTAAAGTCAGGTGCGATAGCGATGTGTGTGCTAGGTGTCCTTGACATCCGCGTCCTTGTCAAGAATTTTTCCGCATTCGATTATTGTTCCAAGCATGCTCCGCGAACTGCAAATAGAGAGGAGGGAGAAACAGGATGGAGAGACGGAATCCGGAAAGTAGAAGAAGACGGAAAGATCGGTTGTTGAATGGTGGACTCCACTCGGCCTTCGTTGGGAACTACCTACATGGTAGAAGATAAAGCAGACAACCGGGTAACACGTAGAGAAGCTATACAGTGCGTCGCAAAAGTATATGAACACCTATAGAAATGTTTCCCGAATATATTAGGTGGTTTGAATATGAAAAAGTTACATGCAACGTACGTAATACGTAAAAATATATTTGTATCAGCTCTAGATGGCAAGGAAATAATTTGTTTCTGAATTTCGAACATTCTACTTGTCGATCGATCTTCAGGATTGCTTTTAAAATGGAGAAGCTCGCGATAGAACCGGCGCTTATCGAATTCTCTCACTTTATACATCGCATGATGCGTATAAAGAGGTAAATTGCGAAACAGAATAGAAAAAATAGATCGTCGAGGAGTACATTAGCAGTCCAAGTCCTATAAAAATAGAATTCGTTTCTTCGTTTGTAATTATAATACGGCGAGCGAGTCATCGTTGTGCGTACGTACTTACGTACGTTCTTTAATAGACGTGGTTTGAGGTTGAGATTGAAAATTTCAGTAACACGATACGTTTGTAAAATTAGTTAGGATCGTTAACCAGGCCATTATTAGGAGATAATTTGTAATTTTGTTTGGTTATTAACGCCTTCTTCAAGTATTTACAGTTTTTCAAAGCGTCGTAAAGCACCGGGGAACCTTCTGTCAAATATTTACAGCTTCGACTTTTCTCTCATAATCGACTACACCTGAAACTGGGGAAACACCGTGTCCTGTCCTTTTGACTGTTCGAAATTTACGGCTCCTTGTGGACCGTTACGCCTTGCGCTTTGAATACTCTTAAATATTCGGCCCTGAAATATCGTAATGGATTTCAGGGGTCGAAGGGTAACTTGGCATGATTTGCGACCGCTGTTGCTCCGTATTCTTTTCGTCTGTTTTCTCAAAGAAACACATCGTCGCAAAAATATACATTTTTTCTTTAGACACGTCAAAGAAAGAAACCTTGAACCGTCTCTTTGTTACATCGAACGTATTACAAAGTTTCGGGATCGTTCGGTTCTTTCCTTAGACTCTCTAAATCATTTGGAAAAAAAAAAAATGATCAGGGTGCTCTTGCACACGATCGAATTAGTATTTAGCGAAGTATTACAACTTATAGATACTAATACATTTTGTTCGCAAGATAGGATCAACATAACGAAGTTCCACAAGTAAATTTTACAGACTTCAAGCCATTCGTGCACGTAACTGTAATTATAAACTTTTAACTAGTTACTAATTTCTAATTCATCAGTGATACCACTCAGCACGTAATACTAGTTGTACTGCTAGAACTAACGTTAATAAAATCATCAATTTTACTATTGATCGACAAGAGGCAAATTACAATCTGTAACTTGTATAATTATTTCGTGTATCCTGTTATCCAGGGGAGCTTAGATCACGACATTTTGGAAACATCGAACTTATAGCAGCAAATACAAAAGTACCCCTATATCTCTTTGAAATCATGTGGTCGTCGTTCCTATCGTCTAGTATCATTTCAGATATACAATATTCTCCGACATCCTTCAGAACGGTGATTCTTTTTATTCTGCCCTTTGAAATCGTATACGAGATTTACGGACACAGGATCGTCGTAAAAAGCATCGGAGGCCTTCGAATTTACCTGTGAATAAAAAAAACCATGGCCCTAAAGTGCTCTTAAACCGTCTGGCAGCTCTAATGTGCATTGTTATAAGACTGGCGCGATCTTTCTGTCGAACAATGCCTCGTAAAATGCTCGATGGCCTGAAGCTCGTGTCGCTTTACTGCCGTCACTTTGCAACGATCACAATGATAAAGTGACTGATGAGACACACGCGATCGTTCGCTGGTAACGAAGGATTTTGGACCACGTTCAATGGTACGCGAATCCTGGAGTTCACGGTGGCGCCTGTTTCACGAACGCGTTTCCCGTTCTGATGTTAAAATACATCGAGACGTATCGACGAAGGTCAACCTGTTATTTAGTTGTTATTAATAACCGTGACTGCCACCACGTCACGAGCAAATTTCGTGTCCGTGTTGTATCAGGACATATACACGCTTCTGCATCGGAAATAGTCGGCATTCTGAATGAACAGTCGCCATTCGGTCTAAATACATCGAAAGTATATAAGGCTATTCAAAATGTCTATTATTAAGAGTGATTGCAAGAAATTCGATCGTTGCTTTGAAATCTGACCACTTCTTGTACCATTCGGTATATTGGAAGTTTTTATGGAAAACAGTGGACAGGAAATTCGTCAAAGTATCAAAATTAAATGAATATAGTTACAAGGAATAACTATTAAACAGATAATGAGAATAATAGGACTTGTTGTTGGTATAATTTTGCTTATGGCAAATTCATCGTTCTCTCGCTGTTTAAAATAGGATCGTGATGCGTAGAGTGGGCGAAGAAGCGTGTTGTGCCATTCCAGTTACCAAAGCAGGTTCGATTTCCGTGTGCGCGCCACTGCGGTTATTGTTAGAGCAACGAAGTTACGTGCTCGTTTACTCAAGTGGTTGATATACTGGCTTTAACATGTGAGCACGTGTGTGTAAAACAGAGGCCAAAGTGCACCTATGCCCGCGATTTCAGGCTAAAAACGGAGCCAAGGATATCGGGACGATAAGCAGGGCTAGGGTAATCCAAGCCCAATACCGTGGCTGTTCTTTGTTGACCAAGGACTGTCATCAATTCTAAAATTGTTCTTCCAGTTTGTTCTACGATTCCGCTCGATCGCCATATAAAGCATTCAACCCTTGTTCAACAAGTATATAAGTCACTTTGAAGCTGTAATACGATGATGGCGATTGCGATGGTTTGGGGTACGTTTGGAGGAAAATTCAGTAACTTTGATTTTTGATAACTAAAAACTAAGTAAACTGTAGGAGTAACAGATATACATACACGCGGTCATAGTACCAACGTCTCAATATTTTACATAAATTTGGAAAGCAGTTTCATGATATTTTCAATAGGAAATAGAAATATCGTTGAGAGAAATGTAGAAATGGGTAGCCAGATATTTGTCCGTGCGTGTATTGTCCGTATCAGGATTAAATCGTGTTTTAGGTACGATAAAATGTGCCATTTAGAAAAGAGATCGATTAGAAGTACGAAGTGCTTGTTGGTTTTTGCAAGGAACTCCGAAAAACCAAGTAATTGCCTGTAAAGGTCAGCATAAGGAGATTTTTCTATTTCGCTCTCTTCGTTTACCTTCGACCAGCTTTATAACGACTGCTTTACTATTTCTGCATCCTTGGTCGAGGCGAAGGTTAACCAAGGCAATCTCGTTGATTCGTCAAGGATCATCTTTATCTTAGAGAAAGCCAGACTTTCCAGAGATGTTTACGAAAGTCATAAGGTACCAAGGGCAACTCCTCGAAACCGAGTTTTCACCACATGCAACGCTCAATAGACCTTTGCGGTTTCTTGCCTAAATCTCGGATCGATGCACGCTGTGAACGATTTACATTCCGATTTTACGTTCTTAGGGAACTCTTGTTCCGTAAAAACGGTCCGAAATCTTCGGCACCGTTCCCTTGCTTTTGGGTAAATTCATTTTGTTCTATCGACATAACTGTATCGGCGTGTATTTACGACCGCCACAACTCTTTCGTACATTGTTAGCCCCTAAGGATGTTCCTTCCTTGGTATTACGGTAATTCAAAGTATCGTATAAGCCAAAGTTCGTTCGTATTCCTATAAGATCGTATAAATACTTATCGCCGAGTTCTTTAGATCATGTAGGCGAAGTTCGAATCGTTCTTCGAAGTCATTGCGTGTAAATTCGAAGAGGGATTCTGTGATATTTGTATACTGCTACAAGCGTCTTATTAAATTTATAGAGCGTATAGAGCGCAACAAATATGTCGACAGTTATATAGGATCTCTTTAAGATGGTTAGATCGCTACATTTAGTTTTATCGATATCAACTTTCTACGATAGGATCAAAATATTTCTAAACGATGAAAAGTCTCAATATGTCATTTACCACGATTCTAACAATCAATCAAGCATCGATGAACAATTAAACGTGCAAAAATTAAGTAAGCTAGCCTAGATCCAATATACATCGTCGGACGTTGCTTGTAGCTCAACGGTATCGAGGATCGAACTACCTGCAACGTCGCTTAAATACGATCGAAACATCTACGAATATAAATATAATTCATTTTCATCTTGCCGAACATATTCGTACACATAATGTAACACACGTGTCACTTACTCCAGTCGTATAATTACCACATGTACAAATTTCCCCGACAGCTGTACAGCGTCTGTCTGAATGAACACATTAGCCTCGTTTAAACAGATTTATGAATCACTATGCATATCCAATAACGTATATCACCCACGAGGGGGTCGTAAACGCCAACGTGAAAATATATTGATCATCGTCAGCGAAGAAGAGAAACGAAGTTCGAAGGGTCTGTGATTTTCTCATGCAATAGTCGTATTTCGAAGATGTGTTTGCCGCGGGCAGAAAAATTGGCCGCTTTATGCTCGCCGGAGGAAGGCATCGACGTAATTGGAAGAAATACAATTCCTCAGGTACCCGCAGCCATAAATCCGACGAACCGATCGTAAAAACGGTCGATTCTTTTCACTTTCGTTGAGCGGTGAAATGTGTGTCAGGAGGTCATCGGGCCATTGGCCGTGTTCCACTTTCCGAGTTCCTTTTCCCTTTTCGAGATCGAGCACCACGCCGCGTTCGCGTTTCGTGAAAGGGGGAATCGATACAGAAAGGAAAAAACGGAACGCCTTTTTCCTTCTTACTTTTACACGCCGCGTTTCGTTTGCCAGATTTCGCAACCGGCCGCTCTTCCATCGCGTTACTTCTCTCTTTGGTTTGTTTGCATTATTTGAGTTTTTAGTTGCTACTATTTGAGTTTTTTTTTTTGGTGTGTTACGTTTAATAGGAATTATATTTTAACGTTTCGCTAGTTATTAGGTAGATGAGAAGATCCTGCAATTTCATTTCGCGTGTTGCAATCTAATAACATTCGCCCATGAAATGATTTATCAAGAACATTGTGACAATTTCTGTTCTGGAACATCGGCTTTAAATCGTTTAGATTATTCGGTTATTTTATTTTTCCGAATTATTTGGGAAATTTAGCGAGTACGAATTGATTATAAAAAAACAGGATTAATTAAATAATTCTAACGTTGTTCATAGGATAAAGTTAACGCTTCTTCCTACTTTCGTCGTACTCTTTTTTTCCATGTACGGGTCGAGGTAATCTCGAAAATTTATCGTGGGATATTTGCGAGTGTATCCGGTGGCGTTGATATTTAAAAAATTTTGATTAATGCCAGCTCGTGTTTCCTCTGCGTGTTTCTCTGTACTACCCCAAGTAATTTAGAAGATATAGCGCACCGTAAAAGAGTTACGATGAAGTTTAACGGTTCTGATATTTGGAAAATGTTGATTAACGCGCTTAATGCCATTCTTGTACTACAATCTTGATTGATTAATATAATAATAATATAATATTAATTATGATTAATACTATGATCTTAATTATACTAACAATTCTTGTATTACAAAAAGAATAACATGTACACAGGTTCACGCAAGTATTCTACCGCTTGTAAACGTCTTTTATGAATATATTATGAATGTTCTGCGAAACATTTAGAAATTTCATTGGCATTGTAATGAGATTCGATTGTCATGATTTGTTCTATTTCGAGAACAATATATCCGCATCGCGGGACAATAAATCTTTCTGCTACTCGATGAAGCAATTACGATAGAAAGTGTGACAGTGCACGCTGTAAACTTGTTTAATGACCATTCGTTGCATCGTTGAAATGAATTTACGTAATCGCACGGGAGAAAAAGGTACTAGACGTCGAAAGGGCAGACAGGTATTAATGATTGCGAGCGTGGTTTTCGCGCGGACGAATCACTTTGTGTGATAATTTATCTTCGGTTAATTAGGTATGTTGTTCATTGAATTGGTAATGAGCAATTGCGATTCCACGTGTCGATCATATTAATAGGAAAATTAATAGTAATATTTCTATCCATATTCAGAGCGATATTATTATAGCAATAGTCAGCACTTTAAAACATAGTTCTAAATATCACTGTTCCGGCTCATGAAAGATTTAAACGCGTAGGATAAAAAAAACTTCTATATATGCATGATGCATATATTCTATGTGTTATATAAAACATTTTGAAGTTACATTAGCATTACAACGATACTCGGCTGTCATGACCACGTCGGAAAAGTTTCAAACAGGTCTGAAAACGTACATATAGAAATTACAAGATATTCAGCGCAGGTATATATCTCGCATAGATGACAAAAGTATTTCAGTAATCGATTACGTAAATTCATAATAATTCCGAGTATTCAGTGAGGCTATATTTAACGCTTGTTCATGCTATACAAATACTATTCTTTTACTAAATATATATTTCTCATCTCTACGTACATTTACGGATTGATTTCCTTTGTACCGAGAAAACAAAAATATTCCCTTCGTGCTTAAAATGTTTCGCACAACACCCGCAACATATTCGTAAAAAGGTTTCTATAAATATTGCAGCACTTCCGTGAATTACTCTATATAAATATACAGCGCGCTACGTAATATCATTTTACTTTATTAGGTCGTAACAACATCGTTAAATAGCGATACGATACGATGCGATGGTACGGTACATTAATGGCCGCGTTATTATCAGTTCGTCGTAAATACGCGATACAGATGACGGCGAATCGCGTGTAATCGGGTAGCCATTAATATCAGTCCGCCTCGTTGATATAATTTCAACGGCGACTACTTATCCCGGAAATGGCTTTCACTTTCTCCCCCACTAACGTGCCTAACTTTCACTAACGAGGCCTCCGCGAAACGACTCGTGCGCGCACCTACGATAGTAGATCGGTGGAGAGGAGAGAGAGAGAGAGAGAGAGAGAGAAAGAGAGAAAAAGGGAACCGAGAGGAAGGAAGAATCGGGTTTCTGGGTCGGTGAGGAAACAAAGCGAAGCCCCGCTGTCCCTTCGTCCTCGCTCGACGACCTCGTGAATTCGTTGGACGGAAGGATGCCAGCCTTTCGACGATCGAAATTTCCCTTCCACTCGGATGGATGGCATTGAGAACGATTAGTGTACGATGTCGTGAAGAATGTTCGTTTTATATGTATACGGGATGTTTGAAGAGGCTGCGTGAACCGCTAAATGGTAAGGGACACGAAGAGCCACGATGAAGAAATTTCCTTTGTCCTCTCGTTGTTTGAGCTTTGACATCGTCATCTTCCATTCAAGGACGCTCTGTAGTTGCCTTTGCGAGTTTTTTTAAACGTATCTTATCGGACGAATATTAACGGTGCTTGTGATTTACGTTATTGGATTCTACAAGTTTCTTTCATGTCACAGTTTAACCTATTTCCTTGTGACTTCTTTTTGATGGATACAGCGGTTTGTTAGGAGCCTCTGACCAAAGGGTAATCCTATCGTATCGTTGAGATAAAGAGTTTGCAATACACGTACAGGATGTAGCTACTGCTTTTTTCTCCTGGAAATTCTGGGAAGAAGAATTTATAACATCGAAGCTAGAGTTAACAAATCTTGGAATATTTTTCAACGAACACTCAACACTTCGCCAAGTAACATTTTTGTAATCTTCTTCAACAAAAATAAAGCTTCAAACGAAGCGAAATTTCCTTTGTTACTTCAAATTAGGAATTTTTATGCAAACTACGCTCGTTCGTTAAGCAACTAACATTGGCATTCGGAGATTAAAATAATCCTGCTCCTATCATTCAATATCTGCTTTCAAGTAACTTACTTAACTAGCCATAAAGATTCTCAGATCGGTAGGAATAAAATGGTAGAATGGTCCGAACGTCTGTTGGCATATTTTTCGGAATCGTTCGAACTTGTTAATTCTAGGAACAGTCGTAAAATCAAATATACTTGCTGTCACAAGCAGACAGTCGCAATTATGACAGCCAATGCGTGAATAATCGTAAATACATAAACCTGTAAACGACGAGCTCGAGGAGGCACGCGAGGGCCACGCTCCAAGGCGACCTCGCAAAACCGGAAGACGCCTCTGCGTTCCTCTTGATCGTTTTACAAAAACGCGTACCTCTCTGTCGTGTGTCGACACGATCTCGCTTCTTTTCTTTTTCAAAATTGACGGTTTTACCGACGATGAACGCTCGAACGTAAAATTCCGTTCTGGCGTCCTGGCGTCACCGCGACAGATGTTCCCACTCTTGGGTATAGTTTTAACGTTCTTTACCATCGTTACAGTCACAGACCGAGAAATTGTTGCGCGTGGCTCTAGACTCCAGCATATGAGAACAAGAGTGATGATGCGTGAGAAGAATGCGCGTATTCCTCCTTTTACCTTCTATTATTTTTACGAATTTTATTTGTTAAAGGACTCGAAACAATTGCCTAAATGGAATACTAAATATTACTACGTTCGTAGATAAATGACGTTAGCGGAGAAAATGATATAATTTTCGTGATCTTAATATAACGTACGTGAGAAATTCTCGACGAATATCGTTGAGCAAGAAGGAAACCGAAAGATCTTAGTACAGCGAGAAATTATTAGAAAATACTTTTTTATGAATTTTACTAATTTCAAATATTTCTGTTACGGGCGAAATTGCAACAATAGCCAGATACAGAGGAAATTTCGTTACAGAAGAAATACAGAATCACGAAACTCTTAAGGAATAATAATAATAATGTAAAGAATAACAGAATTGGAAATAATCGAATGATAATTATATAATTGAAATACAAAGGCTGAAATAATTTATATATAAAAAGATCGTAAAGATATTAAAAAATTCGAATCAATTTCAACACACTTCACATTACGATTACAGAGAAGTTTCACAATTTCTATTCGAATTCGAATTTGTTCCATCGAGCGACTACTTCCTTCTTAACTTTCTAACATTCAGATCCCCTCAAAGTAGGTCCACTCAGCTTTGTCTGTCATTCGCCGAATCGCCATCGTGTTGTGCGATTAAATTCCATATGGAAACACAAAGGCAGAGCGACATTATGCGAAGCCGATGGTGACAGAAGGCGACGAATGTGGCACGCGTATCATGCGTTATTCGGATCGGTATCGTATGTATGCATTATTCTGGCGGTTCGTGGCCTTCGAAAAGGGATCGAATAGGGACGTGGCAACACACTTTGGCCGATTAAGTGGGTCACGACCCCAAAATATATGCCACCGAACTGTCTGCTCGCACGGGTTCTATAGAACTCTGCTTTCAGGCCGTCTGCCTTTCGAGGTTAAAGGTCAGCCGACTTCTACGTCTCACACGAAACGTATTTATAGCAGGAGACTTGTTACTCCTCCTATGCGATTCTATCTACCGTTTATCGAACAAACTTTCGTCTTTCCGAGTAACGTCTTCCAGTCAAAATTTCATACCGAGATTATTGCCTCTCTTCGGCGTCTTCATTTTTAAGGTTTACTTCCACAGAACAGACTTATATATACATATACGGTCCCCATAGAATGAATAATCTGTTAAGATTTAAAAATCAACGTTTCTTTAATTTTGCGTGGAAGTAGATAACGAGGCGTCCTAGATAAATTCTGTCAGTACGCTTTATAAATAGGAAAAATATTTATTCGATAGAAGCGAGAAAGAGATTCCCTAATCACGAACTTGTATAATCACGGAATTAATAGTCAACAAAGATAAATCAATTTCATCTAGGTCAATTCTAATCATTGTAAACGCAAATATAATCTATTTATATCGAAAGCGAGACGAAACGCTAAAAGATCGGGCGTTCGTAAATAAAGAGATCAATATGTTCAACGGTTGACGAATTAAAAGATACCGTGAGATTTAATTCTTCGACCTCTCTGCTCTGTACAAGTACTAAAAATGTACAAATCTTCAAACGGAACTCGCGGTAAAATGTGGATGAGCGCATCTGTCATTCTGCCAGGGCAAGTTCGATTCACTTTCTAATATAGAGCAGCGTCGCAGGTAGTTAAACACGCGAGCGTTCGTTGCACGCGAATGGGATTTGATGCTCGCCAAAGGCGGGAAAATAACAGTCTCGACCTTGTTTCTGTTCGTCGAAAGTAGAATGTCGAGGGAGACGTACGAGAAGAATTCCTACGGATTCATTGTCAGTCCGTGGACAATGGGGAATAAGCTAAACTCAAAGTGGGTGAATAGGTCACGACTTACGCGGTAGAAGCGGAGGCAGTTGGTCGTCTTTCTACGGGCAAAATGGACCACGCGGGGACGCGACCGGTTAAATCGAAAGTCGAAGGCGATATGTACCCGACTGCTTCGTATTCGTCCGTGTGAAAGCTCATGGAATGATACGTTATTGAAATTCCTCGCTGATTGCTCGGTTGTTCGCTTTCGCCGATGATATACATACGTATGTATGTCTACTCTGGCGAATGTAGAACTTTCTGATTCGTCGATGTTTCGCAACAGCGATCTGTGTTTGTTTCTGAAATGCTCATATGCTCGTGTGAACTAGATTTCGGATTAATATACGAGCCGCTCAGAAGAGTAGCATCGATCAGCTTCGTAAATTGGAAAATAAAGAAACGCGATGATACGAATATTTTTTCACGTTCGACGTGAAATCCGTGTATTATCTATGCTACGTTTGTAAAGATTCTTTATATTTTTGTATATTTAAATTCCTTGTAAATGTATGCACGCGCGTAGTCTGATAATAATTAGATGCTCGTCAAAAAGTTATGCGCGTGAGAATTGGAAATTGTTGATATCAGTGTTTTAACAGAGTTGGATAATCGTACGGAAAAGTTTCCTGTCGTAAGATTTCGTTGCTGTTGCTTCGAGTCTGTAGATTTCGTTTAGAAGTTGCTACTCTAATTTTATTTGATTATTTCTCTTTCGAACGTACTGGTCGACTCATTATCCTTAACCGCTTCCTATAAATTCATTCCACGAAGTTTAAACTTTGAAATTAGGTTCCGTAACTGTAATTTGCGTAGCGTTGCGCAACTTTTACTTCTTCGCACTTTCTTCCCAGTTCTTTGCTTACATTTTTCCCGATTCCTGATACTAACATTATCGCCAAGCATTATTACTACTATCAAGTAATAAATGTCTCGAAGCATGATATTAACTAATATTTCTCTTTAGAGACGAGTATTGCTATTAATAACAGAGAGAAAGAAAGTTTAACCAGACTCGTGTTGACTGTTTTAAATATTTCTACAATCGGGAAACAAGATTTATAGCGGACAGCAATTACAGCGAAAATTCAAACATGCTACGCAGCCGCTTTAATCTTACACTCTAGTCTACGTATTCATTTGTTCAAGTAGATTTGGTAAGCGCGAACCATACAGTATTTACCGCAGCTGTGTCATCTTACAGGATATTGACCACGTATATAGTCAGACGGTGTCTTATATTTAACGAATGGAGAGCTAAATTACTGAATTTGAATCTCTATCTTCCACTGTCATTTACCATTTTATTTACCAAACCTATGGTATTAATTCCTCAAAAAATTCTAATCCAACGGTCTACGAAAATAATTGATCTTTCTTATGTACAATGTTCGACAACCTCTTCGCGAAGATTTAAATTGTTCGTTGACAAAAGAGAAGATCGCAGAACGGTATTAATTCCTCAAAAATTCTAATCCAACAGTCTAAGAAAATAATTGATCTTTCTTATGCACAATGTTCGACAACCTCTTCGTGAAGATTTAAATTGTTCGTTGACAAAAGAGAAGATCGTAGAATGGTATTAATTTCTAAAAACATTCTAACCCAACAGTCTACGAAAATAATTGATCTTTCTTATGCACGATGTTCGACAATCTATTCGCGAAGATTTAAATTGTTCGTTGACAAAAGAGAAGATCGTAGAATGGTATTAATTTCTAAAAACATTCTAATCCAACGATCTACGAAAATAATTGATCTTTCTTGTGCACAATGTTCGACAATCTCTTCGCGAAGACTTAAATTGTTCGTTGACAAAAGAGAAGATCGCAGAACGGTATTAATTCCTAAAAACATTCTAACCCAACAGTCTACGAAAATAATTGATCTTTCTTATGCACGATGTTCGACAACCTCTTCGTGAAGATTTAAATTGTTCGTTGACAAAAGAGAAGATCGTAGAATGGTATTAATTTCTAAAAACATTCTAATCCAACGGTCTACGAAAATAATTGATCTTTCTTATGCACGATGTTCGACAATCTATTCGCGAAGATTTAAATTGTTCGTTGACAAAAGAGAAGATCGTAGAATGGTATTAATTTCTAAAAACATTCTAATCCAACAGTCTACGAAAATAATTGATCTTTCTTATGCACGATGTTCGACAATCTATTCGTGAAGATTTAAATTGTTCGTTGACAAAAGAGAAGATCGCAGAACGGTATTAATTCCTCAAAACATTCTAATCCAACAGTCTACGAAAATAATTGATCTTTCTTATGCACGATGTTCGACAATCTATTCGTGAAGATTTAAATTGTTCGTTGACAAAAGAGAAGATCGCAGAATGGTATTAATTCCTCAAAAAATTCTAATCCAACGGTCTACGAAAATAATCGATCTTTCTTGTGCACGATGTTCGACAATCTCTTCGTGAAGATTTAAATTCTTCGACAAAAGAGAAGATCGCAAGTTCGATTCTCGTTGCGATAAAATTGGTTCAACAGGTGCTGCCCTCTGGCCGGTATTCCCCGAGTGAAAAGTCGCGGTAGATCGCGATCCGCAGGATCGTTGAAATAACAGCTGCATCACGATCACGGGAGGTTCGTCGATCGTACTCTCACTTTCTCTGCGATATTTCCGACGACCCGGTTTTCAGACGACACAGTTCGCCCCATCAAACGAGAAAGTGAACGCGTACACCTCCTCTCCTCCCTCTTCTTCGCCTCATCGTCTTTCTTCCTCACCTTCTCTCCTTTTAACCGGTGAAATCCGCTGTGCGTAGGCGAGGCGGGAAGAAAGCTTTTGTGCAGTCGGTGTAACGCGGTAATCAGCGTCCCAGCGACTTATTATTACTTTCGAGAAACGACGGAGATAAATCTGTTCCAGCGACTTCCTAGTAGAACGATAGAGAACAGAGAAAGCTTTGTCCTCGTTATTCGAAATCAGCTTTTGTCGCGCCGCTTTCTGTTTTCATATACCGTTTGCATATTATTTCGCGTTTAATACGATGCAGTTGCGTTTTTAACGGAGATCAAAAGACTCGTCGTTAACGACGAAATTAGTATGACGTTTCGATCAAATTCAGGAAACTATTCCAGTTAATAATTTCATAATTGGAGATCACGGGGGAAGAATGTAACAGGTCGTATTTTCCGCTTTTTAAAACTCGATACACCGTCAACTTTATAATTTTCCATTATCGAAACTATCTTTTTATTTTTTTGGGAGGCCATTATATATATATACATCTTATCACATTGAATGTAGCGTTAATTTTTCACGAAACTTCATGGATTTACAATCAATCGCTAAAGAGTTTACTATTTTGGACGCGAAACAGCAGTTAGAAAGAAATTTTTTATTATACTTGATAAACGTTACTTTTTCTTTAATCGACCACTAAATCGAACATATCGATTACGTTTTTTCCTGACTGAGTCTTACGTTGGTTGAATTTCTCAGGAATAAAAATTCTCGTAAAGAAATGTCGAAAGATTTAAACAACACAGAGAGATACAGAAGAATAAGGTTACTTTATAATCAACGTATCGACAGTACTAGGCATATCCAGGTCCCTTTAATTACCAAATACTATAAAGATCGAAGAGTCAACAAAAATAGACGCTTTCCCTACGCATTCCTCCATTCTGTGTAATTTCTTTGTGTAAAAAAAAAATTCTTCGAAGTAGCGATTTATTTTTCCCGGTATCCTACTAGTGTTCACAATTAACGAGGAGATGCGTTTAAAGGAGATTCGAATTCGAAGCACGAACACAGCAGAAATACACATACCGATCCCATCGGAGAATAAGAGTGTGTCGCGTAAGCTGGTATTTTCAGCGGGATGACAAACGCAAAGATACCGTGACGTCAGGGATCACAAGCGACATTCCATTGTCACGGAGGTCGGCCGTGGTTCGTTCGTGTCGTAAGAGGAAAGCACGAAAGTCATAGAGGAAGTAGTTTATTAGGGAACTCGTTTAAACAATGCGTATCCAATACATCGAGTCATAGCTATAATTGAACGCCGGTTTAACATCCATCGGTTATCGTGACTGAAATATACAGGATGTCGCGCAACGGTGGTACAATCCGCGACAAGATGATTCTTCGTGAAAAAGTAAATAAAGAATTCATCAACTGTACTTTATACACAGGCAACATTGAAAATCCATAAGCACGCGTTTATTAATCGTAAGTTTCAATTTAACGGATCCATGCGTCGATGGAAGTCAGATTTTCCCATAAAATCTTCCTATCGGAAGAATAATATCGCGCAAACGAAAATTAAGTAAAAAAAAAGGTGTTTTAAAAATGACAAATTCGTAGGAAATCTTAGAAGAAACGATGTCTGTGCAAATATCTTTGTTGGTCGCATAATTTTGTAAATGTAACGACACGGGTCACTTCTTGCCATTAACATTATATTATTCGCTCGAAACGTACAATTAGTATGTGCACGCGTAAGTATCTAATGAATTCCTAGAATCTTCGTTCTCAAGCACGAAGTCTTGAAACGCAAAAACTTCATTCCGCAATTTTAACCTATGATTGCATAAGAAATCATCCCCTCCCCAATGCTGTCAATTTTATTAGAATATTCTCTATGTAAAAGACAAATCAATAAATCAAATTTCGCGTTAAATAAATCACCGTTATTTCTATCATATTCTGATCGTGATAAATGGAACAAAGCGTGTGCATGTCGCACGATGCGTGTACGCTGTACACCTTGTTCTTTCGTATTATTTAGATCGAGTGTACAATGTACCACTGGATATAACTGCGGCGGATAATAAATTATTTATCAATGGTCATTTAAATAACATCCTTCTTGTTTCGACGAATACACTTTCGTCTGCTGACTCGAGACTATCCATATTCATACGGTTCCCACAGTGACACGAGCTTCTGGAAACGCTCATGGTACGTTTGCACGAGCCGTATACGCGTGAGATCATCCATACATTAAACGTCTTTCCTACGCGAGTCAAGGTCGATTTTCAAGGCTTACCGAAGCGTTTCCTAGTTGATTACGTTCAATGGAACACATTATGCATGTGCGTTCGACTGGATGTCAACCGATAGCTGGCTGTCCTCATGCGCTTCAATTCGCTCGTCAATGAGGACAGATCCATGTACTTGGCATATCGCGGTTCGCGAACCACTCTTTAATCTGTTAACCAAGCCAGACGAGGTAACTTCGTTTCGAGGTAACTCGGATTGCCAATCGCCTGCATATAATAATTTTTTCATTTGGATATATAATATTCTTCCTTGTATGTCGTTTTATTTCTGTTAAAACCAAAACGTATGTACGTTGTTCGAGCTAATTAAAGGATCGTTACTATATATCGGCAATAACCGAGCAAACAGAGACAAACGTATCCTATAGATAGATTTATAGATCGTTTATAGTTGAATTTGCTTCAAACGAAGCAGGAAATACAAATTCTTCTGAAAAACGAATCTTTAATTTAAGGAATTTTTCTTCGAACGATGCAAAATGTCATAAACTGTCTTTTAGCGTGTGAGAAAAATTGCTTTTTTTTTTTATTAATTACCGATAGCAGAAACACATGGCGTCAGACGATATTCCAAAGAAAATATAATGCAAATTTCAGAGCAATTTTACCGAGAACGAATACGTTCGTCGTTTATTGAATCAATAACTTACCGAGGTACAATGTACATGGAAAGATAAAGCGCAATTTCGAACACGAGAGGATTAGATCGGTAAATGTTCCGTTGTATTTATCCGAGTACATATTTGATCGAGAATGAAAACATTCACGAGCAGAAGCAGCGTTTGAGAAGTCGAGCTGAAGGAACAAAGCACATTCGCATCTCGTATTGGAACGAAACAGAGTAGCAATGTTATACGGATGTATGTATAATGGCGACAAGGCTACGGCTCGAGCCGTTGAACGAAATGCGTAGACAAAGGAGTCGCGAGCGAGGCCTTCGTAGCACGTGTGTAACTGCCTTTAACGCTATGGGGAAACATAAATAAAGTCAGGGTCGAGTGACCACACGTCATCGTTCTACCATGGCGTACTCTCCGGGCCTGTACCGCCCAGTAAATGATGATTGTTCGCTGAACATCAGACTCCAGGAAAGTTTCGCTGTCTGACGATTTCACTGTTTCAGGATTTCCAACGTTTCTGCCGCTGTTTCATCCCATAGAAATAATAGATCTGTTTTATTGTCTGGTGGAATGGGTACACTGTCTTCCCCCGATGACAATATTTTTGCAATTTGAAGTTGCAAAAGTTGTTGAAATATTTGAGACAAAGCGGTCCACTCTATCTGCCGAAAATCTTGCAGTTTTAGTATCGAAGTGCACGATTAGTGTCTGTTTAGAGATCAAATGATTAACGTCGATGGACTTCGTTGACTTCTGTACGCATCCTTGTATCTCAACCTTGGTATAACATCGTGTTCGAGTTACCGCTATGAGCCAGTTGTTTAGGGTTGTAAATGGAAAGCGTCGAAAATAATATTTCATAACCTTTCGTAGACACCAAGAAATCACAAAGACACTGAAAACGAATGTCGAAAGAACGCCACAAAATTCTAAGCAAACTTCTTCCTTCGGATCTCTTTTAAGCAAACGCCTGTAATTCACGGGGGTGTCTAAATTACAGTTCTAGATTCAATTTAATTATTTTCCCCTAATTGAATACTTCAAAATAATCGTTGCACCCGCCTTCAAAAATTCATAGAAATAATTCTGAAACCATATGATAAAATCCCTAGCAAATCCCCTGATCTATCGCCACCGCAATTAAATCTATCTCGACAATTCGAATTGCGATTGACGCGGTCTAATGAACGAGTTAGCGAAGTTGCCAGCGTGTCGCACTGCGAACTAGGACGAAGACAATTTGCGTTGTCGGAGGACATCTGCTCGTTTGTATAGGCCGAAGGTCCTACGAGGCCTTTTGTCGCGTACAATGCCGCGCGTTTTGCACGGTTTAGACGATGATGAGGATGGATGCGCGCGATATTAGCCACGCTCAGTGCCGTTTCCTACGGAAACAGTTTCGTATCGTGTGCATTCAAGCGAACACTTTTAAGCTCAGCATAGCGCAGCTCGGTTTAGCTTTCCGATGAATTCCCGACTTTATGCGCGACGATTCGTCCACGGTGATGTTATTAAGGTGATTGTTACAGGTAGATAAACAGGTGTGGTAAGGACGCGCCAGAACGAGCCAAATCTCAACACGCAAGCCGATCGCGAATCGTTTCGATTTGCTTTATTGATTACGCACGATGAATATTCATTTACGCGGGGAAAAGCCAATCCTCTCGATGGATATCTTAATTCGAAGGATTATTTACGAGCTTGTTTGTAGGTAGATACGTATTTCGGTGTTCCTCAGCCAGGTGTTTGTTATCGATTTTCGTGCATCATCCATCGATAGATAACGATAGTATCCGCAGGTGCCTGAAAAATCAGATACGTTGGCGACTCTCGTGAATTAACAATAGAAACGATTAAGTACCATTCGATGGCTTTCTCAATTTTCCTCCGATAACGAGCGCCGATAGAAACTCAGTTTTACTACGTAGATACGTCGTAGAGTTTTTTGCATTTTGAGATTACGTAGATACTATTAGATGGATGAAAGGAATATATTCGTTCGATAATTTCTGTTACTTCACGCGAACTAACTTTTGGACGATAACCTAAATATGTACGATGACATTGGAAGTTTGTTGGTAACGCATGTACATATACTATATATATATAGCTACGATGAAAGAAAGACAAGTAAGCACTTTCGCAAGATTGGATTCGATAGTAGCATTAAATAAATTCCTTGAAATCATATTTCTAATCTTCTGACACAGGACTGGAGTATTTCGAGTTGCAACGCTTATGAAATACCCGATACGTTCAGATACTTTCACACTGTGCGTTGTACTGTGCGTACCTGTAATTGGTATCTATTAACACTATCTGACTCCTCGAAGAAATCATTATCAATCTAATACTCGAAAAGGCGGACGGCCGTCAAACGTCATTATCGTTACACCTTCGGTACGTGTACGTAAGCACGCCATCGGCAAGGATCGTTCCCGGTTTCTGTTTGAGTCCGCTTTTGCCCGAAGGACGCGTGCGTCGACCGATTAAAGCGGCGCGCAATTATCGCACGGGGACCAGTTCCCGCTATTCCAGTTCTCTACTCATTCGTTACGTAATCCCGATTGTCGGATCGCATAAATATTCTCGCGGGATCCGTTATGCTGTTGCACGCGTGAATGAGCCAACGCAGCCTTTGTGCAACGACCTTCCAGCGATTCGAAGCCGCTTACGTTCACGGCTGCATTCTTCCGAAGCGATTGCTCGCTTTTCAGATGAAACGATCGTGTCGTTACGTTTCACCCAATGAGTTCCTCTTGTGTTTCGTCTGGAACGTACAGTGACTCATGAAAGTATTCGAACGTTTATCAGAGAAAATTCTACGCGAAACATTTCGAAATTTCATTAGCACCGCGATGAAACGCGACTGCCGCGGATTATATCGGAGAAATTTCGAAACCATTCGAGAACGTATATGGAAGTTGTCGTTAGGTAAATAAAGCTATAGATAGAGATCGATGTGCAGTATGAATTTAAACGTCTTAATAGGTGCCATCGAACGTTTACTTACCCTAAGATATTCTGTATTTCGTTGGAGAAGAATTATTAGATTTTTTCTCGAAAGCAGACATAGCCGACTCCGTTATTAATCCCATTACACGTTCTATCATCGAACAGAATTCCGTGAATCCGTTTAATTTGATTAATTACTATCGTACGAGTAATCGTTAAGCACGATTACGCGAATCAATTAACGGACACGAGCGATCATTTTTCAATTTCTTTCAAGGACCCTGCACAGAGTTGGGTATTCTAAGCGCTGCAAAAAATTGTACGAGAGCTGTTTGCATGCTTTTACAAAAAGCACCGTTTCGAATCACCATCGTCGTAAATTACGAGCTTTTCATCGACTACGATCCTTTTGTTCGATCCTCGTAAGAAGCAACAAAAGTGGCATTAAAAAGGCGTGTTGGTTCTGGTTCTTTGCAAGAGAACAAAAAAAAGAAAAAAAATATGGATTGAGGAATCAGGAGGTCGTTATGACGTATCCGGAGTACCGCTATCCTCTCACCTGCGTGAGAGGTGTCCTTCATCGTCCTTGGAGCTCTGTCCGTTTCCCTCAATGACAGTACAAGTTAATTATTCATCCGCCATTGTTCCACATTGCTTTCGTTTCCTTTCCCATTTCGTCTCATCTCATTGTCACAGTTTGGCGCCTTGTCATTCGCGAAACTATTATCGTAATTCCCTTATCCCTTCGAATAAAAGCCTTTCTCCCGGAGATGATTCCTTTTCTTCGCAAGTTCGTTCCTTTCATCCGCAACTAATTCTCGTATTCTAATACGTTGGAATTATCTTTGCGTTATTTCAAATTCCACGCAGTGGACTTCGATTTTTCCAAGATCTTTTACACAGAATTGTGTCGGCATACAGATGTCAAATTTTCTTCAAATACCAACGTCCTGGTTTCTTCGAAGCGCAATATGCAGAAACGCGATTCTCCCTCGATTGTTTTCCATTCTGAACGCAAACTTGGTGTCCGAGCCAAGAATCGACGTTAACGTAACTGAGATACCCAAACACGTTAATCACAGCGACGAAGAAACAAGTTCTATTCATCGATAACGGCTCTTCGTCTTGAAAATGAAATTTGTTGCACGATCTAACGAAAAGAAGGAAAGAATAAGCGGGCGTAAGTGGTATCTAGGACCGTTGAAAAGGCAGGAGCACGATAAAATAGCTGTGTCGAGGATATTTCAGTAATGTTTATCTGCATCTACATCTCGAAGGACACAGCATAGAGAATGACACGATCGATATCTTGGAATTGCACTTCGCATTGTATGCAGTTTGCTATAACGGACCTCTAGCTGACAATCAAGCTGACCTTTGTCACGTCACATTCTTTTTATCTCAATCGAAAAATGTTTGCTCGATAGTTTGCTTGATGATGGATTTCCCGTGTGACATTTGCCATTCGAAGTCGCAGGATTGGAAAAACATTGGTCGCTCTTCGTTGTTCGATATTTTATCCAATCTTCCTAGAGCTCGTAAAACGTAACGCGAGATGTTATATATTCTCTTAAAAAAGAAAAAAAAAAAAAAAAGAAAAAAGACAGTGATGGATAAACGAATCCGATAGCCTGTGAAACTTTAAATTTCTGACAGAATTGAAATTGCTAAAAATTATAAACGACAAGAGACGCGATTTATCGCGTTTCTCCTACAACGAGCTAGAACAAAGGGACAAGAGAGAGAGAGAGGAAAGATAGAGGAACGCAACAGTTTGATAAAAACAAGGACGATCGATACAAGTATAGCATACAGTAGTTTTATGACACCAAAGTGTCAAGGATATATTAATGATCGATTGTTTATGACGTTGGAATCACGAGCTTTAAGGAAGTCTTAAGTGACTCGTCTAGACGGAAATGCTGGTAAAAGGAAGGTATCTATCAGCCGCAACGTCCTGTGTCGCATTACAAACTTTCAGGGTCGACGTGGACGTGAAAGAAAGCCATTATACTTGGTACCAGCGATCAGAATCGTTAAACACTATTTTTAGCCAAACGATTTATTAATTACCATATATCTGCAGATAAATGGGGTTAACTATAGCACGAATACAATGAAACATTTAGTGTTTGCAAATAGAATTGTCATTCAAGTTGGTTCAGCTATATTAATCGTTTGGAGGTCGAGATGCCATTAGTGAATTTATTGAAACGCAAATATGCAATACGCGTGTAAGGTAACCATACGTAATATAGTATTAACCCAATTTCGACATAGGTGCTAAAAGTCAACGTTTTTTCCAGTTTACGTATATGTCAAACGATCGTTGTTGTTTATCATCGTTAAAAACTTGCAGAAAATGCAATAAGCAAACGACTACTTGTACATTCAATTGATCGTCGAAAGTTTGATTTCTACCTTGTTCTAAAATATAGAACTTAAAAATGCATCCTCTGCACATTTTCACTAATAATTACAAAGTTAATCAAGGTAATTCTAATATTTTCATTCGGATTCCCTTTGTTTCTCATTTGTTCCCCATTTATTCTGAAATTCGTATTTATCGAAAGCCGAATCTTGAAATAAATATTCGCGATCCGCTTACTACTCGAAGACCTTCGCGGGAAGACCTCGATACTTTGACGAGCCTATGCAAATTACGAGCTTGTTTTTTATTTACATAGAAAGGAAAAAAAAAGTGCGACGAGAACACCAGCGTAGAAGTAACTACGAGGACTCTATTTAAAATCCTTGAATGAAGCTCGATCCTCACGCGGTTGCACAAACGCGAAACACCAGCTTCGATCGTGTGAGATAATGGAGATACGTTTGCTGGAAACATGTTTAATATTTACACGCGAAAAGTGTCGAAGCTTCAATTTCGTTACGTAACCGGCTTCATGGAATGGTTAAATGTTTGCTCGCTTTCAGACATCCGTTCTCTTTTCTCATCGATGTTTCTTCTTCGCCTTTGATACGATATTACTTACTTTGAAAATAATCTGCTAAAAAGACGTATGGTCGCAAAATAAGAGATACGTGCGAAAACTCCGCAAGAAATTCTTCTTCCACGAGTCGCAACATGGAAGGTATCGTATCCTTGATTTGACTACTCTCGAAGGAAGTTGCGGTTTTTTGAAAACGCGATTGTCGTTCCCATCGCGGATACATCTTAACGCGGCACGGCGGTCGTTGAAATGTGACACAGGACATTGCGGCCACCGTGGAACATTCGTCGACAACGTTTCTTCCCCGAGTAAATACAATCGCTGCGGAAGTCACGTGATTACCTTTCCGTCGCCGTTATCGCGATGAACAACGAGGAAAAATAAGACAGCGGATTGTTGTTTCGTTTAGTTTATATTTGCAGCTAGGAGTAAATAATTTTTCTAAACTCTTGAAATGTCGAGAAGTAGTGTAAAGACGGTCGACAAGCCTAAGAGAGATTCAAAGTTTTAACCGACTCTCCTTAGTTAAGATCGTCTTGCCTAGCACTTTTCCATCTTTCGGAATACGTTGAAATGGTTGACGTTTCCCTCGTCTTTTCTATCTTTTACGTAAAGTTACATCGTAGAATCTGTTACGAAGCGATTACTAAATATACGAAATCGAACGAAGGGAAAGAAAGACGACGCGAAGAAAAATGACAAATCTGATTTTCTTGAATTTCGAAACGGTAGGTAGAAACATTCGAAGCGAAGAGAAGGCAGAATCGAAATCTTCCCACTTTCTGATACCAACGTTGCACCACGAGCTTCGTGGTGTATCTCGTAACCGTTTAGCTCTATTCTTCAAACTCGTAACTCAAAATTGCAAGATATTTTTGCTCATTGGTTACGTGCTATGGTCTCTAGTTGGTCTCAATTGAATTTGCTCTTATTGATCGCGAGGGAGGGTTCAAGAAACACGAGACCGAGTATAGCGGAACAAACAGGCGGCAGGAAGATGAAAAGAAGGACAGAACCAGAGAAGCTTTATCTCGGTGTTGAGTTATCAGCGAGTGAAGTGATTCGAGCGATCTCGGTCACCCTTCAAGATCTGACCTGACCTCGGATTGGAATTGAACGTCGGGACTTAA
The DNA here is from genome assembly GCA_014737475.1 of Bombus confusus. Lineage (NCBI taxonomy): Eukaryota > Metazoa > Arthropoda > Insecta > Hymenoptera > Apidae > Bombus > Bombus confusus. The sequence goes on along the minus strand of JACXIV010000072.1, from coordinate 2,502,596 downwards.
AGCGGGCGCGAACACTGCTGTGCAATCCTGGCCAATCAGCTAACAAACAGACGCGCCGGGAATAAAGGTGAGCCTAATTGGCGCAATTCATATTCAAACGAGGTCCACGTCCTTGACTGTTCATCTCGCGCGCCAACGAAATTGACAACCGTTCGCGTAAGACGGCGACAAATTCCGACGATCAACTGTAGCCATGGGATCTGAAACACTTCAAGTCGCTTCGAATCTATACGCTACAGGGTGTTCACCGGGTGGAATCGAAAATGCTTAAACGCACAGTAAGCTCGTGTTATTTCGAATGGTCTAAGACACCTTAGAACTCAGTCTTCCACTTTGCATAGAATGATCAAGTTTGTTGCAGATCATAGGACGCCATTAGTCCGTGACGTAACAACGAAAGAACGAGAATATATCGTGTGCTTTACGTTCAGCGCGAAGAAGCTTAATTACGCTAATCACAAATTGAAAATATTAACGTTAGTTCGATAAACTATTGTCCCACTGAAAGTTACGCCTCGGTGAAAAATTATGACTGTCCAGCTGTCAATGTAGCTACATGATATACTGTATGTGGCTGTTTATCGCTGCATTAATACAGTACGAGGCAACGCGAGTCAAATAATCTGTTTTCGAACGTAGATCGCACTGTGAAAAATCGTTACGTATCGTTTACCTTGGCTGCAATATCCTTCTGACTCAAATAGCCTTATCTTCCGCTATTCCTCTACCAAACGTTCCTCTTAATCAAACGATCGTACTTCCCTATCAGTAGCGAACACACGGCCGCATCTTCTCCGAGCATCCACTGCTACATCTCGTCCGTTAATTTCTGGAGACAAACGAAATTCCAGCTCACGCCATTCTAATGCTCAATATCCCTTTCATGCGAAGGATATCATGTGCGAACTTCGAGCAAGCAATTAGAAACAAGCAAGAAGATGATCGCGCAACGAGGAATCTCAGCAGAACGATTCGAAGCATGCACTCGGAATTTCCGATAAATCGCTGTCTCTTAGCTTGTTTTCCACGCTGGAAGGGCAAACAGCGTTGCCGCAGCCTGACCTTCCTCAGGGGCCAACGTCCTCACGACGTTCAAGCGAAATTAAAAAGAACTACTGATAATAGCGTGGAATGACCCCTGTCTCGGCGGCAACGAACACGACAGTGGAGGAATATTTTGTTCGCTGCGATGGGCTTTCGACGAATCTTAACTTCGAAGCGATTCGAAGCTTTTCAAGACTACACGAGCATCGGAATCCACCCGACCGTGATTCGAAGGAACTAGCGAAAATCTTGATAAATTCCTTGAATCATTGATCTCGAGTCCTTCAAAATTTCGATACGTCTACAAACTTTAAATATCGATATTCGACGTTCGTGTAGAGATTTACGACCTAGTCGGAATAAAAAGAGGTTCTAGAGGTCTTACTGGTGAAAATGAAACGCATTATATTGGAACGATATATTTTACGCATCGCTGAATAAGAAGAGAAGTAGGGAAGAGGATTAAAGATTTTAGAATCGAAGCGAAAGAGAGATTCTTCTCTTTATTTTTGTCTTCTTTACTAAAGAGTATGTGGAACTTGGTGAATTATATTTTAACAAGAAGAGTAACTTTGAAATAGTAGTAATTTACATTGGAGATATCTATTAATGAAATGTTTGTAATCCCGTAATTATTCTTAAACGTTATAAATTCAACGTTTACGATCTTCAGCTTTCAAAATCAAAATCCTATAGTTCCTTTATCTTTCGGTCGTATCGAAAATAGACTATGTTTATTCGCTAGACGAAACACATCTACGCTCTGCAAACACGATAGACAACGATAATGGCGCTATCGAAATTTAGCCTTGTTCGAGTCGTCATGAACAATGCTTAATTAGTTACCGTTGTTAACAACGACATTAGCAATTATCGTGTCAGCTATTATTGGTTTCTCGACTCGTTTTGATAAGACACCGAGAGGTCACCCCTGTCAGGCTATTAGCTTTTATTTTGCACCTATCAGGAGGATATCGCCCCCTGAGAAAGGTCAGTCATGGACTTTGATCGTTTATTTGCAACGAGATAGTCAACATTATAGATAGATCGCAAATCCAAGTATTTGTATTTTTATTGCTGTAAAATACTCGAGGATGTTTCTATTTAAAGTCTATTTAAACTCGAAATTGAAATGCTCTTCTCAATAGATTATGAATATTCGTGCAAATTTCTACGAATAAAGCTAAAGAAATGAATATTTCGTTATTTAAATACGGCGTTTACGCCAATCACGTTATTTTAAGTTTAGTTAACTTTATTTGGATGCTTCAATTTAAATATTTTAATTAGACGCAGCGTAAAACGGACTCACCGTTATCGTTTGCCACTAGAAGCGAAACACTCGACTTTTCCTTACGATTTTAAAAGATCGTCCTACTTATACACTTTCTGTCAAAACTCCAGCGTCGCAATATCAATTACCGCTCGAAAATATCTATTTTCGATTAGTCAGCCACTCCTACTCCATAAACATCCGCAATTTCTCAACTATCTTAGCGATAGATTAAGCAAACTGATCCGACGAGTCAGCGTTCTGCATAAAACTCGATAACGAAGGTTATCAAAGATGCTTCCTATTTGCACACACGACAAACAAATAAACCTGACATTTAAATATAACCTGTAGTAATGATACTGGTAATAGTAATAACAGAAAAATTCACAGGCAAAAATCAGTATGTTTCGACATCGAATCTAATATTTAAATATAATCCATCGATCGATGTAATCCGATTTAACAGAAAAAACAATAAGAGCGGAGGATCATAACGTTCGTTCTCTGTAAATTATAACGAGAGAACAATCGTATCGAACAATCAATGCTTAGTGACCCAGCTAATCGAACAAAGCTCACGATTAAACGTCGATCGCGTGTTTGTAGTCGCGAGAGTCAAATATGCAATCATCACGGTCACGTGTACATACATATTATATGAACGAAGAACATCATGCATGCAGACACGGACTCGTGTCCATGCGTGTGATTGAACCAGCACGAACGTGATGTACAATGGCTTGCGAAAGTATTTGAACGATTATCACAAGCAGCTATTATGTACATAGCGTGTTATATAAAACATTTGGAAATTTCATTAATACTGTAACGAGAGTCGACTATTAAATCGGCTGTTACGATTATATCGATAAAGTTTCAAACATATCTGAAAGTGTAATATAGTAACAAAATGTCAATAACGTAATGATTACAAAGTATTCGATGCAAATATATATTTCACAAAGATAAGAAAAGTGTAAGTGGATTATCCATTATATTAACAAGCCTAAGTATTCAGTGGAACCATCTTTAACTTTTGTTATAAACTTTATATCATTACATAAGGACTTATGCAATAGATAACTGATACTAGACATACGTAATATTTAATATGCAATTAGGTATGTAGTACGTAATAGCAAAACAAAGGTAAAGTAAGGGTAAAATTAGGGTAAAATAAGGTGTCTGTGTATGAGGGTGGATGTGTGCGTAGATGATTGAGTTTAGAATATATTTTATACTCATATAAAATACAAAATGGTTAACCACTATTTGAAATATATAGTAAGTTTGCAGCAAATAGCTTGTAACTTCTACAGATACTACACATACGTAATATTTAATATGCAATTAGGTATGTAGTACGTAATAGGAAAACAAAGGTAAAGTAAGGGTAAATTTAGGGTAAAATAAGGTGTCTGTGTATGAGGGTGGATGTGTGCGTAGATGATTGAGTTTAGAATATACTTTATATTCATGTAAAATACAAAATGGTTAACCACTATTTGAAATATATAGTAAGTTTGCAGCAAATAGCTCGTAACTTCTACAGATACGTAAACATTCTTACGTTTGCTTCAAATTTCACTAGTACAATCGTGACGATACAATCATGAAACTCGTTACAGTGCTCATTAAATTTGAAAATGTTTCATACGACACACATACCAGGTAAAATATTTACAGTAGGTTCCTACAAGTATTCGAATCCTTTTCTCAACTAACTATTGCAAATACGTGTGTGTATAGAATGTTGGAAGAACACGGTCGAAGGACATATTTGTGGTACATATACTAGAGTGTATGCCGCGAGTCTCTACAACGACGATCATTTTTAAGTAGCAATGGTTAGTATTGGCGAAGGTCAAAAAATTCGACCTTCGACTAACTTCTAGTTTGATGTTTGTCGTAGACTACCACGTATCGTCATCTGCTGATTACGTTTCCTACGGTTAACTTTCATCGTCTCGATGGAAAACGCCTTTCCCGACGTCGTGGCAAGGACGAGATCGTAAACGGACGTTTCTGACCGTTTCGTAAAGCTTTTGGTATGCCAATCGATACGTATAAGTGGAAGCTTGATTAATGGAACAATCGATCATTATCGGAACGTCGATCGATCGGAAATTTGGGGCAGCCCCTTGCGAGAAAAATTTGCAAACGAGAATGTACGAATAGAATTGCGTTTCGAGATATCCAATCCGCAGATGCGAAGGATTTTAAAGGCGATGAAGTATGCTAGAACGAATTTCAAGATTCGTTTGTTCTTATCTATAGATTACTCAAACTGTATTGGAAACAGTTAAATGTATATCAACATTGAGAAAAGTCGCTCAATTACAACGACACTTTTACAAAATATACGCGGATATAGTCCTTTAGACTATACTGAATTTTATTCGCCAACTTTTCCAAAACTTCTCCGGCATCGATAAATCAAAGTCTACGTATCTAAGCCGCAATGTTGCAAAAATCGTTAAGAGGGAAACATAGATACAAAAGTTTAAGCCAAAATGTATCGAAATGGTTAAGAGCCGTAGGTAGAAAAGTTCCACCGATATCTCTCAACTTTGTCCAAGCGTGATTCGCTTTCGTGGCACGGAGTAATCCAATTATATCGAGCGAAGTATCAAAAAAAAAAAAAAAAAAAAAAAAAAAAAAAAAAAAAAAAAAAAAAAAAAAAAAAAAAAAAAAAAAAAATAACGCTATCCTGTAAGTCAATAAGGGGAGACGTGTTTCTTTGTGACAACGAAACTTTCCTCTATTTATATGGGTCGTTATCCGTTGAAAAGCGACAGTGAGTACACCATTCATGAGCTTCGTCCTATAGGGTGTGCCCATGGCAATCCCCTCGACCTACTTTCGCCTCTGCGTCTACTGGAAATCGAAGAGGGTCAGGCTCGATGACAGGATATCCTGGGATCGTTATGTGCGTTGCGAACGCGTGAGAATGTAATTTGCCGCCATCTAATTTGTCGTCGTTCGTCACTCGCATTCTTACTTCTCCATTGCTGGATGTACTCGAGTTCAGGGTTAAAGAGAAGACAATGCCCGTCTCTTATCATATCGCACGGTCGATGCCACCATATTGCCGTCTCCTCCTGATAACCAATTCCATGAATATTCCTCTATAAAAATACTTATTTTTTGCATCGTCCTATCGTTGGTTTGATTGTCGTTCTATGTACGCTTTGTCATTAACCTTCGTTTTATTTTATAATACGATCATTTCGCAATCTTTCGTGCTTGTTTTCGACGTTGTTGTAGTTGATACAAGTCGTTGTAATATACGTGTAAGTTACGGAGCAATGTTAAGCAGGTTATTAACGAAAAGTTCACTTTCGTAAATTGTCAACGACTTATTCTGACGAATTTTCTGACGAATATCACGCCGTTAGTTTTTCGTTGGCGTTGTACATTCCTTTCTAGCTAATATCATAAAGGTTTTTAAAGCTGTTAATTATCAGATGGAAATTTACCGGCAGTTTCTCATAGTGATTATTTCCATAATCGTGCTATAGCAAGCAAACGTTGTTCCCTCGCCATCCAGATTCCGTTGTGAATATTCTATCGGTATCATAAATCTGAAAGATCCTTTAGCCGTATCTATATACTATTTGTTCTGTATTAACAAGCGATAATTTATAAAACTTGGTAAAAACGTACACGTTTGAAATCGAATTTAACGGAGGAACTGTTACAAGATCTTCGGTAAAGCATTCCCAATCACGTTTCGCAACAACACGAAGAGTTTGGCCAGATGACTTTAAACGGAAGTAATCAAGAATACGTAGCGTCAGATGCCGTAATGTAACGTCCTATTCTACTTACGCCTGAGATCTTTATCACGTAACAGTCAATCTGTCGGACCTATAGGACTTCCTCGTTTTTTCTTTTCTTTTTTAATTAAAAGATCAACGTTCCATCTGTCGTCATTCTTCACTTTCGTTTTCTTAACTGATCTAATAGCTAAGAACCATTCCTATTATTATCCCTTAATTAGTTTCAGCGGTGTAATTCCAACCAATCGGAACTAAGTTCTTCTTAGACAAAAGTTTCCGATATTTTTAATGTTTCCGTCGATCCTTGCAAAATATATGATCGTAGAGACGTGCATGGTCGTCGACCGTTTCCTTTCATCACGTTAATCGACGATTTTCATCGTGCGGAGAATTCAACTAATCCGCAGGAGGCTTCAGGTCGAACCTTAAAATAACATCATTTCTATGAACGTAGGACAATCGAACGTGGAATGTTAGGATGCAAAGCCATACCCTTACCGTGCACGACGGTAACAACGTACTTTAATTGCATGTCATTATAGGCCAATCGAACGACGCTTCTTTGCTACGCGCCAGCTTGCATAATGCATTTTCTCATTGCCAAGGTAGTCTGTTTCGTCGCATTTGAATAGGCTTGCGTTACACGGCTTGTGTGTTTGCCACCAGAAACGATTGACTTTACGATACCAAGAACTTTGGTACTCGCGTTACGTGAATAATACGTTCGTGTATACACGTAGCCGACAAGTTGAGTGTTCAATAAGATTCACGTGCACGACTAACATGTGACCGGAGTAGCTCCGCGTGTGTGTGTCGTAAGCGAAACATCGCGATGCAAATACGACAGAGTTTCCGATTGGCTAGAAAATATTCACGGCCTTGCCGATGGAACTTGAAAAATTTCGTGCCGATCTGTTGCACGACGACAGGAAAGAGGACGAAACGTTGGTGATTCTGCCGACTAGTCTGCGCGTTTTAAACACGTTCGCAATTTACCAGCCACGGTATTACGTTCGTATCCTTCTCGTTCTTGTATTATTGAACAGTTTCGTTGGCTCTTTATCCGTAGAACCCGTTAAACTTTTATCGATAGTTTGACATTTTTCTGTCTAGCGTATCACGCATAAGCGATTTTGAAATTTAGAAACGCGCAAGCATTGTTTACTAATGGAATAAAACTTATCGGGCATTTTACGATTAGCTTTTTGTCGAGTGTAATATTCTACTTCGTAATTCTAAAGACGTAGTCGTACGACTCGTTTTAACGAGTGATTTTTATATTACGGAAAATTTTTTTTCGCGTTACGCATGTAATTATGTATATCGCGATCTTTTTCTATCGCGAAATTTCAAATCAAATGTCGTGTCTATCTTTGTCAAGCGTTAAATATCATCTTACTTGTTTCAAATAACTTTCGATAGCTCGGTAACTAGAGGAGTTCTAGTAATTTTCCTACAAATTTTCTGTTGCTTCGTGCATCGTTGCATTTGTACATTACAGTTATGTCGTGTTTCGTTCGAAGCGCGTATGTATATTATACCACATTAGAATAATGGGATCCGTAGCAATTAAAAACGACGTAAACAAGATTAATTCATTAAAATCGATTCGTTTAATTATTTTCCTTGACGCCGTTAAAACATTGTTCAATGATGAAACTACACGAGGTTAAAAAAGTCGCGTTTCTTCATATCGATCTTATCGTTCTTCGTTCCACTTGCTTTCTAATATTTTCCTTTTTTCTCGGGACAGAGAAGCCGGTCGTAGTATCGATCTTAACTCGAGCGCTGTGGAGTCTCCCTTATCGTTATCGCCGGCTTTTCTCACAGATTAAACGCGATACGCATCTAGGCGCCGCGCCGGTTTTTCATCTCGATTTTCTTTCAATCGTCTTAGATATACGGCCGCGTTTACGATTTCACGGAAAGGATGATATCGATCGCTGAGTAATGCGTGTTCCATATATATATATATTATTATTTTTGCGTAAACATAATATGACTCAATGTATCTTGTTCGATTCTTTGTCCATTGCGATTTTTCTTGCAATTTTTGCTGTCGCGAATGATTAGAAGCCGATAGAATTAGAATCGATAAATTATATAAATAACGCGATCCGTTCTATTTTTGTTGAAATTTTAATCTTGCGATTAAAAATTGTTGCGCAATATCGTATAATTGATGAAATTAATTAATCGACGCGTGCCTTTCTAACGGTACGGGTGATACGATCTGTAATTTGTCGAAAAAATTCCACTTGCGTCGATTTTCCACTGACAATGCCCTTGAAGTAAACAATAAGATTACTACGCTTCGCAGCTCGATTTCAAGCATAAGGCGTCGCGCAGTCCGCGTTTCGTTATCACAATCTACAAACTACGTTGCATCGACTAAGTACCTCGTTTTGAAATTATGTACTGCTATTTAAGCTTCTAACAATTTGTCGCGACGTTTTAGCTCTGCGTATCGTTGCTAATTTTAACGCAACCGCCAAAGGACCACACGAACCAAACGAAGGATTTCATTTTCGCCAACAAATTAGTTCGATCATTATAAGTAATTTGACAGGAACGATACAACAACGATGGTCCGATATAAATTTTACGGTTGATTTTGAAAAGTACAAGAAAATTGGGCAAGATCGTTTTTAGACTGTGTAACCTTCTATGTAGTCAGGTGCGTGGAACGTCCGTTTACGAATTTGTTCTGCGTAAAATATTCGTTTGCTCGAATAATTCGGGAGGCAAGATACGAGATCACGTGGAGGGCTGTCCTTGAACTTGGTGGCGCTGACGCACCGTTTCCTAACGCTAATACGACTATTTGCGCCACGCGGCTGATAACGCACGATTGTCATTCACGTGCCGTTTTCCTCTGGCCTTCACCCATGAATCTATATCATTACTTTTTCTATTCTACGTTAGACGTTTGCACAGCGTAAATGTTACACGTGGAAGACGCTCGCGGGAACGTGAAGCCGCGAGCGCGTGAACAATCATCGGAATTCTAACTAATTTCTATATCCACCTATTAAGCGGGAGCGGATTTTTCCGGCGTATACACGAACAAACGAGCGTAAAATACGGCGTTGAAACTAAGGATCAGGCAATTTCTGCAGAAAGACGATCGACTTTTCAACCGTTGTGAATTATTATCAACAACCGTTATTGCGATAATTGGCACTCGCGAACAACGAACTTCGCGTTTCCTCGTGCGACTTGATTTTTCCCTTGGACATACTTTTTATATCAGGGAGCAAGACGAGAGAAAGTTGAGACGCCTTCTTTTTTCTTCGACATTTTACAGAATCGGATAACTCTAGAAAGAGCAGTAAATTCTTCCTAGCGATCGAAATCGCTGTGAATTTATAAATTAAAGCAGTTCCTCGGAAACTGATACGCAATCTTTCTCGAGGTTTTATTGCGCTATAGAATGAAAATCGTGCCACTGGTCCTGCGATAATTCAAGATACAAGAGGGTTGCGCGGTTGGATTTATATCCCGTGACCGTTCAGCGTGTTTAACGAATGAACTTCCTGAAAATCCCTCTAAAATCAAAACCTCGTTATTTCGTTCCAAATTCTCTTTTACCAGTATCCGTATCTTTAGTTTACCTGTTGCCCGCTCAAAATTCACCCCTTCTCTAGTTTTCACCAAAATACATCATCCGCACGCCTAAGTAGTAAGTCGAAAGGAATATCATGGAAACGATTTACGAGCGTAATACAACGCTGACTTGTTTGAGACACGATTTGAAATAGAGGGTGCGCAGTGGAGCGATAGAAATTAATTAGATCGTACGATTCGCGATCGAGGGGTGGGAGTTCCTTACGCTTGGCGAATTCGTGATAATTTGCAACAATTAAGCGAGTCGGTCGACGAGGAACGAGACAGTTCCGTTGATTACATGAATTAAACGAAGGTGCGTATAGAGCAGATATCTGACAGTGGCAAGGACGTTCGTCATCCGCGATAACGAAGCAGGTTACGCGTTCTCGTGGAAAACAGACCGATTGTTTCGCAGTTTGACGAAAGGTCGGCAAGGGGAAATGAAAATCAATAAGAGAGGAACGCGCATTGTCGTCGAAGAATTGGAAACAAAACGCACGCGTGCACGGCTTGACTTTATCGAGCCACGTGAAGGGAGAGACACGAAGAAAGGAGAGAATAGAAAACGTTCGAAGCTTTTACCAAACGTTCGCGTTTCTGTTCTTTTTTATTTACTTGTTTTATCGATTTATGTAAGCTCACATCCATCTTATGGTTATTAGTGGCCACGATAAGGATACAATATTTACATACTTAGCGGCTTTCGTTTCTGACGTGAGTAGTAATCGACGTGTTTAGAGGTGGAAAAATTGCGCGCTGTTTGGTGCGCCAGCGGCGAGAGAATACTCCAGGTTTTTCTCGTATGAAACGCACGAGCCGATTCTTCGTTCTCTTCTGTCTTATTTGATGAATAATTTCTAACACGACGAGTAATTATGTATAAACGTAATTTCTCCCAATGGTATTTATATTTAATAAATTGAACTTTTTTAACCGGTATCATTAGATAGAAGATCGTAATGGTTTAGATCAGCTTCGAGTTCGGTTACTCACTAAGCTTCATTCGCGTTTTATATCATACGCGATAAACAATTTTTTCAGAACATATGCTGGATGAAAATAAACGATTATCTGTTAGTAGTTGGTCGATGATGTATTTTTCGTTGTTTTTATAACAGTTTGCCATTAAATATTTTATTCTTCCTTCATTAATTATTCATCGCTCCAAATTCAGTCTCGAGAAAAATCGTACCATCCAAGGTCTAATTAGTGTTGGAGTATTTTGTAAAATACAGGCTATTTGTTACAGCAAACTACTCGAACGTTGCATAATTTAAACGAAACCGTCGTGAATCATCGACAACCCGGCGACACCAATTACGGTCGATAATAATGTTTAAAAGCAGCACGAATATTCGTACGTGAGCTTTCAGCTTTTTTATCCGGACAAACGTAAAGCGATAGGTTGCGAGACGAGGGTTAATTGAAAATAGAATTTCACGAAATACGATATAATAAAAGCCCGAAGATTGCTTTTTACGCGGTTGTATGCAGATAAAAAAAGGTTTGTAAAAATCAAGTCAGATTACAATGGAAACGAGAGGTCCAAGACGTCGCGAGAAACGATTTTATCCAATTTCTACAAAAATTCCCTCGGTGGGTCTCGAGGCAATTTCTAGCCCCTTGATGGGGTCTCTACAACGATCTAACAAAAAAGAGACTACCCTCGGGGAAGAATAAGCAGAGTGGCTAAGTTTCTCGCTTTTAAATCGCATTATTATCCGACAAGAATTTTCACTGCGATAAACTTCTTCCAATGAAATCAAACTTCAACCTGTATAAACGTATTCCGAGAAATGATAAAATATACGGTGGCTCTTCGAAGTATTTGAACACAATTTAATTTAATTTAACATTTAATCGTTCGTTTGGAGCAAAACTATTCATACTGAATTCCAACTTTTTTTTTTTACTAAATTTGTTTAAAATTTGACAGTGCTAATCGTCACAGCGACTGCGTACAGTGCGCGTTGTATGTTTATAAAAATTTTCTACGGTATAAATATCCGAATCACTTTGCGAGTTAGTGTACGTGACTTTTCGTATCGCGTGGACGAGTTTTAGCGGAGTAACATTGAAAGGAGTAAGCTTAAAATTAAGCGTCTTGAGTTAACCATACCACGCGATCTTTTTTAACTTATTTTCATAATGCAAACTTGTCTTTTTTAACTTATTTTCATAATGCAAACGCGTGGAGAACAGATGCTTTTTATTTGAAAGACGAGTTAAACGCGAATTATGCAGGATTTCCAAGTGACGACAGTCGTATTAAGAAATCGAGAAAAAAGGAGGGTAAATTCCATTTCGTCGTGGAGTTCGTTTGGCCTTGGCCCTTAGCCTTATCAGAGGCACGTTTCCTTTGCTTCTATTTCGCGGCTGTCTTTCCTCGGTTCTTTTTTCCTCCGTTGAATGACAAATAGGATTTTCAGAATGGACAAAAACTTCACTACGATCAAAAAGTTGGAGAACACCGACCTTCGTCGAAAGTCGAAGCTTTCTGCTGCTTCCTCTCCTTTGAATATTTGGTAATTAAATTCAGAAGGAATGTCTGTGTTTGCCTTGCTACAAGAAGTTCTGTTAACGCAGTAGAAGAAAAACGAAATGATTAGCTGACGAGATTTTATCTTCTCGCAGGCTCGTTCCGATAGAATTTCAATTAAAACGTAAGGTCGTGAATCCGCTTATGCAGGAAGTTCATTTACAGATGTTCATTGGATTTTCTTTATTTTGAAACGAATCACACAATCACAGAATCTAAAATCAGAGAATTCCAAATTACTTCGTACACAACGACCACCTGAAATAACTCGTTACCTGTCGACTTTATCAAAAAATGTTCGAGATGAAGTTTATTGCATCAGGGAGGTCCGATCGGGCGAATGTAGTTTGATTTTTTTAACATCTCGTATTTCGTGAGATATCAAGGCGCCTTAGAGTTTTCTAAATGACACCGTACATTTTTTATAACATTAATCGAAGCAGCTGAGCGTTCACAGCGAAAGGTATCGATCTATTTGTACCAAAGAGCCACTAGTTTAGCTTCGAACTTGAATTTGTCAAATTTAACGTACGAAAGACGAGGAACTTTGTATTTGGCTTTCGTACGTTAAACTTGACAAATTAACTTTACTAAAATATCTGCCGGTCGCACTGACTCACCCTGTATACAGTAGACCACATAATGGATCGATAACACCAATAATTTCATTGCGTCATACAAAGCGATAAAACTTCAAACGCCGTATCTCGTAAATCGAGCGATTCATTTCCGCAACAGACGTAATTAAACTTTTCCTTGAACATCGTTCCGACGATTGCCAGTCGATCGAATTGGTGGGTTTTGTTTTCAAGCCGACCGTGATTAATGAAGCTTCTTACCCTACCACACGGCGGAGACTTCAGATTTCTATCTCTCGAACCCTCCTCGAACGGCCACGCTACCATTTCAGCCTGGTGAAAATGTTTCGTCCTTGGAAAGGAAGAAGCACGAGCGTACAAGGGCCACGTGCGTGTTCTTGGGGAATTTGGAGGTCGGCCGAGCAGCGAGAATGATATCGCTACCCTACTTCGGGTCTTTCTTTCCCTCGTATCTTCATCCCTTTCCTGTATAATCGCCCCGGCTGCCTCCTCTCTGTTCCACGGCTTGGAAAACTTTGGTCCGTGAATTTTCGGGGCCTTGGCTCCCTCCCCATTTGTCGTCCATTTTCCCCAGAGGGAATTTTCGCATGCAAAGCAACCCCTTGGTCTCGCCCGAACGATTTAAATCGAGGCTGAGAGCTGATTAAGCGTAGTAGGTGTTTCGAAAACGAATTTGATCAGTGTCAAGCCGTTCGGGATTCGTATCTTTCCGCAGCTGCGAGTTCCTTGGAAAAATGATCTCTTCGTCGATAAACGACAGGCGAAAGATCATAGACGGTGCGAATGAAGATTTTTAGAATTGAGATTTCTTCGCGTACTTCGATTCTTGTAAATAAAATAAACAATATAATAATATAACATAAAATAAATAATATAAATATAAAAATAAAATAAATAGTAAAACTTGTAAGAACAAGTCTCGTACCTTTAGTTCTTTTTTATAATTGTTCAAGTTTGTCGTTTCAATTAACTCGAAAGAATGTAGCGATTTTTTTTTTTGTAATAATTAGGGAATTTTAGTTTACAGAAAATAGTATTTACTAATCGCTATGGCTGTCCTAATGTACCGAATATTAAAGGTACAGTAGTACTCATTACACTTAGTAATTGAAACATATCTCTGGTAGATTGCATATCTTTAATTATATTCGCAATAACGCGAATTTGCGTAAATGTTCGTATTAGACAAGTACGTAACTCGTTATATACACATACATACGGATATTACGTATACTTAATATCGAAAGAGTTAAAATAGACTTTGCTTAGAATCTCTCACTCTCTCTCTCTTTCTCTCTCTTATTTTCTACGATTGCAACGAATCATTCTGTTCACGTAGGAAAGTTAGCTCGAGAGAAAAAGCCCTTTAATTTTTATCGCGAAAGTAAATTGCCGGGACGGTTGATTTTCTCGTCACGTCAAGCGGTGGAGAGCGGAGAAGAAGCAGAAGAAAAGAGCGAGGGAACAGGCTCGTTTAATAATGTATTGCGAGGGTGGTTCAACCGAGGATGTTTCGGGATGAAGGCTGATGAAGATACATCGCGACTGTATTTTTAGAAATTTCTCGGGGGCATCGTCTCCTCGTTTGTAAAAGGAAAGTTTCCTCTTTAAACCATGGGACGACCTTGACTTCACCACTTTCTCTCCGTAGGGCTGATTTTGCAGTTCGTTCACGTGGCTTGTGATTTCCCAGTTACAACGCCATTTTTTTTTCCTTCTTAAATCGACCAACTTTTTAGTATAATACACTTAGTTCGCGTCTTCGACTCTCTCAGGCATCTCAGAATGCTTTTGTTTGATTCGATATATGTAGGCACATTTTTAAAGATACGTAGTTATCATTCTGTTGGGCGTAGTAAATTCATTTCTAGGGTTGTTACTAAAAATTGCATGGATTAATTAACAATCGTATACGATCAAGAGATAAAAGAGATAGAATGAAAATTGAAAAAAGATCATTCGTGTTGGTTATTTATTCGTTATCGTTTGATCTCAGTTGCCAGTAAAACCGCATCGAGGATAATTAAGCTTTTAGTATATCGTTTAAAAATAACAATTACTTATACATGTATCTATAGTCTAAGAGATAAGTCTTTCTCGGTACAATCGAAAGGTCAGATCTACGAATGACGTACGAACCTGTTGAGATATTTTTGTCCACCAAAACCTTGAAAATTTTTAAGATACCAGTCTTCTATTTCAATGGAAGCGACCCTGTTAGGTCATCGCGCAGTTTCTGTTCAATGAAGGGGTGTTCTCGATGTCAACGGAGACGACCATTTTCACGGTCATGAACTTTTAAATGACGAGACCCTATCATTCTGTCGATTGAATATAACTTTCATCTATCTTTGTTGTTGTATTACATCAAAATCGATTAATTATGTAGAATATTATGAAATTTTATAAAGCACATTATGAACGATCAGAAGCTTCTTGTCGTTCATTTTATTATAAATAAATAAGTTTTGAATTTATACGCGTTACGTGCGAATAGTATTTTTTATAGAAGTAAAATACGAATAACTTTTGGAAAAAAATACCTACCTTTATGTTTTGGTGAATTCTAACGTTTTTTATGAAAATATCGCGCAACACGCTTCTAGTCTTTTATTGAAATCGAAATGTATTCGTAACGGAGAAGTAGGACCGAATAGAAACGTCTCCAGTGACTTTCCACTTTTAACCTTTCATTTATTCTTCGCTAATCTATTCTTGTTGGAAACTTGCATTCGTTTTGGCTACGCTATCGTTCCACACGTGAAAACCTGGAAAGGTCAACGCGAACGTCAAAGATCGTGTATCAAAAGATCCTCTGGAATTTAAACCGCCACGTTTATTTCAAATTGCCCCTGCTGCTGGATACGAGCTATTTTCCAAACATTCTTTGCCTTTGGTTATATGAAAATTTAGGAAGTTGGAAGTTTCAGAGATTGGAAATTCCAATATTTAAATACTCCGCGGTTAGAGAACACGACGATCAGAATATTTGTGGGTCCAAAAATTGGACACTCGTAAATTAAAGATCTGAAAATTCGAAGGATTCTCTCTCAAAACATTAAAGACACGCAATTCGTGAAATTAAAATATCAAATAATCGAAGCATAATTACTCAATCGACCAAACTCTCGCAAATAATACATGGATTTTCGAAAATTTAAGCGTAAGTTCTCAGAGTGCCACTCTCAGCTTCGAAACCC
This sequence comes from Bombus confusus, assembly GCA_014737475.1. Taxonomy (NCBI): domain Eukaryota; kingdom Metazoa; phylum Arthropoda; class Insecta; order Hymenoptera; family Apidae; genus Bombus; species Bombus confusus. The sequence goes on along the minus strand of JACXIV010000072.1, from coordinate 2,486,547 downwards.
GTGTAAGCGTTCTTCAATTTACGTTAACAAATGTCGCGCTCAGAGGATTAAACCTGGCGATTCATAAACTCAAACTCAGGTGCGATTCATATAACGGAAAGAGAAGTGGAGTGGCTGCCTGTCGCCACTTGGCGAGGAAACGAGAAATTAAAAAGAAAAGTGTCTCTCGTTAAAGGGGAAAGCCTCGACCGGCATCGAACGTTCAAACGTCCTTTTCTTTCTCCTTTCATTCTTTTAATTACGCTTCGCCGACGTCTGAACTCTCCGCGAGACTCGTCGATTTAGGGATTATATTAAGCACGCATTTTCGCTCAATTACACTTAGACTGAATTACTGGACGAGAAGAACTGGAAGAAGGCGAATTCAAGATCGAAGTAAAAACGTAATTAACTTCTCGAGGATGAAAGTGTTACGAGTTGGAAGAGAAGCTGGCAAATTAGGTTCCCTTACATCATAACTCGGCTGTTTTACACGAAGCATCGGGCATTCATTTTCAATATTCTGAAACACAGCGAGACACGTGTCCTCGTATAGGCTAATACATTGTATACGCTGTCCTCGTTTTCAGCAATGCAATTTGAAATTACTGACAACGGCGCGAGTTTATGCGATGCATTAATTACTTTCGCTACGACACCCTTGAAACAGTTTATACTCTGTGCAACTAGAGAATCAACGTTTCCTAGCTGCTGTATTCAGATATTTTCATAGAGAATGGAAATTAATAACACGCATTCTCCTTCGTAAGTATTATTATTAAATTATTTTCTTTGAAACTGTACGATATAGAAAAAAAAACACATTACGGTACAATAAAAATTGTCGCTATCATAGTTCAAATTTTACATTCTATAACTATAATAAATCTTCGGTCGAGTAGGTGATACAGACAATTAACTAGCGCTATGATAACATTAGTTTGGTAGTTAGATAGTTGCTCCTCTCTCTTGTCAGTCAAACATTTTCTTGGCTATATCGTCTTTCATCGATCTCTGTTGTTATTCGTATCTATCGTAAATGATATCACAAGTTCACAGAATTTCCTACGTAATTCACCTTAAATCATTCGCAATAATTGTTATCTGAATAACTTCACAAAAACAAACAATTTTTTATATCATCCTTCTGCTCGTTAAACTTCTCCTCGTGCATCTTCATATTCGAATAAAAATTATACGTCTCGCAGTTTGATTTTTATTTCTTCCCCTCTGATCTCTAGGAGGATCAAACTTATTGCCCGATCTCCTCAAAATACGATTATACGACATAATTCGATTCGGAAAAAAACGATGTTGATAATAATCCGCTAACGAGAGCCACTGTAGTAAATAGCTGCCTGTTGCTGTGTTCGAGGGAATGGAGACGTGGTAGGTCGTTGCTAGCTGGGTTGTGCACCCCGTTCTGCAAGCTGCATCGATCCGTAGCTCTAGCCGGTGCAACAACCCACGCATACTGACCCCATACGTCCTTGTAGTTCGCGGAAGGATTGCCAGGATATGGTGTTTTTGAACCTCGACATTTTCTCGCTTCGGCGGAGCCCGATTATCGCTGGTACCGGCACCACAGCCGGATATCTACCGTAATAAAAGTCGTTAGGGTGACAATTTGTTCGGTAAACGATAACCTGATATTTTTCTTGCCCTTTCACCGCAGAAATTTTCCTCGTTTGATTAACAAATTTTTTGTGTTCCATATGAACTGCAATATTTTGATACTCTTTATATCTTTATATATTTTGAAGGCTTGATATTTATCTGATTTTGTTTGACATTTATCTATTTGTGGTCATGTTTTTAGTGAATTGAATTTGGCTACTTGTTTGTCAATTTTTATACTCCCGTATTTAATATAAATTTCTCGTCATCTGATTCCTACGAACTTTGATTTTTTATGCTCGGAAGCTCACGCTAACAGTTATTGTTTCGACTGTTTAACAACTATCGGTTCGCCTTCACGTTCTCAGCAGTGGACTATTGAGCCGCGGAACGATTACCATTCGAGCACCCAGACGCTTATTGTATAACGTTAATGGATCAAAATACAAATTTCATTCTTGGAAGTCACAAAACCAACCATAAAAGCGTTCGATATTTTTCCGCGAATTAAATTTGTAATTGTTTCGCGGGTTAATTATACCTTGCAACGAGGAAATATAAAAGACGAACTTCTCACGAAAATAAGAAAGGAAACGCGTTTTTGTAGCCCCCTCGGGCAAACTAATAGCCTGAACGAAACGCGATTATGAACACTCGATCTAAACGATGAATAACGAATGTGCAATTAAGGAACATTGACAGCGAGAGAACAGCTGCTTTCGTCACTCTGGCGAGCTAAAGCTTGTTTTGATCAAATTTGACCTCCTGTTATCGAGTATGTGACACTTGTATAATAAACTCTTGAATATGTGAAAGGTTATATTCTATTAAATGTGAAGGATATGGAAAATGATCGGACGATGTGCAAAAGTCTAGCCAATAACTTGTTTCGAAAATTGAACTTTGATCGAAATGTCTAAGTATATTGAAATTTTTCACGTGAACGGAAGATGAGAGAGAAGATACGTGAAATAAATCATATAGAATCAGTTAAAATGGTATTTGCAAATCAACGTATTTATTAGTGCATTTGCGTACTACTTGACACTGAACCTATCACAGCTGACCGCTTTCAAATTTCTACACAAATTTTACCATATTTAAACGTTATCAGGTCGTTTCCTAATCTGTGACTTTTCATAAAATATACATACAATATATCCTTCGGCATTTATTTATAGTTTGCTTTTTTTTTTCTCAGAAAAATTTGTAGTCTGTCCTGCCTATCGCGAGCGGTAAATAAGTATACAAGAAATGTCGGTAGGTTTAGTGTTAAATTAGGTTCGAGTATATCACGTTTAACAGTACTTCGTGCAAATACATATGTATAAAATCGATACATACTATACATACTATGAAACGTAAGACCTGATAAAAGGAAGATCTTTTTTACTGTACGTTCAAGGCTACGGTTTACTATATGCAGGAATTTTGTTCCGAGAAAATTGTATCTCCTAACTTGGAATGTTTGACCGTTTAATATAGTACGGTAGTGGAGAAGGGTCGTTTCTAAAGAATTTGGTATCTCGAGGGATCCTGTGGTATCGATGTTCATTCTAAGCCTTTATGTAACTTGCCTAGGAATTCCTTTGATAACGAGAGAGTATCGCGATACTTGCCTTTCGAGTTGCTAACACGTGCCGAGATACATCAAAGAGGAATTTTCTATCAAATACTCAAGGTTACGATAAATTCAAATAGTTATCTATTTAACCTTAAAACTGTGTATCGATTTAGTAAAAAAAAAAAAATTTTTCTATCAAATACTCAAGGTTACGATAAATTCAAATAGTTATCTATTTAACCTTAAAACTGTGTATCGATTTAGTAAAAAAAAAAAAAAATTTTTCTATCAAATACTCAAGGTTACGATAAATTCAAATAGTTATCTATTTAACCTTAAAACTATGTATCGATTTAGTAAAAAAAAAGAAAAAAAAGATAGGAAAGGTATATCAAAGAGATCAAAATGAGAAACATGCGAACAGAAGCATAATTCGAAGGAGAATACGAATTGTCACAAACTTTCGTTTATGTAGTTTGCCAAAAATTACACAAATCCTCAAAAATATTTTGTAAATCAAATTGTCAGTCATCTGGGCTACTCCAATGGTTCTAGTATGGATTTTTAAACGCCGTTAAACGTTCCAAGTTGTAACAGAAAATAACAATTGTTTCTGTTCAAAAATTAGCCTTCGAATTTGAAGAAAAGCAGGCTGCAACGATTTCGATTGAAAGATGAAATTAGCGTAGCTGGATTAGTCGAGTAAATAGGACGACATGATGCAAGGAACGAGTTCGAGGTCTTGCGAGGTCGTCACGATGAAATCACCCGGGAATTAGTAGTAGAAAGAAGAGGAAGAAATCTTAGTCACCCGCACATTATTCATACGAAGGAGCCACGGTATAGGAATATCGGTGTTAATCGAGGTTAATATTCAACTTCCGGTGAGACTAACATATCGAGTCGATCAAAATATCCGCCAACCGTGCAAAATGAAAGAAATGCAAATATTATTAAATTTCACAATCTTTCGTTATTCCAATAGAGACGCGTTGCTACGTTGAAATACGTTACGTGGTTGCTAAAATAATTAAATAATTTATTTCTCAATGATTTAAACTGCAAACTGCTTCTAGATAATATGAGAATAAACGAGAAGCAATTTCGTATTATCGAAGTTGCTTTTCTATTCACTTTCTCGACGTTTTTTAATTTTATCGTAGGATTGATATATTTAATTGTTTGAAAACCGAACAATTAATCGCGATGGAGTCGATTAATCTGATTTCAGCGTGGTTCGTTCTAAGATATGAAGAATGTGTCATAAAAATACCTAAAGTTGTGCATACAAAGTATAGATTAAATATTCGAAAGTCCTAATTGGACGTTTTAAGCTATACTGTATAGATGTCATTTGTTCAGGAAACTGGGACGATCCAACTAATTTCGCCGATGATCGCGCTGCCTCTCTTATTTATGATGAAGCAGCGTCGAGCGTGTGGCACCTGTGTCTTTACAAGACTGCATCCTACGCGAACTTAATGCTAGTTTAATACTAGCGCGGTCGAACCTTGACACGATTCTTCTACTTCTCATAATTGAGCATGAACTAGCTACAGGCGACCAAACCTCTTCTAGTTAAGTACTTGGATACACAAAACTTAGAATATTCTCTTTCATCTTAGTGAAATTACTGTGACTTTGGCGTTGACTTATTGCCTGCTTATTGTTAGCGCTACTTTTTGCTAGCTTGTTACATTTTCAAGTAACTTTCCAGGTTTTCTAATTAGCGATTTCAGTAACTTATCATATAGCTACTACTATTTATAGAATCTCGAATAAAATATCTACGTGTGCAGCACGATTTCATTGTCGTACACTCGAATCTATTTGCCCTGTTAATAATAAACCTTTGTGCTATTATTATCATCTGTTAAAACGAATATCGTCAACCCTCTTTATATTCCAAAGAAAACTATCGAATTGCCAGTTTCAGGCTTTTTCAGCCTTCTTGCTCTCTTTTTCACCATACCAAAAAAGAAAAAAAAAAGAAAAACGAAAGAAAAATAAGCGTACAAACATGTCATCAAATTCGTCATGAAAAATTGATCTTTCCGCGCCGATGATCATCCTCCGTCACCTTTGTCTTCTCCATTAGCCCACGCTTCGTTCTAGATCGTCTGTGTGCCAGTGTATGCTTTGTGTATATAATATCGAAGTTTAGTCCAGCAAGCAGACCTTGGCACCGTTCTTCGGTTGGTCAGGGTGGCTAGGTGAAGCAGCGGTCGGCAAGAATGTCGCGTAAGACCTTAACAATTAGTTAATAATTCCCGGTCGTCCTTAATTTCGCGTTAACACGAACATGGCTCGGCGGCTAATTAAATGGGCCGGATCGAAACAAAAAGGCGGCTCTCTTGTTACGTGCGTTCCATTTCTAAGCACACGCATCAGAATGCAACCAGCTCGCGTCAATTGCCGCCGTCCAAATGGAAATATGTATTTACGATTGCCGGTTGTATTGTCTATTCGATTCTTTTGTCCTGGTCTTTGCTCTCGTTACCTTTGCTTGTTACCTTTGCTATTCTGCAGTGGTTCGATGGATTTTCTGTGCCAAGAGCGCGCTGTTAATCTTTTCAGAGGGCGTTCTCGCTCTGACAAATACACACAGCGATCTGTGCAATTGTTTCAAGTCGTAAACTCGTTTCCTAGCGTGGCGCTACAATTTTTGCAATTTTGTAAATCTACGTAGAACGCAGCGATCAGTTGGCTAGTAATCCGCAGCAAATAGAATTTCATTTCTCTCATTAACATTTCTTACGTTTGTTATACGATACAAATTTAATGTATGATACATACATATTTTACGTATACAATATACATTTTGTGCAACGATTTTGATTACTTGTTTTCATAAGTGAACGAGGCTGAAGTTTGGTTATTGACTATTGCTGCATCCTCGGCGATGTTTTGAAATTTTTACAACAAAGATATTTAGAGATATTTCGATTAATATTTTGGGATTAATTTTAGCGAACAGAGAGATTCTTGTATTTTTCATACTTTCGTTATTGTCGGAACCGATATAATCGACGTTGGCGCATGTCATGTACAGAAGTTTCGATTACTGGACGAGCCTTGACAAGGATGGATCGTAAACAGAGAGGCGATTATCGATTGCCATGTCGTAATTCATTGCAAATGGTTTTAGAGGGCATTCTATCCCCAATAAAGTGCACCCTTGACTGGGAATTACCGTTCAATGCGGTACAGCTTTTAGGAATATTCGCTGGCTGGCTGGCTAGCTGGAAGGGTTAATGGTTTAATTAATTTTGCGCTGCTTTCGCCCCTCTAAGTCAATTAACCACGGCACTTCCGTCTTGCTCGACTAAATGACGCCTGGCACGAAGAAACAACTGGGACGAAAAATTCGTTTTCATCCAGCGACCATTCGTGACAAAATCTGTTAAATCTTCCAACTTTTTCTTAAACGCTGTGTTTCCATCGTAATATTTCTTCCAGCGAGATATAATTTCCAGGTGAGAATTTTTTTTCTGTAACTGTAGGACAACGTTGGAAGAATCTTACGGCCTTTTAGCTTATGGCAGAGCCCATCTTTGTTACAAAAAAAAAAAAAAAAAAAAAAATCTAAATTGATCAAGTTAAATCGATCTGTTAAATTTGCTTCGTGTTGGTTACGTTAGAACTTACTTTACAAGAATAGTGCAAATGCGATATATTCTTACGACCACGAAAATTATTATTCGTAGCAGAGGTTAATCAAAAAATGAATTAAAAAGTTGGCAAAAATTGTACCGAGCTTCGTACAATACCGCTGAATGCCATCGAAAGAATTTTCCCTGTTTTATCGTACATCGATGCGTGAGAAAATTATGTTATAATATTCTTCAATGGAACGACGCTTAACGGGTCAGAGGAATGTTAACGAGTGAAAGGGCTAACCTGTAACGAACAAAGTTGTTCCATGTTCCCCGCAAGCTGCAAGATAACCGATCTGTCTTCCATCAAACGGCAGATCACCTGTTTCTTTCGTCGGATGACGATCATCTGGTATGCGAGAGATACAACGTGGTTCGCTTCAAATCGACGAAGGACGATTTCTCTTCTTTTCGTCACCTTGTAAAAGAGCCTGGGCGCGGGAAATATCAGGACCTTGAAAAGGGGGTCGCACCTGCGTCCCACCGTTCATCGGGGTGTTTCGGTGCTTTCCACTGCGAATACGCAGATCTGCAAAGATAGCGTAACTCATAAGCGTAAAAACGTGATTCTTATCCAAGAATGTTTCCTTCGTCGAATACTTAACACTAAACCCATCGCAGCGGTCAAATTGACCGCTTTCAAATTTCTACACGTGTTTGACCATATTTGAACGTTGTCAAATCGCTTCCTAATCTGTGACTTTTCATAAAATATTATTATTTTAATATTTATTTCTAGTTTGCTTTTTTTTTTCTAAGAAAACTTTGCAGTCTGTTCCGCCTATCGCGAGCGGTCAATAAGTATACAAGTTTTAAATATACAGTATACAGGGTTTAGTGTTAAATAGCGATAGAGAAAGAGGATCCGTAAAGATTTATGAATATTAGGACGATGTTCCACCTGCTTCGAGAACCAGCTTCGCTTCGAGTTAAGAATGATTTGTTAGAGACACGCTTCTTAAACGCTCAAGGTGTAAGACAAGTTTCGGATCGTCTTCTTTACCCTCGTGTTCTTTCAATCGCTGTTCAGCCACAGATAATTCTCGCAAACGAAGGGTAATGGTCTGGCGATGTGTAATTTCTCTGCGTTAAGCCACGAAATATGGGAACGGCTATAGGAAACACGATCCTGTGCGTTCAAGAGACAGTGAATTTTAAGACGACGGTCGACGCTTCTCCAGTCTCGTGGATGGTATCTCGGATTAAAATAAAATTTGTTCGATCACTCGCGAGAATTTGACGAATTCGCGAGATCGCAGCATTCTACTTGCGTTCTGCTTTCTTTAGTTAGTTAGCTAGTCGAGTTAATGTACATGGTTTCTATTTAAATCTCAATTGTATGGTCGTAGGTGATGCTCGGTGGCTCGTGTTAGATTTTGGGTCATTTAATTTCAGGATATTCAATTTTGTTTAGTATTCCATATCTTCTGCGATATAAACCATCGATGATCAATAACCATAGGTAAAGTCAAATAAAAAAAGAACAGTTTTAATAATATGGGATTGGTCGACGCTTCTCCAGTCTCGTGGATGGTATCTCGGATTAAAATAAAATTTGTTCCATCACTCGCGAGAATTTGACGAATTTGCGAGATCGCAGCATTCTACTTGCGTTTTGCTTTCTTTAGTTTGTTAGCTAGTCGAGTTAATGTACATGGTTTCTATTTAAATCTCAATTGTATGGTCGTAGGTGATGCTCGGTGGCTCGTGTTAGATTTTGGGTCATTTAATTTCAGGATATTCAATTTTGTTTAGTATTCAATATCTTCTGCGATATAAACCATCGATGATCAATAACCATAGGTAAAGTCAAATAAAAAAAGAACAGTTTTAATAATATGGGATTGGTCGACGCTTCTCCAGTCTCGTGGATGGTATCTCGGATTAAAATAAAATTTGTTCGATCACTCGCGAGAATTTGACGAATTCGCGAGATCGCAGCATTCTACTTGCGTTCTGCTTTCTTTAGTTTGTTAGCTAGTCGAGTTAATGTACATGGTTTCTATTTAAATCTCAATTGTATGGTCGTAGGTGATGCTCGGTGGCTCGTGTTAGATTTTGGGTCATTTAATTTCAGGATATTCAATTTTGTTTAGTATTCCATATCTTCTGCGATATAAACCATCGATGATCAATAACCATAGGTAAAGTCAAATAAAAAAGGAACGGTTTTAATAATATGGGATTGATCGACAACAACACGTTGAATCTTAAAACTGTTTGCATGCAAAGAAATAAATTAAGAAAATGTAAGTTTTCTCGTTTCTCTGCTGTGGTCTACAATTGTCATGTTAGTTGCGATTCCAATGAGATTGAAAGAAAGTCAGACGTTACAGGTTACTTTGCAATCTCATGGTATTGTCTTAGATTTCTCTTTGTCCAAGAGTTATTCTTGTTTGATCCTTCTGGTCCAGAGGACTGGGCGTTTCAACATCAGATGAAATAACGTGGCTCGTGGCTGGTTTTTGGCCGCGTGGAGGGCTGGCCGCCTCCTTTGGCGTCGAACAGGGCGAGCGGGACGACGAAGTGTGAATACAACGCGTGGTATACATCGAATAAAAAACGAGCAGGTGGTTCGGACACGGACAACAGCGGTTGCCCAGTCTCGTAACACCTGCCACAGCGAAATGCTTTTTACGAGATATCAAACTCGTGCCTGACATCTTGCCTTTTGCGGGATCTCGGTCAGCATCGATCCACCTTATCCCTGTTTTGCGACGAAAACGTAAGTCAAAGTAGGCCAATTAAGTAAAATATATTTTTCAAGAAAGATACCATCGTTGTCGATGCTTCGTGCGTGTCAACCCATTCCGAATAAGATATTTTATTCTCAAGCACGTGCAACAGCCATCTACATTGTGTCTTAGTTCGTTTCAAACGTGTAATTAATATTATATCGAATATAGAATTCCAGATACGCTCGAGGAAATGGTCTTTTCCAAGTTTCTAGTTTATACGGTGGCTCGCCAAGTATATTAAATACTGGAACGTTTGGCAAATTTACATTTATATATATATCGCGCGTGTTATGTAAAACGTTTCGAACCTTCATTAACACTGCAACGAGACACGACTATCGTGATTGCATCGATGTGATTTGAGAACAATCTGAAAACGTATGCAGAAGTTAGGAAACGTTTGTTGCAAATACACAAGATGCATCAGATTAGATTAAATCGTTCAATTGATCTAATGAAGCGCGTGAAATAACGTGTGCAGAACATTCGGAGAAACGATTCAATTACGAGAAACGGAATTAAACGGTCAAACTCATTTTGATTCTGCGACGAAGCAAGGAAGAAAGGAATTTAAGCTGGCGTATGATTTTTCAGAGATTTGATATTTCTATTCGGGAGAAATTCCATTGGAAAATTGTATGAAAATTGCAATAAGCTCGCGAGATCGGGCAAGGATAAACTTTTCGTTTGAAAAATTTTTAATATTTGCGAAGGTGAAATGTACTCGCTCAACGTTCGAATTATTGCGCTGTATTCTTTGATATTTCACTTTTCTTCTTTAGTTTGCCATAGTCGATAGTTTTAATCGTCAGTGCCTCGTTTCAGGGGAAATTCCAATCGGAAAAGTGTCGATTTTGGTCGAGCAATTAACAAGAAATTTAATTACGTGCCAGTCATGCGCCAAACACAGAATTTCCAGCTAAATGCTTGACTCGATAACTCGAGCACGATACTGTTGCATCGCCCTGGAAGTCACAGAGGTTGTCCGCTCTCTGTCTCTCTCTATCGTCACAGTTTTAATTCATCTATTGTTCACGATTTATTTGCAACTACAAAATGTTTTGTCATGTTGACTTTCATTAAAATTGCAAAGTTACTTGTCGATAATGATTCATTTAGTTTCAAACAGTTGGAAATTCAGCGACTCGAATATCAAACGATATGGAACTCGAATAATCTATGCGTTATTCATAAATGATTTTTTAATTGTGCAAACGATTTATAAAACAGTGCTCGGTTTGGATCGAACGAGTGACATTTATTAAAATTGCAAAGTTACCTACAAATAATTATTTATCTTATCTTTTCTTCGAAAAGATTCGCAAACTTCGAAATTTGAACAGATCGAGCTTCAGAATTAACCAATTTTGATATTAACAGATTCAAAGAGTTGGAAATCTGAATATTCGAATATCTCTACATCTAGAAACTGAAAAATTCTAAAATTCGGGTGTTGGAAGATTCGAAAGTTTGAAAATTTCGAAAATTCGGAAGATCAGAAATCAAAGAACACTTGACAAAGCTTCGCTACCTATTTTTCTACGAAATACTATTTTATATTTTTTTTTATTTTTTATATTTTTCATATTTCTACGAAGAAAATTAAAAAAAACAACGATCTGAATAGAGATTTGTCTCGCCTGCTAAATATCGTAGCAAATGCTCTACTTCGAATATTCTATACATTGTTGCATATTATTTCTTTTTAACATTTTTTAGAATCTTAAACTTCTCAAAAATACCTCGATATCCGTACTCTATTTATCACGCGTTTGCCAATTATCCGCAGAATCTACTACGTCCGTAAATACCTCGCAGCTCGTGTTCAATGTCACGATCGAAGAACAACAATTGGTGGGTTTTGGGTAGAGCAGCCGAGAAATCAGCATGAGGCATCAATCAAACGATATATCGTAGGTTCACGCATGGCGCGTGTGACCTACATAGGCGGCAGTAAAATGTGTTCCCGACAGTCATGTGCCAAACGCAGGATTCGGGGTGTCCGCCTGGCGTGACGACCCAGAAAATCGACTCGTTGTTGCGTCGCTCATGAAACACCTGGCCGCCTTGCTGACGCTGCGTGCGTTTTACGATGACCCTCGACAGTCGACTAGGCCTTGACCAAATATACGAATTATTAAAAATGAAACATTTAATCTGCCTCGCTGATAATAACGGCCTGGCATATCCGTTTCGGAAATTGTCTTTCCCTTAGCTGCCGATCCAATTATTCGTTTCCGACGTGGGGCTCCGCTTTTCCTTCGTTCACTTTCCTTCTCCCTCTAGGGGACGTTTATTTGTATCATTAAAGAGGGCAGATACGATTGGATGGATTTATTTCCGTATAATACGAGAACCTTTTTTCTTTTTTGAGGAAGGAAATTGCTTTGACACGAACGATTCCAGCTAGATAAATGGCAGGCTAGAAATTATACTGGCGTAAGTCAGGATATTGAGAATTTGGATTTAGCCACGTTATAATGTTATTCGTTTTGCCGAATTACAATCATTACGAGTGGCAGATACGCAAGTGGGGCAATTGAACGCGAGAATGTTCGGAAGAATAGCGGTACGAGCAACGGGGAAAAATTGTATTCGTTTTTCCCATTGAATTTCTCGATAACGTTATCGAGTGAACTTGAACGTTTCCAAAGTTTAGGCTTATGGATGGTCAATTGGCGTTGAGATATTAATGTCACAGACAGATTGAAATTTACAAGCTTCCCCTCGTACTCTCCGTGAGTCACTCGATATTAGAATTTAAGACGCGTTTCGCGTTTATGAAGATAGACACGAACTTTGTCTCAATGCAGCCAATTACGCGTAACAGTTATACATCTCCTTTTCCTTTGGAAATTATTTATTTGTCCGTTGAACTTCGACGATGAACTTCGCAACCCTTCAACGCCTCGTACCTCCACTTTCCTCACGCTGAGAGTTTCTTGCCAGAAAACTGTCGCCTTGAAAATTGTTATCGATAGACCACGAATATTCACGCAGATTCATGTTTTTCTCAACACAACGAAAGAAACGAAACACAAGCAGAGACGCGTTTCATCTATTGAATATTACAACGAGCGATCTACTCCGCATATCCGATACGTTTTTCCATTCTGTGATTTTTTCTCCGCCTCTGAGTTTCCCTCAAGTGAATAAAATTCCGCTGTCTACATATAAAAATGCTTGACGAGTTTCTCCGCGAATTCCACGAGTATCTTGGAAATCGAGCAACGACCTCGAACGAACAGGATGATCAAGCAGGTGGCCGAGCCGTGGTGTTCCGAAAAACGAAGATGTCCAATCACTACCTTGGGCGGTGGTATTGGGTTCGACCTGGTCGAGACTCTCGCTTTCGACTCTCCAACAGTCGCCACCGTGATTGCGAAAACATCGAATCGAGATTCTGGGTCGAAATCGAAAATCGCGATCACCGTCCACCAGCTCCTTACAGCTACACGTAACGGAGTCGATGAAAGTTGCAGCAAATTGAGAAGTTACGACGGTAAACGACACAACTGCCAATAATGAAGATTTCCACTAGGGAGAGGAAATTTCTATTATACTTTTCGAAATACCAATTGTTGCACACTTCTCTAAACTTTGCTACGATTTTCTCTATTTTGTCGATCCTGATAAAGGTTCCTTTTCAGATTTTAATCTCTCTCTTGAAATACGAAGAATGTATCGTTCGCTTGGGATCGATCAGAGTAAAAATGTCAATTACCCTTTAATCGAGGATAATTTGTTCAAAGGGTAACTATGCCAATCAGCCTTAAATTGACGATAAATTGATTTAACCCTCCGTGGGCAGCCACACACTTTGCACTTTTCTCAACCTGGGTCGTTTACGTTCACGACTAATCTTTCTTGGCTTTCGAAAGATCTGACAAAATTCCGACATACTTATCAAAGTCTCCGCTTGAGTGTACGATAGATTTTTCAGTCGAACGTTTCAAGGATTAATCAGTAAAAATAAGAATTCGGAAGAAAGTTTAAAAAGGACGAGAATCGAAGGAGAAGAGAAACTAGGGCAACCTGGCCGATTTCCATGATTTCTTCATACGCGACCGGCGATATGATTTTGAAAAACATTTTCCTATACCAGTTACCAGCGATTAATCCTGGTTTCGCGGATATTTGCGAAAAGCTGTCGCTGCTAATTCCGTGAGTTCTGAATATAATCGCGCGTCCGTGGCAGCGTACGCGTCAGTGTTGGTTGCCTTACGTTGTACTAATATGTACACACGCTCTGCTATAGGATTTCATTTGCATTGCAGCAGTAGGGCAAGGCGAATCTCGAAAAGCGTGTCGGATATTAGCAGAATAACAAAAATCAGTTCCAAGGATCCATCAGTGCTTACTTTTCTTCAGGGAACAGAGTCAGCGTTTCTTCTCCCTTGCTTTTCCTTCCAAGACATTAAAAAATGAGATTTCACGCCGATATAAATGAACCAGCTTGCCCGTTGGTGGCTTAATGGAGAAATATCAGTACGTTTACACCGCATCATTAATCAACGATACTTTATCCTCCAAAAATATGGAATAGATCTCGTAAGGAGACTCGATCATCGATCGTGACCTTGTTCGATTAGCCGTTCGTTGCACTCTTATGGTACTCCAGCCTTTTCAATTCTTCTTTCTTTTTCGCCATAGGACCACCCGAAAGAAGTGCATCCATCCGGGTAGGCAAGGGTAACTCGAGATCCTGAGATGTTCATGCTGGTACTCTATGTCAGGGCTCTTCCGTTTCTCTTTGTTTCTCGGATGAACCTTCAGAACCGGACAGATTTCTTTAGAACGTTCAACGTATACGGAACGTATATGCAATATTCATTAATATCATCAATTAGCGCGTTATAGGTTATTATTACGTTAAAGAGCACGATATTACATCTGCGTTTGCCAATCTGCCAATGACGCAAAGGATCGCGTACGAAGCTAAAATTCGTATAAAAATTAGTCGTATCTTCAAGCTGTATCTTCCGAACGCACGACTTCTCCGAGCCAAGATCCTTTACATCTCAGATCTGTTATTTCATACCACGATATCCAACTGTTGTGGTTATGGGTTATATAGATAGAGAGAAGAGCGCGTGGATAAATTGTCAGATAGTAAAATATATTTAACAAAGGAACGTTTGCACAAATATGAATACAGTTTGAGCTGGTCCAGATCCGCACGCTAGCAGTGTTACCTAGTAACTGAAAAACTCCGAAGCCATCGTTGCCTGTCTTTTGTCTATGGCCTGTCGATGGCTTTAGTGATTCAGAGAATTAGTCGGTACAGATGTAGAGTTTTCTTAGAAGCGTTAACCACTTCAACACCAACAAATTTCGTCTACAGCCAAAAGAGCTCTGTACCCTGTTTCCTTTGATCCTGCATGAAAATTTCGCCTTTTGTTATTTACCCTGATTTCGCCGTTTACGTTACGTTCGTACGTTTAGAAGACTTCGAAGATGCTCTCGCAAGTGCAACCGCGAGTGTCAAAGCGTTCGAGTAAAATTACCGCGTGTTCCACGGCCAATTATTCCATACGTCAACTTTCTTTTTCGTGTCGTTGAATTTCCATAAACGAGTTGCTCGACGATTCGAGGACGATTCAAAGGCGACGCCGACTGACGAGCCTCTGGTTTGTATTCGATGCACGGAGCCAATTATCGGAAGAGTTTCCACGGTGCTCCTTCGGCTCCGACCTTGGCTGGATGAATACATGGTCGATCGGAAGGTCTTTTGGTCAGATACGATTAGAACGTTCTCAATGGCGTTGCTTCCCCCTTGTTGCGAGAAAAATAATGCCGTCGTTTTGAACTTCGATCGGTGATCTCGTCGCCTCAATTGCCTTCGCTATCTCCGTCTCCGCTTGCAGATTATTTATTTATTTATTTATTTATTTGTCGTATGCACCTTGTATCTGTGTTTACATGTATTCCAATAACGAAACATGCTTATCTCTGTTTTAAACGAAAGTATTAATTTTTGGCAGCGCTATGTTTCCTCAAAGCAAACAACTCGAAGTACCAGGAATTCTATAAAAATGCTAATTTTTCTCTTAAGCGTCGTAATATTTAATAATTGGTATCACAACTAGCGCATGCACGTACTGACGCAACCGATTAACCGATGGATGAAAACTTCGATTGATGACTGGTTTCTCTGTTTGGAATACCGTTTAATGAAAACGTTTCACGTATTTGTTGCTGATAAATACCGAGGATATCCTGCTGATCATCTAAATAATCACGAGCGAGATTTAACCTACATACGTACTTTGCCACGTGTTGTACAGACTGGCGGAACATCGTGATCTCTTCTTATTATATAACAAACATTAAAATGAATGCACCGAGTGCAAATGTATTTTTTTTCTTTGTTTCTCTACTCTAGCGATAAAAAATTCCGCAGGAAAACAAGCGAATCGGATAATCATCCGATTTAGTGTAAAACAAACGGAATGATTCGTATCGCTTCGAAACGAAGAATATTCGATCGTGAACATCGATTTGCCCGTATAATTTTATTTTCTTTTCTTTTTATTATACGTTCGAATTTCTTTTATATGACCATTTTAACCAAAGCAATTCTTGAATTTCTTCTTAAACGTAATTATTTTCTTAAACTCAACTATTAACACCTGGGTCCTAAAGTTTTATAACTTTGAACCCTTTGTACGTCACTGACGCTGTTGGGAAATGAGGATCTACGCGATCATTAATTCGTTTCCAGCACTTCTGCGCGAAAATAAAACAGCGACGCGTGTTCTGTCGTTAACCGAGAAATATATCTGTGTATTGAATGTTTACGTAATAATGGCAAAACTCTTCAGTAACGCTTTTTGACAACTCTTGCCCTGCACGAGCCAATCGCTCGCATTTTAGCGCTGCAACTAATTTTTCGTTACTTGCGTACTTTTATCGAGTGTATTTGACGATAACTCCTCAACAGGCGTGCTGATAGATTATTAATAAACGAAGAATTAATTAATTAAGAAAAACCTGCTAACTGATCCCTCGTATAAGAGTTACCAAAGTAGGAATAACTTTTCCGGACTTATGTAAAGACTTAAAGATGCAGAAATCCGTAGAATGTACACAGTACGCAAACAAAATATACAAACTGTCTAAAGTATAATACTCGTTGCAATGTCATACATATATATTAGGTCGTCCGGAAAGTTTTTTTCCTTTTATAAAGAAACAACGGATGCACGACGTTTCTTGTCTCATACTATTTTATCGAATTACGTACGTCTGATCGTAATAATAGAAACGGAAGAAAATGGGTCATAAGTGATTCAGTAAAATAGTAGAAAACGAAAAATGCCGTGCGTCTATCGTTTCCTTATAAAGAAACTTTCCGCACGACCCAATACATATCTCCAACTCGTTCGCTCATTCCTACACCACTGGTCTTTAACGTTTACCGAACAAAATAAATCTCCGCGTAACTTCTTCAATCTTTCCGACTAAGAACATAAATGTATGAATTTGCATAAAAATCCGCCATCTAGTCTTCATCCCCTCGCCACTGTAGTTTGAAGCCGTCATCTGCATGTTCGAAATCACTGGATATTGATCGATCGTGATATCTGCTATACCGATGCCAATGGATCCTCGGTATTTTCCATAATGAGGGCTGCAGTTTATTCTCGTGGTCGATCAACAGGTTGGGCCGCTTGTGAGAGGCAGAAAGACAGACGTTGGCGGCGGTGGCAGCGGCGGCTAGATGGGAAAAGGCCAACGTGGCCTATACCTCGTGTGAGCCGTGTGCAGAGGCGGCGCGAAAAGGAAAGGGGTTGTAAGCTGCCTCGTACAAGGGCAAACACACAGGCTGCAGGGTGGCGTGAAGCGAAAGGGGTTGCCCTGACGTCAGGATGACGCAATGCCGGTGCAACCCCTCTCGTCTCGTCGCGCATCTCCGCCCTACAACTGACATTGACACTGCTCGAGCATCGATCTGTCCTCGAACGAGGTGAGAGCCGAGGCTGGCGAGGGTCACCGCGACCGTTTCACCGGCGTTGTTTCATCGGAGGTCATCGAAGTGATTTACCTCCTCGGCTCTATTAAGCGGAACGCTATCGATTCGACGACGGTTCCGCGAGAGAGCGTCGAATCAACGCGATTCGTAGGGCTAGATCGACGTTTGTACGGAATCGATGGACCGGCAATGGTCGACAGCTCGATGGAATTGGAGGCAGATTCGCGCGACGTCACGAGCGCAGAGTTTGTTGATTCAGAGCGTGACGAGTTGGTGTGCGGAGTTGTTGGTGGTGGTGGTGGTGGTGATTCCTGGGTAGAACGTATGGATTGCGTTGGTGCACGAAGGAAAGAGTATATTTCAGCAGAGAATCAACTTTGTCGAAAAGAATTTTATTTTGACAAAGAGAGAATTTTTACAAATTTTACTTGATTTTCCATAGGTAGGTACATACGTCGATACGTAATTTGGGTTCATACGAATGTAGGTATATCTTGAAGGAGAAGGAAACGCCTTACGTCTGTTAACATTTACGATTAGACTTTCGAAGATCGACGCGAGAAATTCATCCGATAGAGTTATTTCCCGTGCGACCGTCGAGAGCAAAGAAACCTGAAAATTCCTTGCGTATTGTTAGTAACTTCTAGAATGATTTACCTTCTTGATTCTATTATAGGAACACCGATCGATTCGTTGACGCCAGTAACGAGAATATAAAACGGCCGATTGTATTTAGAAGGTCCACACCGTTAATGTCGAGGGTAAATAGCTCGAACGAAACGAGGCACGTCTAATTTGCGCCCCTAACTCGTTAATACCGAGCTTATAATACCTGCTGATGCTACCCTTGGCAAATATACGATTCCGCATAAAAAATTCATTAGCCGGTTTTTCAAACCCCTTCAACCTTAGAATATTGCTAATTATTTCGTGTCTGACCGACTGTTTTATTTTGGTTCCAATGATTCTCTCTCTCTCTCTCTCTCTCTCTCTCTCTCCCCTTTTGAAGGAATCGGCATCGAGTTCAAGGCTCCCTTTGCCAGGCCGCATGTTAATTTTATTAATACGTAAAGCAACGTTAATTTTATGCGCATCTAATTACGTTAATGGATTTTTCCATAGCTTTTCTTAATACGTGTTTCCAACCGTCGAGTAAAGGAAGAATCTTCTTTATTTACGATTTAATTCCACGTCTATCGGAATGTTTCTTTTACGATACGCTAAATAATTAAACCCATCGTTTGGTCATTCATACTCGAGGAATATAAATATGCGAATGGATATACATGGGTAGATATCCTATAGTCGGGCTATTTCCATGTTCTACTCATAAGGTCGCTAACATTAGTGATACAGGTTACTCGACGCAAGGAAACACGCTTGTGCTATTATTAAGTAGCCTAGATTCTACGAAGATTTGAAATCTGCGAAATGGCAGCGATTAATGAGTAGCGCTGGTAATTATAATCGGTCCGTAAGCCTGTTACAGCGTTCGTTATTATTCCGAATTTAACGTACAATTTTCATTCGTGAAAAGTTAGCAGATATCGGGGAAAATAACTAGAAAGCAAAGATACAGAGACAGAATTCTATCCTATTCCTAATCTATCTATTCCTAACGTATCATTAATATCGTTATTACTTTCGTTGATCATTACGATATTTTCTTTCAAAGTTACATCGCGTTCGTTCGCAACAATTCTTTCTTATTATTGTTATTATGGTCACTGAACGTATATTTAGCCCTATCATCGGATTGTTCTTAGCGGTTAATGGTATTGACTCTGTAAGTTTCGTCGTAAGCCAGCATATTTTCGTCGAACGAATACGAGATCGTGTTGGAAATGGAAATTCGCGAGATTCGATGATCCAGCAATTTCTCTGGTCCGGTGACGCCTTTATCGAAGATCCACTCACGCTTTCGTATTTATCATTTTAATGGACGGAAGGCTGCGTTACGGGGATACAGAAGTGGTTTCGAGGGGATGCAACATGCTGCATGGCAATGGCGCGAGCACGTGCCAAGGTTAAGCTATCGTTGCTTAAGGTCAGGGGAGAGTCTCCTTTTCAAGGATGCTAAAAAGAAACTCGTGAAACCGTGAAGACGAAACGTTGCGAACAGATAATAGAACATTGCCGTCGACGAGCAAAAAATTCACCCCTTTTCTCGTTTCTCTGCTCTTTCGTCGCGTGCTGTCGCAGATGCCTGATGCAAATGTTCGATAACAAAGAGACGAAGCGCGTCGTTTTGTATGAAATTGTACGACGAACGACGAGAAATATTGCGCAAGCTTGCGTTCCATTGGCTCGGGAATAAAAATAAAAACGCTGACGAAATCGTGATGTTAAAATTGAAAAGAGGAGCATCGCGAGATATTTGATCGACAAGTTTGATAAATTAAGAAATTCCTAAATGGCAAAGGGCGCTTTCGCAACAAGTAAATCAGATTTTTTTCCTAACGAAGAGATTTACCACGGGATTGATGTCGATGGAGAAAAAAGTATAACGACGCTGTTATTTTAGATGTCCTACGCACACTTCCAGATATGAGTGTGTTTTTTATAACAATGTACGTAGGCGTCGTGGCGTAGGGGAACGTTAATTTAGCTATTGATAACCTCTCACGACCTTGGCCTTGCTCGATACAACAAACTGCTCGCATTCGATCGAGATGATTCACACGTGCTCCTCGAGCCTTCTGATATTTTTAGAGGCCGCCATGCTGATCGACTCATTTTTTGATCGAGCACTTCGATCCTCTTGACGAAACATAAAACGAAAGAATTTGGGCGTGTCCGAGTAGAAAATTACTTGTTTGTACACTAGCTTCCACGGATTAGGACAGTATGTAAATAAACAAACAAACGAATAAATAGATAAATAATAGAGATATTGAAGTGGTAATTTTTCTATAGAACGTAAGAGGTATAATGGGAAGAGAAATGTTTATTTCAATGATATTTAAATAATTATTGCATCGACAATATCCTCCAAATATATCGATTAACCGCATATCACTATTTAAATTCGTTAATATTTTTTCATCGTAAAACAGAGTTAGGCAAAAGTCGCAAGCCAATTCCCTGAACGAATCAAGATAATTTTGGTATAAAGGAGAATCAAAATTTGCTCGTTGTGAAATCAACTAGACAAACGATAACGCCCACAGGATCGAAGAAATCGAGCTGTTCCGGGAACACTGACAAAGAGACTTCCCTGTAGAAGCTTCTTTAATTAAAGGAGCGTATAACAACCTACACTATATAACGACTGTAGGGTAGACCGGGGTAGAAAGTAATAATTTAACTTTAATACGACTTCGCAAAGGGTATTGAATTTAAGATCTATTTATACTTTGTCGTGATTCATGGCATTTCTTCTTCCATTTGAGTCCTATAATTTCGTGGATAAAATTAAAGTACCTGCTTGTGGCGCTATATGCGTTGTTGTATGAAATTTTGTGCATCGAGATTTTACAAACAGTCTGTTATTTCGATAGTCTGT
Source organism: Bombus confusus (assembly GCA_014737475.1). NCBI lineage: Eukaryota > Metazoa > Arthropoda > Insecta > Hymenoptera > Apidae > Bombus > Bombus confusus. The sequence goes on along the minus strand of JACXIV010000072.1, from coordinate 2,465,513 downwards.
TCCTTTTTTTTTCTTTTTGTAACAAAGCAATATAAAAATTGCGATAATTTTTCATTCGCGCTTTTTACGAGTTATCGCACCTTTGAATGGGCTAAGAAAAGTAAAAGACGAAAGATATGGCAAGTCTGTTTGTATTTCTTGAAAGGAGGGTGCCGAGAAGGGCGAGAAAAGTATAAATTTCCATTCTCGAAGCGTTTGAAGCAAACCATCGTCGAAGCATTTTGAAATAACACGTACCGAAGATGGAAATACAGGGAAGCGGCACGTATGTGATTCATCTACGTGTTGATCCTCCAGAAATAGCGGCGAACGAGTGCCATAAACGTTATGCAGCCATATAGCGAAGTACCATTGAACGCTCGCGTAAAACCGCATCTCTTCTTCGTCATCTTCTTCCTCTTATTCGCGTGTGCTACCCTTTCCCGAACCGCAGTCGTTGCTTTGGCATTGAAAGCCGATGAGTGCAAGGAACTTTGCTCTACGACCAATTCTCAACAGCTGGCGTGCCTCCATCTTCGTCACGGAATCTCGATGAGTGCGTTTCAAGATCGTCGAGCTTGAAGATTAACGCTCTCGATGACAGTCCTCGTGAATACGAACGAACGATTTTCCTAACGACGGTTTTATTGGGATACACGTACGTGTATAATATACTCGTAGTATGCAACAATGATGTATAATAATAGGAGAGAATGTTATTGACAAGCGAACTGCGGATTTTTATAGAAATTCCTAATTTTGTTAAACCTGATTAAACAAATGGAATCTGAGTAGAAACTTCTTCCACTCGCTGAATATCACAACGAACGCTACATTCCCGATACACTGTTCTTTGATTTTCGCAATTTTTGAAAAAGCTCGCTTTGAGAAGAGAATGAAAGAAATTAAACCTACGTGGTAATTTGTTTCGCCTGTTAGAAAATTACCACAAATATTCCCTTTTGGATATTTTATATACTTTTGTATATCATATGATATATCTGGACTTTTAAATTTATCGTAAACGCACGAAAATAAATACCTTAAAGGAAACCTAAATATAAGACGATTAGCGAACAGTGCTCGATGTAAGCTGGACGAGGCACGCAGATCGGACGCAAACGTTGAAAAGCGCGAGGGCGTGCAGAGTAGTCGAAGAAGATGGAAGACGCTTGAAGAGGAATCGAGAGCAAGGATTCCATATGGATTGGCACGGAGCAATGAGTGCATCGGGTGAATGGCCGGCCGTGCATCCAGACTGCAGACGTCCAATAAAAATATCTTACGTCGGCCTCACTCTCCTAAACACCGTCTACCCTCATTCATCGCCAAATTATTTTTATTGTTGGATAACCGTTGGGAGCGTTGCTCGTTAGCCAGCGACGCATTCTTCGCGAATTGACGGACGGTCACTTACCGAAAAGCATCTTCGTTACACCGCCTTAAGCTCTTATTAACCCTTTCGACCCTACGAACGACAAAATCCATTCTCCTCGACTATGAACGCGAGCGTGCGTTGCAGCAGCTTACGAACTACCGCGGTAGCTTGTGAATTCTTGCGCGCGTTTAATGCTCCTTCCATTTCGCTATTCTCCTTTTCTAGCCGAATCTTTCTTGCGGTTCTTCTGGATCGAGAAACTGAGCGCTATCTCGTAATTTCGTTTCATCTTTTTGTTCTTGCACTTGGACATATTTCGTTGGTACGCGCGCGAACGCGCGTGGACAAAGTTCGACAATCGAAGTTGAGTTTTGTTCTTTGTTATTTATCAGAGGAAATTTATTAGCTTCATAGCTGTATCTTAGCCTTCTTGAAAGTTCGAAATTCGAAAATTCAATGGTGAAAGTTTCATCGACGATGAACAATTAACAGTTCAATTTTTATAAACGTTGGAAGTATGTTTTACTGTTTGGAACGCAAACTGGTAATTTATTCACCGTGTCGTAATCAGATTCGCTTATAGAGATTATCAATAATAATAATAATAATAATAATAATAATAATAAGATGGTGATAGTGTATTTTGAACGTATACTTTAAAGTTCATTCCAAAGACACGTCGTTTTTCTCTTTACTTCTTTTCTCGTTATTTCGATCATATATCTTTCACGCGATAAAACCAACGAAAACATCCATCATCGTGGACGTTAAGTAAATACTTAAGCACTCGTGCCATTGAATTGTCACACCCCTTACACAACACGGACGTAGCAAGCGAGAATTACGAGTTAATTGCAATCGCTGGAAGAGTTATAGGTCGTTTTCCATTCGAAAAATTCCGTCTCGGGGTGCCGTCAGGTTCGAAGAGGCACGTGAAATTTTAATTTACCGCCGACAGCTCGCGTCCACGTGCTGTTCGTGAAACCGCAAATTACTGCGCCGGAATAAATCCGACACGCGTTTTCTTCTTCCAACGGCCGGTTTCCCAACGGCCCCCGGAGGCCGAGATACGCGCGCAAGGCGGCTGACAATTTCTCCCGGTGATTTCGAATTCTCGAGCCAAGTAATTTCGTGTCCCGCTGTCACATCACGCCTTCGCGCGAGATTTACGAACACAGGTTGACGCTTAACTCTCTAAGCTCAGGTACACGAGGCTAAAACGCGTTTTAAAACTCTTTAACATTCGGAATTATTTTTCCTATTTTCTTCTCTTTTCTATGCAACTTTTGAAATAAATCGAAATTCTCCTACTGCAGCAAGCTTTCGTTTTCCATGGACAAACAACGTAGAACACAAGCGCCAAGTGTTTTCACTTTTAAAGGGATCAAATCCTCTGTCTTTGCTACCGCTACGTCCGGTGTACAACCGATTACTATTTTGTCACGCGTTACATTTCTTTACTCTTCGCAATTCCATTGCTTGAATGCGTAATGGCAGCAAGTCCTCCTGATCGCACAGTATAATTTGTAGTCGTCACTGGCGTAATAATGCTTTAATAGCGGTTAATGGTAGCTAATAACGGTATTGATAGACACGTGAATGGTGTGAGCGGCGAGCAAAATGAAATGAAATTTGGGTATTTTGGCTTTGACGATCGCCTATAGATTATACAGAGCGTTACAAAAGAGGGTTGTAAAGATTCTTCGCGGACACCTTTTATTTAGCTATTTTAAGATTCGAATACTGTTATTACAATCGTTTGTAGCAAAGTCATCTTCCAGGTGGGGATAAATATGGGGGCACACCGGATTCCAGCTGCCGCAAATCAGCGCTCTATCTATTCCGACTATCATTTTGATACATCGTATGCCGTTTGTCGTAAACTTTCATTATTTATCTTGTTTTCCTTTTACCTGCGTAGCTCTTTTCACACTGCTTTTTACGATTTGTCGAATAAATCCGCAAAAAATCCCAAAAAAGGAAGAGCGTTGAGGAACGAAAATAGAGAAGGAGAAATAATAAAAATATATGGTCGTTATTGAAACAATTCGAAACTCGTCCAATATCGTAGCTCTTACGTCGTTTCATACAAAAGATAAGGAAGAAATCTCGCCTGGGAAAAAGAAGCGGAAGATTGGACCACGACATAATAAAAATATCAGTTCGTTGTTGAAACGGTGGAAATCACATTCGTTCTACAAACGCACCCTGTACATTTGCCAACCACTCGCGTGCAAACCAGTAATCGAACGATATATTTACGTTCTATTTTCACAGAAATGGCTTTCTTGAACCCGATGCGTCCAAGAATCTTAGCCGGATAGTCAAGAGTTCTGCAGGCTCGTTGTTTAAAACGTTATTAGCATAATATCGAAATGAACGGTCGATGCATCCGAATAAAGGACGCAGCCCCACCGGATCAGGTAAAATCACCCACGCGACCCTGATCGCCGAAAGCAGGGACGTGCGGGTTAAACCCGCCGTTTCACGAGCCACCTGAGCGGAAAAAAGGCCAGGAAATATAACATACCCTTGGATACAAAAAGGACAAGTTTCCTTGTTTCTCGAGGTTACTCGAGAAGGCCTCGGTATCGGGTTTACATAGATCACGTTGTACTTTTCTATTTGAAGACCACTGTACTTTCTAGGACAGTAATTTTTAGATTTTATTTACTCTGTCAACCAAACTTACACCAAAGCACCTTTCATTTGTTTCTTCAGTTAAATACGAAGCCGCGTTAACGTACCATCTTTTCGTGTTTATATTTGCTGCGTGCTTCGACGAGTACCCGAAACTCGGCATCTATCGAAGCAACAACGAGGAAGCTATTATCGCCCGTTGTTGCCGCGCGTTCCAAGGCGTTTCCAACGAACAGCGACCTGTACAAACGTCCACGCTGAAGCAACGTAACCGCAGGAATATCTGTTCGTTTTGTTTGGATTTTAAAACGACGTCCGTTGCTAGCGACAAGTACACGCCGAAGAAACATTTGTTGCATCGCGATGTGTTCTTACACGCCTCTTACTTTTCTTTCTTTTCACCGCTGCGAGCTAAAAGATGCAACAGGCAGCAATTTCTGTTACCGGCGATAAAAACGCCAAGGCGACGTACACGGAAGAATATTCGTACGTCAACCAGCAACCTTTCAACGAGAAACACGCAACGCCGACGGAAGTTGCTCGTTGTTGCTTCAACGAGGACGCAGCTCAACTCTCGCAACGACATTCGAGTTGGCAAAGAGTGGCGCGCTTTCGCGGTCCGATTGTTTTCCCAGTCGGTTGATCCTGCAGGAGGCGCAGGTATAGCTCGCGCGTCCCTGAATCGAGTCAGCCCGGTCGCGTGGGTGATTTGGGGCAGTTGGAGGGGATAACTGTCGGTTGTTTGGCCAGGAGTGGGGGTAGAAAGAGGGCGGGGACGAGAGACGGTGAACCGTGGCACGAACAGACGGACGTACGGGGTACCGATAGGGATGCACCGACCTTGGAGGGATTTTTGCGTCTACCGTCGTACGTTCACCCCGTCAGCAGCGAAGCGAACGTACTCGCGCGCCTTCAGAAACGCGACTCCCTCTTTCTCGGCCTCTTTGTCTCCCCCTTCGCTTCGCCGGCCCTTCCGCCCCTCTCCCTACTTCTGTACCAGGCCCTTTTTTTCTACAGTCTTCGTTCCAGGCTTACTCGAGGCTGAAACTCGCCGGCAATCGGCCGCCTCACCCTCGAAGCCCTCTCCAAGCGACGCTCCAGGGGCGGAATTTTTGCGCCGCCGTCTGCGACAGCGCGGACAATAGAGCGATGCTCGCTGCTCCGGTTGAAAGAGTTCCGTGAGATTCGTTTTGGAACAAGTTTCTGAAATCTTCTGCCGCTTCTTCTTTGCTGGTTCTCGCGTTTCAAGCGCGTAGCGGTTTTTCAGACATGATTTTCTACTGATAGGAGGCTGTACGATGTTCTTCGCCATAGGTTTCCTATTGTTCCCTTTTGTGCAGGGTACGCGAGTCGCTCGCAATCCCTATTGATTAAGTTCGTAAGTTGGACAGTAGGAAAAGGACTTACTATTGAAATTTACTATTATTTGCGGTAAATAGACTTCCGAGAATACTCTGTCCGATAGAGCGTATATTATTTGCTGGAAAGTAAAGCTCGTTATACGGGCTTTGGAAAGGGTTATGGGTGAAACAAATCCTTCGACCGTTCCTACCGATCGACTCCATATGAACCTGTTCCGGAAATTCTTCCTTACGAAATCGATAGATATCACCGGTTAAGGTAATCCTTGTAATTCCATTGAAATTCCTACTCTAAATTGTAACTCCGTTAAATATCTCGTAATTTCTGTATAAGTCTCTGGATGCGTCAAAAATTTTGTCCAGTTCAAATCTAATCGACCAAGTCTGGATACAGTGCTCATGAAATTCCAAGATCTTTCGTATCACGCATAAACGAATATCATGCAAATTTTCTACGGTAAACGTTCAAACCCTTCATCAGCCACTGTACGCAAATTCAACGAAACTGCCCGCTAACTACGCCGATTTCCCAATTCGAAGACAACCCTGATGCATTTCTAAGGCGCTAAACCAATTTTAATCGATCGAAATTCCCTTCTCAACGTATCTTTCCAATTCCGTTAGAGCGGAGCACGTTGGTGGCACGTAGCGACCACGAGCCAGCCCTGGCGAGTCGATGCATCCCACAGATTAGGCTGCACGTACGCAACATGCACGCGCGTGGCGTGTGCCTAATAGTGCGTGCATCGCTCTCTGCACGTAGCGGAGGTCGTGACCTTGATGGTAGCCATGAAAGGATCGGTACTTGAGACCAGCCGATTTACGCGGTCACGAGACGAGAGATAGGGAAACTCGATAAACGCCGCTGCGTTTAATTAACGATGCTTTTCACGTAGTCGCCGTATCAACCTCTGTCTCTCTTTCTCTTTCCGTGTCTCGTGAAACGGAACGATACGTTATGTTCCTCGTGAGTTACCGTCTTCTACGTAGGAAGTTTCCGTTCTTGTCTGAAACGACCATAATAACTCTGTACGCGAGCGGGTCTTCCGAAACCCGAGAGAGAAACGCAGAGGATTCGATGTGTTTCGCGTAAGAATTTCCTTTGGCAAGTAGTCCGATTTCGTAAATCTATCTTCTTGTAGTTGGAGCTTTCGGAGTCGAGTTATGGTTATCAGAAGCTTCTAAAGCGTTTACGTGCTTGCGAACAATAAGTACGTACGTCTGTGCAGGTGACTTTAAAAGTTTATGAATTAATCGGTATCAAATAGCCAATATTATACCGAATTCCATGAAATTCCGTAGAGTTCCATAAAAGTAAAGGATCGCCCGATCTTTAAAAGGATCCGTAAAAGTTGCTTTTCTTTCTTTTTGAACTTGACAGAAGCAAAGTCTCCGTATATAACGATCTCTAGAAAATTGAAGTACGATGTTTCGAATCATCGAATTTAAACAACTCTCATATATTCAATTACTACGATCGAATCTAATACAACGTCTGCCCGATGTTTCGCCGATGTATTTAAACCAATTTAGAAGATACATCCTGCAGAAGATACGTTCAAACGTTATCAAAAAGGAGCACTCGTTGCGTTCATTGTACACCATTGTCGGTCGAGACAGAGAACATCTATCTTGAAAATTCTGAGTGAAAGGGATGACCCAGTGACCTTGTTGAAGATCGTGCGCCACCGATTCTAGAGGTTGAACTTAATTAGTGCGAGAAGCTCGGCGACCATTGTCGTTCAATTAATTGCCCGTCGCGTCGGCCAGGTCAGATAAGCCCACGGGTATATACCCCCAAGAGCTTCGAATCGCTTCATAATCGTCCGGCACGCGATAGGGAACGACGAACGGATCAAGGTCCTGTCGATTAAGAAAAACGAGATTGCTTGGAGAGCTGGCTATTTTCAGTTTGCGAATAACGTTCACGCAATGGACTCCTCGATCCATCGGATCGCTGTCCTTCTTCGTCGTTGGAATTTTCGTTAATAAAAATACTACTGCATGCTACATACGATAATAGAGATAAGAACTCGCAGAGAAACAGACCAGTTCGCTTTTATGTTATATTTTTCAGAATAGCGAATATCTTGTACGCTTAAGTGATCGTAGAACTCAAACTAAATATTTCTTTGTCTCTTTAATTTAGATTTCTAGCGTACAGCCCTCGTTTGTATCAACTTTCGATATTTCCACGAAAAATCGTATTTTCTCCAAACTTGACCCAGACGCGTCTATCATTCTGTGAAAAGCATGACCGATAGATATAGTAAGCTATTTGCCAATTTTGCCAGCAGTATGTAAAAACGTATTGGATAAAGAGAGTTTAACAAAATTCGATAGGTATTTTCACCGCGTCGAATACAGATTACACGAAGCTTATTCGTTCGAAACGCGAAAGATTATAACGGGTAGTTTACAAACGTTTAAATATAAAGTTGCCGGATGTAAATATCGTCGCTGCGTATAACGATAATCGCGATGATTCGTATTACCGTTTCCTGGCATCGGTCTTACTGTTGCTAAAATCCAGTCACGAGACAAAGGGTTGAAGGTTCACGTCTCGAGCTACGTATTCCTCGATTGAAATTGAGGCCGCGGTCCGTACATAAGAAAGCAACGACATTTAACTGGCAATTAATAGAGGAGCGAAGAGAGCGACGAGGACAAAGATTAAAAAAAGAAAGGAAGGGCAGAGGAAAAAAAGAGAAAACTGGCCGTGTGAGAACGAGATGGCACGACCTCGAAGGGCGCGGTCGAGTTCAGGCTAGACTGAAGCTGCCCTTGTGCCTAACCGACCTTGAGACAGCCCGTTTTGCCATAGCCTGACTCCACCGGCCCCGTACCACGAACGCATCCTCCGCTCGTAACACAAAGAACTGTCCTCATCGCTGGGAATCACCTCCATGTCGTACGTGGAATTTTGCAAATGGAATCTCGCCGTTTTGGCAACATCGTCCACGAGAATCTTTCAAACAGGTGTTCAGCGTCCACCGGATTCTCCCTCTTCTTTTTTGTCTCTTCTCAATGTTTCGCTCGGTGTTACTCGTTCGGACGAACGATGGGATGTTACTCATCAGTGTATCGGTCAATTTTCCAACCTTTACGTATTTCCAAGTTTCATTCGTTCAACGGTTGTTACGTGCGAGCCGAGTATATTGGTCAGAAGTTGGAGAAACTCGAAGGTGTTTTACACGTACAGTGGATTCGTTAGTTTCTTAGAATTTACGTATTTTGAAGTCGCATTCGTTTGGGAATTGTTAGATCGCGATTGAGGACGATGATCGGAGGTCGAAAGTCGCATTCGTTTGGGAATTGTTAGATCGCGATTGAGGACGATGATCGGAGGTCGAAAGAAGCTTGTCTTATCGCTCATTTTTTCTCGTAAAATAAATGTAAGATTCTGTGGAGTAACTAAAATGTCTAGAATATAAAAATCTTCTTCCTTTTGGTAGTTACAATCATCGACTGTTTTAACTTTTCGATCGTTAGTAAATGAAAAAAAAATAGGAACAATTACACCCCATGTTTCCGCCCGGGATCGAACCGGGGACCTTGTGCGTGTGAAGCACACGTGATAACCACTACACTACGGAAACGTTGGTAACAATCTTTTCCTATTTGATTAAGAACCCCAATTCTTACCTCGATACGTTCAAAGCAATTAAAAAATTATTTTTGCCGCAGCTCGAAAGATAAAAGAGGCAAGAAGAATTTTGATATAAACGTTGCTTATTTAACACAGTGGAATATTCTTTCTCAGATTTGTTTTAATACATGGCTCAAAATACTTTACGTAAAGTATATCGTACTGCTATAAAACAAAAAAGAAAAGGACATAGATGCAAACGAGTTGATTTTATTTTTGAATCGTTTGAATCATTTCTATGGAATATTACTATATTTACAAGCACTTTCTCATTTTTCCTTATAAATGATTTAATTGTATCGTTAAATGCTTGCATTGCGTCCTATGCATTATATCGTGTATCGAAATATCCTCTTTACGAGAGGATATTTGTGTATCGAAAATTTTTTGGTACCACTTTCTGTGAAGACAGACGAACAACTGGTAAAACAGAAAATCAGCCGTACCGTGTAAACAAGGTCAGCTAGGACAAACGTGTATATAAACATTTTTTTTTTTTTATTGTTTCTGCGTACTGACCTCCAAAACTCCTATATTTTATCGTGCATCCCGTACAACACGTCGAATTTTTCCGATGTCAAATATTCCACTGATTCTCGGCCGTCCTTCCATTATTCTCAATGTATTTATAGCTTCCATCGATCTTTAAATTCCATATCCGATAATTTGGCGCAAGTGCGTAAACGTAATAAAATATCAGAAATTTCGTTGCATTCGCTGGTTCTCGCGATTATTTTTAGCCCCATTTTAGCCCAATGCAGTACTACTTTGACCCTTAACCAATACTACTCTGCAGTCGTAGTAATAGTAGTAACGCTACGCCAATGATTATAACAACGAATGGCAAACAGTCAATAATACAGATTTTCGAACGATCGTAGACAACGATGAAACCAAGGAACACGATCTTAAACTTGGAAAATCGTACGATTGTAGAAATAGACCGTAGAAATTGTAGGATCTTGGTGAACGAAGAAACAAAGGCGAAACTAGCATCGGGCGAATCTTTGAAATTCTCTTTCATAATCTCAAGAAACAGGCTAGAGAAGGAGAATTCGATACTGGAAAATTACAAATTGATCGAAGAAAATGAAATGTTCGAGCGACAGTGATTACACCTGCGCGTATCGGTCGTAAAACTTTCTGCAATCGTTTCGCGGCAGGGCCTTTGTAGATCGTCCTGCGGACGCAGTTTCACGGAAAACGCAAGAATTCGTATACATAAATAGAACTGACCTGCGCTACCAGGTCCAACGCGTGCTCCTTTGTCCGTACCGAGCTCATTTCTCAGAACTCTTGGTCGCTGTTTCTCTTTGGAATATTGATCGATCGTCCTGCCCGACGTTTAGAATCGCCGCGATGTACGCGAAAATCGCATTCTCGCGGCATTCTAATATACGTCACAGACCCTTTTACGTTTCAACCACGTGAAACCGATTTGCCCTGGAACGCTCTTTGCCTTTGCCGAACGTGGCGCCTGGAACTGGGCGATTTCAGGTAATGGATCGACCTGTTCTCGCGTCCTTTCTTTCTCACCTTTCCACGCTTTTGTTCCATTCAACAAGAAACCCACTTTAGAGTGGAATTTCTCTCACTGATTGAATAAAAGCTACAGCAGCTGGCGAAAGTATTTCGCCACTTGCCGCGTCTCAAAGCGTTCCGTGTGGCGCGCGTAATATATTCGCAAAAGGTTTGCACGAGCGTTCGAATACTTTTGTAAGCTACTGTACGCGTCGCGTCGTCTCTGTCGAGCGAAACGCGAAAATGTGCAGGCGATTGTCGACCCGTGAATATGCCAGTACGAATCGTGCTGGTAGCCTGAATTGTTGATACGGGGTGGATTTAGGGAAATTTTATTTTCGAACGAAGATGGAAAGTAACGATTTGAAACAGCTAAATTGTTTCACTGATTTCGTTATAGAAATAGAACAACGTCGGTCCGTGTTTAAATGGTTTCGACAGCTTTATCGCAGGAACGTGTTTCGAATGATTCTCTTTTTTTTTTTTTTTTTTTTTTTTTTTTTTTTTTTTTTTTTTTTTTTTTTTTTTTTTTTTTTTTTTTTTTTGGTTCAGTTCTTTTAAACGAAACAACAGATTTTTGAGAGTTTTGTTACGGAGACGGAAACTCGTAGGTGCGAACAGCGGAAATTTTTTTACACGTCAAGATCGATTCTTCCGATGAACGATTAAATTATCACATGGAACAACAGGTAATTTTGACACGCGAATAACGCGTCTTGCACGAATTTGCCTGGCGAAGCGCGATAAAATATAATAAGAAAAACGTTCCTAGAATTTTATTTACGCGTGGAACACCGCGATGAAATTTCTATTATTAATACGATTGACATAATAGTATCAGAGATTATTTGAGAAATTATTTCGGGAAGTTCGCTTCGGCTATTTGTTTTCGATAATGTGCACGTTCCGCAACGAGCTGCGCAAACAATCTTTCCTAGAATCGATAAAGCAATTAGGTGTATCGGTGTATTAAATTTAAAAAGTAACTTTCACACTTGTCGATCATTAAAATGAATTAAAAGTGATACCCTTATCTTCGTTTTAATTCATTTTAATTCGTAGCGGTATTTGTTCGACGATGAGAATTCCATTCGTGTAAGATAATGAAAGACGCTAATATACGAATTTGCGGCACGATTTCGCGAAAATAATATACGCAAATATTTCGTTGCATATATAACGAGCAGAAACATCTGTTTCAATTGACCGTTTTAAATCCGCGCTGAAAATGTATAATTGAAATAGCCGTGATACATTTGTAGAATCAACTGGATGCCACGAATAATATTCCAATTAATACACTAACACGACGACAGAATCTTAATTTCGATTCATTTTACATACACATCTCATTTCTACAATGTAACTCGTCAAACTCAACTTAGCTCTTATTTTATTTGAAAAAAATCAAGCAACGCGAAAGATGTCTTTCTTCAAATAGTCTCATTATTTTATTTCGAATACCATCTACCCACGATTAATTGCCGAACGATCCGCCACTTTATAATCCTGCTGTAAAATGCTGTAAACTCGCGACAACGAGAAACCACCAAGTAGAATAAGACGAGCTGGTTTTCAGACTGGTACGGATAATGTCAGCCTTGCAAAACGACGTCGATTTTAGCATAATCGAGAGAGATCTGCGTGAAATGAAAAGCTGCGCGAGTAAGGTTGACGATCTTGCAATAATAGAAAGCTACGATTCCGTCGGTTGGTTAAATACGCTGCTTGTGCACCGTATCTCAACATGGTCGCTCGGCGAAACTTTTACTTTTACTACGGAGAAAGTGCACCGCTGCTGCAACTCTCGCGATTCCGCCTAGAACGCGTAATTCGCTCTTGTCCCGAGATCGCAAAACGAACAGGTATTTTCTTTCGTTCCTTTCATCCTCGCGAAGCCGGGGCTCTCTTTCGATTGAGAAAAAATCGACGCGCGATTAAAAGGACGCGTGATCCGTTAATCACCAGATTTTTTGCACCAGAAGTATCGACTTACTCGCAAGATAAATGTAAAGTAAGAGCGCGCCGTTTAATTTTGTTTGTCTTCGTTTCGAAGAAACCGGGGCGGGCTTGATCGATGATGGATCTAAGATTACAGGATCGAAAACATTTGACACGATTCGTTGAACGCGAGTTTTCTAACAGGACAACGTTCGTACGATACGAGCCGAAGCGTGCAACTTCGTTTCGTAGAAAGTATAAACGTATTTGTAATAAATTGACAAGTTTCACCGCCACGCGGAATTTTTACAGCTTGAAAGAATTCTTACGGTCTTACTGCGCTGTAAGAACGCATCCGTCTATCGAGTTTCACGGAAGGACATCAAATTAAAAGAGTCGTAGCTTCGTAAAAAGAGACTGCAGTGGAGTAATCATAATTGGGAAAAGTCACTAAACGGTATAATTAGCCTGAAATCCTCATCAGATACATCTACTTACTTCGACTTTCTAGCCACCGGCGATTCTATATCTTCTTTGTATCTTCCTCTATATCTTGTTTTATATCTCGTTTTATCGTAAGAAGCGCGACCGGTCGTAATGGCCCGTCGAAATTAACGGGATAATTAATTAATCAAGTAGAGCGCAATTTCGGCTTCGTCCGCAGTTAATGCTCGATATTTCCGTAATTGAGGTAAAATTCACCTGTCACCGAGAACAGGACGGTATATCAAAAGTGGAAAGGTTCCACGCCGGATACGTGGATCGACGGCGATAAAATTCTCGTTCGAGTGGCCCGTTAATCGACGTTCACCGTTCTCGAGTCAGTTGTCGGTGCGACGTTAATGAGCCCCGTACTCGTTGTTCGCGGCATTGTGCTTTTCCCATTTAAGGGCTGACACACTTTCCGCGAGGCACGATCGCGAGAAACCGTGCAATTCCACGGCGGTTCATTTCATTTCCTGGTTGGAGCAACGATCTGGCCGGTCGTTAGCCGCGGCACGTTGCGCCGTGCCGTACACGCTATTGCACGTTGCATCGTCCGATTGATTGTCTGGCCCCGCGATCACGCCGAAACGTAGGAAAGCCGAGACAGTCGTTCGTCTCGTAACCAACCCCATTTTTACGTAGAAAGGAGCACCCCGTTTCCTCGTCTCGAACACGCCGTTCGAGCAACAGATCGTCGTAACACGTGAAATGTCTTCTATCGCGGCATAAACTGGCTCGATTTACGGCTCGGTGTGTTTGCTCTTCGAATCGAGGATTTTTCTCGGCACAGCTAAGTCGCAGTCGCAGTCGCAGATCGGAGGGAATTTCTGACGATCGGAGTCGCGAGTTGGCAGAAAATAGCGCAGCTTGGTATCGATGGTTGTACGAAAGATATTAATTTCGCGGCAGAGTTTTTCTAAAATCTAGCGAGAAATCTTCGCGACTCGTTTCGACGACGTCGTAAGGCAACGCATGCCGCGACTCGCGAAAGTAGTACAAACTTTCATCCGTAGCGTTACAAGACGACAGAAGCTGAGCCAGTGTCGTTGCAAAACTAAGGCCAGTTTGATAGCGGCGCGAGTAATAATTTAAAATGATAGTAATAATTTTATAAATTGCACAACGTTCAGCACGATAAAGATGGAAACGTAACGTAAATCTTCCGTCCGATAGAAGCAAATTCCGCATCTTTCGTTGCAACGAAACTGCTTGTATATTAAGAATACTACATCTCTAATATAATTTTTTTGAACTGTATATCAAGTTAAATTGGAATATTAAATTTGGATTGTATGTTGAAAGAGTACTACATCTTTGAAAGCGCAAAATATGGCTAACTCTCGTACAAAACGGCAGTTACGTTTCCGTGATATCTCGCGTTGCACGAAACCGTATTTTGAATATCGAATTTCATCGTTTTTCGTATCACAGAGAGAAACTGCTGAATTCTGAAGCGTTCCTGTCGTAGTTTGTTTCACAGGCGCGGAAGTACTACGATTGTAGCGATGTTCGCATCCTTAATTAGCAAAGAGATCGCTGTATCAAGTTCGGGGAATACCTTTTTCACTCTTTGTACGTCGATGCCATCGTCACGATGATAAATTTTGTCTTTTATGATGCTTCGTTTGGTATTAGTACGTAAACATACATATAACGAGCGTGTTAACGATCTATCATAAACGGAGTTGGACTCGGAGGTTTGAAGACTTGAAAGGAAAGAGAAGTCGGAGTGGGAAATTTTGATTGTCGACTGCGCAGCCCTGATTTTTTTTTTTTTTTTTTTTTTAGAAAAGCTTCAGAGGTGTCAAATATTATTCGCGTGGAATTTTCGGGGTAGAAATTTGGTTGCGAATGATTTATCGGCGGTTTGAGAAATCTGAGAAGGTTTAAAACACGGACGGGAGATGGAGAGCAGAGATGGAGGAAGATTTGAAGAAAAACGAAACAGAAATAATCTCGAGTGGTTGCTTCTCGTGCGTAATTAGAGGAATATTGCGCGAAATTATTGAATTTACACTGGAAGGTTCTTTAATTACGAAAAATACAGGGAGATTCAAAAGTCATGGTACAATCGCAATAAAAAATCACGGAGAAAATCACGCGGAAATAATTTTCCTACAGTTTGTCTTGGAATAGAATTAAAGGGAAAGTGTATAAGATTTTTAGATGGAAAGTCTGGAAAGGAGGAAGTAAAATTGAAAATTTATGAAACTCAAGCGTTATTGTTTCTAACTTCTTAATACGCTCGAAGAAGAAGATGTTAATTGAGCGTGTTCGTTCTATTTTCAAAAGTAACTCTACATAAATTTACAATGGAGCATAGAATATCATAGCTGTTTTCCATAAAATTACCAGAACACGGAGGAAAATAATTTATGACAGCGAACCTAGGAAGCACAGCGAGCATAATACGACTCGAGGTAATATCGAAGTTGTGCTATCGTAATGCTGTAATCAAGAACGGCAAGAATCTTCCTGTTACTCAACACCGGTTATTTTTCTGCCGGCAGAGAAAAAGTGCCATCGCGACACACTCCTATTTGCAACGGTAAAATATTAATAAATTTTCTGCTGTCAGGAATATTTTATACGTTATTACAAGCAGCTAGCACAATGTACAGCACTACGAGGTATTTCCATAAAAAATTCGTTCTCAAAAGGCAGGAAAAACTTTCACTCGCGTCTGCTTGATCCGTGGGATCGGAATCGAAAGTGGCATATGTAACAGTATGGAATTATTCGCGGCTGGTCATTTCATACACCGTAGCTATTTACTACATAATAATAGAAGAAGTCTAGGTAAACACGGAAATTCTAATAAGAAGCAAATTCTCGGCCGTTGAATCGCTCCGACTTTCGTATTCTCATCGAACTAATTGCACAGAGTGGTTGTGAGGTTGCGATACGATCGCGAAAGACAGCAGACGGAACGAAACATTTTCATACGACGCTCGGTTTTTTGGAAGAAACGAATTTGAAAATTTGTCGATCTGTAGATTCCACTTTCTCCAGAACGAGATCTCAAAGTCTCAGCCTACTTTTCTGTCGAGTTTGGAAATTAGCCAGAGTCGAGCGAATACTTTACAAATTTTCAATTCTCTCGCAAACGAAGGATCGTACGAAATAATATTGTCCTATTTTTGTTCGATTTATTTTTACGTGAAAAATCATCGCGTTTTTCGATTGTAGCGCAACAATTTGAATTCTTTCGTTCGAACGACAATTGAAATTTTCATAGAGCAGACGACACCAGTGGAAGATCGCTACATTCACGAATTGCGAGCGTGACTCGTGAAAAAAAAATGGAATGACCCAATTGCTCGCACGCTCACGGTGGAAAGTAGAACGAATGGCAGAACTTTCGGTTTCGCTGGTGTTGTCTTTCACTCGGTAACCTCCATTCGAACATGCTCGGTTTCGCGCGTTCCTTTCTGACAGATCTAACGCGGACATCGAAACTTTCGTTGGCATTGTTGCGATTTTCACCTGGAATCTCATCGAACCGACGAATCAGAACGAGAGAACAAAAGCACCGAGGAAGGAAACTTTCCTGTCGACACAGTCGATTATTAGATATCGTTTTCCCGAGATTTAAAACTTTCACAGCCTGGTATCGGTATCGCACGTTTGTCAAAATTGAGGCCTTCCGGCTGTAAGTCGAACGTTCTTTGAAAAGAAATATTCCAGCTACAATATAGCTCGAGGTATTTCTATTTTGCCTACATCCGATTATAATACCTCTTGCAAAAGAATACTTCGAGAATACTCCATTTCTCCGTTACATACAACTTTCTGTCTTTATATTTTGCACACAATTATTTATCAAACTGCTTTACGCTTTAACTTCTTCGATGAGTAATAGGTGCCATATAAAGCGTGACAATCGACTCAGATTATCAGGTATACGATTAATTATCCAAGATAAAGATCGTAATAAATACAGTGGAGGCTTGTAAAAATTGCTCCTAAGGAAAATTGATCGGTAAACTTAAAGTTCCAGTGATCGATCAAATTAAACTAAACTAATTAAATCGATTAATTAAACCCAAAACGATCGCACGCCGAATCAGATAAACCGTTAAGTGGAAACTTCCTGTACATTCCCTTTTACAAAATTCCTCGTAAAATATCTTTTTTTCTTCCTAAAGATAGAAGTTGTCCAGAGGCAAATTGCAAACTTTCTCAGGATAGCGACAAGCAAAGGCGATATTGGTCGATCGAAAGAACACGGTGCTGGTCAAATACAGCGATGCAAATGGCAATTATAACGCGCGGAGATTCGCGGGAAAGAAACACTTGACAAGGAGTTTTAACCGCGAACCTTACCTTGGGCATGAATTCCTCGCGCAAACGTGATCATAAAATTTCGCGTTAAATTACACGGGTTAATGCACACGTCGAACGTTACACCGTGTCACACGAATCCCGAGAAATCGATTCGCCGGTGATATCGTTTGCCGTTCGCCTGATTTCGTCGCGCTCGTAAAACAACAACTCGTTACCGACGTCCGTCGCGATAACTTTCTTCCGTTTCGTCGACGAGGACACCTTATCCGAAGCTTCCTCTTCGCTTCCATAAGGACATGCTTATTGAGGATACGGAGATGATCGCTTTTAGCGCATTCCGGATTCTTCAATTTTTCAATTATACGTATAACATATGTATTAGGTTGTCCGGAAAGTTTCTTTCGTTGTATAAGGAAACAATAGACGCGCGACATTTCTCGTTTTCTATTATTTTACCGAATCGCGTACGATCCATTTTGTTCCGTTTCGATCATTATCGTATAAAATAATATGAAAGAAAAAATGTCGTGCATCCGTTGTTTCCTTCTAAAACGAATGAAACTTTCCGGACAGCCTGATATTTATAAATTTGAGAAAATAGATCAGAGGGCACAACATGCAACAAACTGTGAAACCCGGAAAAAAGTATCAAATTGAATTAGAAAGATTTTAATTGAAATTACACGTAACATCCGATCAACGTTTAACGTATCTCGGAAACGGAGAAGAAATAAGAAGACCTGCCACACATCGAACACGCTACAGAGCCTCGAAGAATTCCTAAACTAAATCTATAGCGATCGTTTATTTGAAACGCGTAATATCCACCCGACGTATGCGTAAACTTGGAAACAGAAATATGGAAGAACACTTTCCACAGACCCATGAAACCGCAAAACCTGGAAAGAGCGAGTGATCGAACTAAAGCGTTAAAGAGATAAATAAACTCTCTCCGAGGCGCGATACAAATCACGTCTATTATTTAGCCTGGCGGGACAGAGGCCTATAAACAACGGTTTGATTTCACCCTGCACAAAAGAGACTGGTTACAATAAAGTAGAACTCGTTACAAGCGTCGTTCGAGCGGAGAAAGTTAACCGGTGGCCGGCCTCATCTTCCTGGATCGAGCACTTGGTGTCGTTGATCCACGACTCGCTGGCGTTGTTCGACCGAAGAAAAGTAAGAGTACATACATCGAAGAAAGCGCACGAGTCACGACGAAGACGTCGTCGTCGACGACGACGACTGTGCCTCGATGCGGTGGCATCAGCGATGCATTTACAAAGGCAAGAGGGAAGGTGTCGCAATTCCAACGTGGTTCGCTTTGCCCCGATAGAAGTCGGGTGATCGAGGCGTGGGTGACCTATTGACCCGAGCTAACCGAGAGAGAGTGGCCTGTGAAACTGCCTAAGCTCTCTAGACGATGCTCGTCTTCCTGGATCTCCACCAGGCTGTGTCTCTGCAGACGGCGAAATTTCTTTTTTATAAAGTGAAACGATCTCGGTTTACGGAGGATCCTACGATCGTCGGCTTGCTGTTATCGATTTGAATGCGGGAAACGGATGGATAGGTTTTCTTTAGAGTTTGAAAGTTCGCAGGTCTCTGACGATGAAAATGAGAACGATCTTTAACGAGAACGATCGATGTTTTCAGAGTTTGGAAATTTCAAGCTTTCGAACAGCGGGTTTCGCGTTTTTCAGACCGGCGAGAAATCAATCGACAGTTGTTGATCGACTTCGAACCATTCTTACTCGCTTTATCGAGCCGAACTGGGTATCGTAATTTGGGTTTAGTTACCCGATTTGAGAATACTTTTTGTCCTAGTTGTTTCGAAAATTTAGAAAACGTAATCGGTATGTGACGTTGCAACATTCAGTCATATGAAATTTCTCCTTTCGTTCCGACAGACGTTCTCCAATAATACCTATACCTGCAAGAGGATCGTGGAGCAAAGTTTCCGTAACGATGTTACGTAAGAATGAAATCGTAAAACGGAAAGAACAGATATTACATAGAAATGTCATACATAGAAATAAGATAGTAACGAAAATTGATACGCCTATCTAATCAATGTTCCTTCCCGCAAAATTTCCAATGTCAGCCTATCCTACCTCGATCAACATAGCGTTTTACGTAGATCGAGTGTTATCGTTTCCGTTTTATTAACGTGGCAGATGTTTATCAAAACGGGCGAAGAAAAACGGCTGTTACGATAGATTCGAGGGCCACGAGAAAACACGAGCAAATCGGCGAATACGCCTGCTGAATAATCGATTGGAAATGAATCACGAGGCAATTTCGAGGAATAATTGCTGGCCGGTTAATCGCGTCAAGGTCCCCGGCAGCTGTAAATATGCGCAAGGCCACGATACGCGAGTTACAATTCTTATCAATTCCACGCACGGCAAGGTCATCCATTTATTATCAACCACTCTATGTTCCCTGGCCCCTCCACCTGCAAATGCCTTTACGCTCGGGAAACGAAAATACGTTTGTCGTCTGATAAGTAACGCGAATTCTGCGTAGCCTAAGTATATTGGTTCTACCAAGATCGGTATTTATCGCGGCACTAAAATTGCCACTGGTTACTCATAACCGCAGAAAATGATCGCAGAGGCGTAAAGGAGAAAGATAATCGAAAAAGTTAAGATGCAAACTCGCTCGTGTTTATCAAGATCGAATTTTGCAGACTTCGTTTTTCAATTCGTAAAGAGTTTCATATACCTTTAGAAGAATGTACACGCACTAGGATTAGACGTATTTATCGTTCGGGTGTTTGACAATTTCGTTGCAGTGCAGTATCGTATATGTGAAAGTATTTAAACAGCGTGCGACTTAAAACAGCGGGATCGTAATAGGAAACGAAGAAAAGCGGAAAACTCGAGGAAGGCTCGGGGAAACCTTCGACGGTAATATAAATAGCTCGGAGAACACATTAACCGTGCAAGAGGGAGATATTACGATAACAAATGGAAGAACTTTGGCATCCGAATTAGCGTTCCATGGATCGATGAGCAAAACAACAGATTAGCGGTACGAGTTATAAATTATCAGCGTATTTAATAAATTACGTGCAGCGCGTTTCAGAATCGATTAGTCCACGCGTCGAAAGTATTTCGAAATTTGGAAAGAAAATATCCGAAGCGACGCGAACGCGAAGTTAAAGGAGGAGAAGAAAACAGAGTCGAAGTTCCTTCGCGACGTTACGTACCAACAACTTTCTCTTTCTTTTTCAAAATCGCTAAAACGCTCGATTCTTCTCGCTGCTTCGAATCTTTCGAAAAATTCGATTCGCCGAACAGGCGAATTTTACCGAAAGATACGAAAACTCGAACATAGCAAAACGAAAGGCAGAAGCGTTTCGAAGAAAAAGGGAAGGAGTTTCGACTTTAAAAGGTCGAAGAATTTGGTCGATGGCGTAACACGGTGAATAGCTTAATTCACCTAAGCGTACCGTTAAACGCTGTCTTTTTTTTTTTTTCTTTTCTTTCGGGCATTAGCCGGCGTCAGACGACTGTTGACGTAATCAGTCTCGCGTCGACAAACCGGGATAACTAGACGCGACCTACATATTGTTTCGACCATGTTACACAACCTGCGGACGGTTCAACGGCCGCTTTCGTCGCCATGTTGTGAAAGCGTGTGCCGAGACCACGTGGACCACGCGAGGCGTCGTGCACACCAGCGTCTCTCAAATTGTCTGACAGGGAGTATCCACTGTCACTGTTTCGAGGTCGTTCAATTGCCGGCCGACGTCCGATAAACCGATTTATATACCGCGAAGCTCCGAGGGAATTCGTCTTCGTTACGTAATCGGCTTTCAGTCGTTCGTATGCAACTGTGCTTGTGACTTTTCAACCTTCTTTTCGCACACCTCGTTCCTTTTCCGTGTATTATGTATTTGGTTCAAATTGAAACGCGCGACAAACCGATCGACTCTGTTTTCCATACACTTTATACATTCATCGTCTAGGTACATAATACGATTGATAGATCAATGTTTCGAATTTGAACATAGATTTAGTTATTATTCGCGAACAATTAACAGGAGTATTCTATTTGACACGTTCTGTATTATTTCTAAATATCACACGAAATTTATGGTTCGAGATGAGTTCAAATTGACGTTGAACATTCTTTTAACCATCAAGCCACTAACTTATATCCGTATAATTTTCTCACTGTCACTATTTTCCTTTGAGAATCGTACATTAATTGATGTATTTTTATTACGAAATTGTAAAATATTCTAGTAGATTCGGGTAAAATTCTCATGCATCTCTAACAAATCTTTGTTTTCGAGATCTTTGCACCTTTCAAACGTAATATTTACGCTCTCACGGACTTGCCCTGCTGCTGCATTGAAATGTTCCAACGAGATTAAGTACACAGAAGTAAAGCGCGATGTAGGTTAAAAAATAGCGATCGATCGAGGATAATCGCGCAATAAAAATGAAAAAATGCGGAAACACCTGGCAGGAAAGAAGTACAGAGTATCGTGACAATCTAAAGAAATTTATAGACTTCTTTATACGCTTTTATCGCATGCTAATTACGTTTGTGATATTTATCTATCGCGATAGTTCGCATACTCTGTTGTTCTACGGTTCTTTAAGTATATAAATCGTCTAAATAATTTAAATAGACTTATTGGAAAAAAAAAGAACGAAACTTAAAAACTCTTATTTGAAGATGCTGTAAGTTATTAAAATACAATGAACGAGACAAGTGTATCAATTTTCGTGAATAGATAATTCGCTTGAAACAAGACGACATTTGTACTAAACGTATCGCTGGTTCGTGGACCAGAGACGTACAAAAGAAACCCATTGCATTCTAGTTACTCTGAAATTATAGTAATTATTCTGACAGTAAGTTGGCACGAGCAAACCACCCACGTACTGTGAATCCTCACTTGGTTCGCTCTTCTATGTTGCAACTGACCACGCGAAAGGAACGGAATCTTATTTTCCTGGAAAGTTTGATCCAGCATCGGGATCCTTGATAAAAATTAATGAGAAGATTTATCGCCGCTCGAGGAACCTCTTCTCGGATATTCGAGGACTTCATATTCCATATTTCATCGCGAGAGCTTTTTACGTTCCCTTTGGAACGTAATTGGGACGCAGACAGGAGTGGAAGAAGAGATTAGCTATGATTTATACTAAGCTTTTATCGGACGGTAGAGGCGTGATTAACAGACGATCGTGAGAAAAAGAAATTTCAAGAATCAATTGTATTTTTCTAAAAACGTAGAAAAATATCTTTCTCGCTCGTACGTACAATTCTTCCTTTCAATCTTATCTTCGATATTTCAACCAAATCGCAGACGTTTTTTCGTCCGCTAAAGCGAGCGGAAGATCGAAACGTAACAATTCGACGATCGCAGATTTCGTCCTCCGAGAGCTAAATAAGATAACTGGGATTTTCGATGATCGACGAAACGCTCGACGATTTCTAAAATAATTTCGCCAAGTAACGACGAAACGATCGTCTCTCCTATTACGGTGCGTCCAAGTGGATTTCATTTCCGTCTTTCATCGACACGGCTCAATTTGCTAGCGATAAACGTTATTTAAATACCGTACCGAACTGTTCCGCTTCACGAAACGAAATCGAAAGTTTCCCTCCGTAGTTAGTGAAATTCTGCAATCGATTAAATTGCTCTCGGTCGCCAGCGAACAGCATTTTTGCTTTCGGTGCAACGAACTTTCGATGGCTTCGATTATTTTGTCGTTTATCGGTCAAAGGGGATACGGACAACATTGATCAGCCATTGAATAGAACAGCAGCAGCAAGCAAGCATAAAACGAGTTTCTTCGTCGAATATTCATCGGCGATATCTTTTGCACACTGATAATAATCAGCGTATGACACATTTATCGCTTTTAGACAAAAAGCAAAAGAAAAGATCGATATTCTTCCATTCGATTCTTTTTCCCGCTCTGCAAAATCTTTGTAGAAAATTCCACCTCTCATTCTAATTTTCTATAAACCTCTTTATTCCAGCAAAATACAAAAGTACAAATCACGGAATAAATAAAATGCTATTATATGAATATTCACGAGTGGAATCTCGATCTAGGATATCTTTGTTTCGATAAAGTACAAGAATACGAGAGTTGCAGAATAAAGAACACGTTGCTGTTGCCGTATCGACGAGTTCGACTTGGTTCTACGTTACCTTTAGCTCAATAGAAATACTAAAATGCAAATTGTAAGGTAAATAGCGATTGAAATGTGACAGCCGTGACTCTCTGCTACCTTGTTTCGCAGTTGGACAGAAGCAGCGGTTGTTCGGTGGAATCGTTTACGTCCACGTAGCTTCCTGTCTGTAATTTTTCTTGCATTGGCTGGCCACGAGTAATCGGACATGCCAAGGGCACGCATTAATTACGCTTACACGCGCCGCTTTTAGGCTGCTTACGTGCTTTTTTCACGTTCCGTAATCGAGTTAGAAATAAACGCGTGGACGACGCTGCGAAGCGAGATGAAAAACAGAAGCAGCCGAGCACGTTGGACGTGGAATTGACTTTAATTAGCTTCATGGGCCTTGCTCCAATTAATGAGGTGAACCAGTTGACCCTTTGCTTCGAACCGACTAGTATTTTCTGACACATTTCCTTTGAAACGTTGCTTTACTTTGCAAGCTCGCGCGTCTCTTTCTCCCCTCGACGTCTGCTTTTCTACTTTCGTCAATTTTATCGCGTTTCGTTGGATTTTTCGTATCGAAACGGATAAGATTTCGGATCTTCAGCGATCAATGGTCCGCGAAAGATCGAAAATTATTGCCGAATATTGTTTGAACCGTCCTGCTTCTTCGGTATTTCCAATTGGCACGATAGATTCAATGTTATTACGTTGTTTGAGAATTTGGACGAGTAATATTTTTAAGCCGATTAAATACGTTTAAACGCACATGTACATCGCGTATCGAGTAAGTACGCATAAATATAGCATGCTATGCTAGTTCGATAACCAACTCGCTTTCCAAATATTTTTTCCTAGTTCATCGAATCCTTCTCGAGCATCGAAACTATCCGATCGAATCCATTTTAGGTAGATATGTAAATTTTCCCATGTTACTGCCATTCTATGAAAGCATTTTCCAACGTTCTTTCTACACTATTAGATCTGTCTGAAATATTGACATTTTCAAATATACTTACCAACCTATCGAACTTTCCAGAAATATTCTTCCTATTTTATCGAACGTTTTACGAATATCCTTGCCATTCTGCAGCGTGCATTGAAACAAAATATATTTTAATAACTCGGTTTTATAATCTACGCGATATTCCTAATCTTCTGTAGTTTAAGGAAGTATTCATATACTTGAATTCCTCTAACGTTCTTCCTTCTTCGTCGAAAGATACGTACCAAGTACCAAGGCACTCGAGGACGAGAAATCGAAAACTTTCTCGCTGCGTTTTCACAGGCCGCCGTTCGAGTGTCGCAAAATAGAGCAACAGAGCGTCTTGTTCAACTTTCGAACGAGGAAAAATCAAGAGTCACGCGTCGGCCTAACTCAGTCGGCCTATACCCAACCATATAGCCAACATCCTGGGGCACCTGGCATCTTATCGATCATGATCCGACGATTCTAATCTCAACATCGTCTTGAGCCGCTCTTTTCCAGCGGATACAAACGAGGTCGCTCGACCGTGCTACCTATAGCCGCTGTATGTGTATATATATATATGTACACTGTATGTACGTACAATGTACAATGTACAGTCTGCAACACAGGATCGTTGACGCGACCTGTCCGCGAGGAATTAATTTCTCTTGTAATTCAAATTTGGTTTAATGGATCCGAAAGTATGTTGTAATTAATTCTAATTGGGTTGATTTCCAGTATAATTTAATTTTATGTTGATTCTAAACAAATCCTGGCTTCTGACGCAAACGTCGTTTAAATTTCCATGTTGCGATTTAATTCTAACAGAATGCGAATATAGAAAATTGAATATTGAAAATTCTGTCGTTTAAATCTCCGTATTACGATCCAGTTTGCAGCGTATTTTCGGTTGCATACAGCGAAAAGATACAAGGTGGCAATAATACGATTTAACTTACGTTTTATTAATTTTTTAATTTTATTAATTCACGATTTATTTTACGATCTTTACGTTAACTTTACGCACGTGTGTGTCTATTTTCAAGCAAGATACATAAAGAAGGAAGTTCGCTAAGTTTTATACCTCGCTCCAAGGTTCAAGGAAATTCAGGTAAATTCATTTCACGCAAACGACTAATTGCCTCCGTACTAATTCGTGTTTGCGTTGGTGATCTCGCGATACGGACTGTACGCGGCTCGCAGCGAGAAAGGAAAGAACTGTGATTATCCTCGGAAGATCGCCACGTTCCCGGGGAGACAGTCCACTCTCACTGTCTGCACTCGGTGAAAGTAAAGAGATTATTTTTGCCGCCGCCGCCGCCGCCGCCGCTTAAACCGCCTCCGCGATGCCAGCTTCTTGGCCGAGAGACTTCACGGTATCGGTAGAACGATGTCGACAATGCGCCGCAAGAACTTTCCTTCTGTCCGACGTGAGCGATGAATCTCTCTGTTGGGTATAGAGAAGGTTAACTGACCTGTTCGCGTAGGTACGCAAGTAAAGCACCTCGTGGGGAAAATACGGGAACGATAGGTTTATCCGAGCCGGCCCGATTTCTATGGAGTGAAACCGAGATAGGAAACCATTCACAGGCGCCCACGCTTTTGCAGGTCTTTAACATGCTCCTTTTATCTTGCTTTCGATCGTCGTCGAGAGGATTTAGAACCGCGGACGATACCGAGTCCGACCGAGAACGTTGAAAGTTGTTTAAAAAGAGGCAGTAAAATAGTAGCGAAGATCGCAGGAGAGAAATACGAGAGTTTCATTTTTGTCGATGATCTGATTTTATCGCCGGTTTACGATTATACAGGAGAATTCCCATATGACAGGACTGAAAATGAGCTTGTTAGGCGCAGAGACGCAAGATTTTTAAGAACGCGCGATAAGTCGACCGAGTTTCGTGGAAATCGACCATAGAATTATCACGACTAGGAATATTTCCCAAATTTTGGACCAGCAGACGTATACTTAGCTGCGAAACGAAATGTGTCGTTCCGCTAATGCGAGATTCACTGGCAACGCGCTGTAATCTTCGAATTTCCTTCCACCTTCAAATCTAAATTGAACGAAGATCCTAACACGTAGCGATGGACGTTGTTGGAAATACATAATATTTAGAAATTGTCGTTTCAAGTGAATTTCACCCAGTTTTGATCTCAAGCGCGTCATGCTTGAGATCTGCGCGTACTTGTCTGACAATAACGTACGCGTACGTAACGATTGCGCTTCTTCCACGACATTTTATATCATCGTCTCGCAGTGGCGATCTAAGTCTGACAAAAACGATCACAGACGATTGGTAGAAAGCAAATGATGGTAATCCTGAAAGAGGGAGCGGAAGTTCATTGCGAGGACTCGAGCGATTGCCGAAGAAGTAAACGGATAGAATAAGGGAAGAGATGTGAATGGTTGGAGGCAGTGGATGCTGTTTTATTGTCACTAAGGCGAAGAGGGTAGAAAATAGGGAAGACGTCTGGGGGGACGACGAGTCGATTTCTCGCCTATTCGCGCGTGAAATCCTTTACTGTCGTCGATCAAATTGAAAGGCGATGATTGAAAACAGACGGAAGAGTCGTTGCCACTAACAATACGTATAAGCTATATACGTAGGTATATCAGTCACGCAACAGACTTTCTAATCCTATAAAAATCAACGATAATTACGTTACATTGGCAAGTAACGATTTTCCGCGACGTTCAATCCTAACACGCGCCGTTTTACGAGGGAACGCGAGTGAACTTTGAGATTTTTACACCATTAAACGCCGGTAAGAATTATTTCAAATATCGTTTAACGTAAGATTTCTATTATCTGGAATTTCTATTAATTAGAATTTAATGTTAATCGATAGTGGTTATAGGAACAATTACGCGTCCTTCTGTAATTAACGCAAAATTGTTGTATTATGATTAGCAGGAAATATAATATTTAAATGGTAAATGTTAAATTATCTCTTCTTTGAAGAGATTTAATCGTTTGGTCGCATCGAACGCGCACAGGTGTTTTTTACTTGACCGATAAATCTATTTTTCGTGGACGCGTAAGTGGATCAAGAGCAACGACGTTTCTTGAGACAGCACGCGAGCCAAGAAAATTCGTCATTGTAGCTTAAATTGCACATTGTATATTGAAGTTCGTCACGTTAGTATATCTGACAAGATTTATACTCGACTAGTTATTTTTGTATTTGTCTTCGTAAGATGGTACCGAAGGTTTCGGGATTTCTCATTGCAAGTCTACCACAGATAATTTAACGCAAGAAACTATTTATAATACGTTTTATAATTTTTCTATTTTTAACCGAGCGAAATAACCAATTGTTAAGCCGATACTCGTGTCAATCGTTCTTTCGATAATCTTCCGAAGAAATTATTAACCGCGATATTCTTACGAACGAGCGATAAGCTATCTATTTTCTCTACTTTCCGCCTCGATCAAATCGATGTTGCAGAGAAATTCACGAATACTTCCTTGCAATGTTACAATCCCCAACGAGATTTCCTACGATGACTAAGCAAACACGAAGCGTATACATCTCTCGTGCAAAAATTTATTTTGAACTCGTATTAAACCACATCCTACCATAACGTCAACTTCAGCAGAATCATCCGCTGCTTTATCTCCTCCATTAATAAGCCTTCCACCAATCTCTTTAACAGCGAAATCATCCTAACACAACCGCCTCTTCAAGCAGCCAAGTCTTTGTCGTGCCTCGTCATCAATTCTCCAAAAAACCAGCAGACGAGACAAACCAACAAAAACCAAAGAAAGAAAGCTATACTCTTCCCCTCTGACTCCTATATATATATACACACACACAATATATGAAAGAGAAGAATCAGAGAACCGAGGAGAGACCATTGTCTCTTCCCCTTAAGCTTCGATAAAGTTATCAGAAACGTCGAGAGGCTCGCCGCGTGTTTACAGTTGGTGGAAAAGCTCGGCGACGATAAAACCGGATCGCGAATATCGAATCGAAGGCGGGGGCGGCTCTCGAGGAGCCGAAATTAGGCTGCTCGATATTTTCTGAACTTTCACCGCGCGGACCGCGATCGTTCGCGATTACGCGCTCTTTCTCAGCCGACTTGTTTTCTTTTTTTTTTTTTTCTTTTTCTCCGCGTTAGCGTCTTGCCAGGCGTATTCTTCGCTGGCGTTCGATCGGCCATCGTAAACCACCCACAAAAGAGCCATACTTTCGGCGAAATTACGCGGCCACCGTTCGGCCAAACAGGACAATCAAGTTCGCGGGTTTACAGCGCGACGTCCGCGGCGGGCCGAGGGGCCGGGGTTCGTGTCGTTTTGTTCTCCACCGACGTCCATCGATGACGACTTGGCCGATTCTCGGAGCTCTTTTATCGTTCCCAACGTTCCATTCGAGGAGCCTGTTGTTTTCGATTGTTTCCACGGGACGTGGTTCGTCCATCTGTTTCGTGGGATTTTTTGCGTTAACCCTCGCAGTCCGAGTCAAGTATGACGCACGCAGATATTTCTCGTTTATCGCTTTTTAAGCTACGTTACTCGCACGTTGTTATCCGGTCGATATATACGCGAGGAATTTCGTATTTCCAGCGAAATTTCCTGTTACGTGGGGCTACGCGTTCCCTTGCAGGGCCGATGCGTCGGCTACGATCGATGAATTTTTATCAAACTGCGACGTTTTATTCGATTATATACACAGTTTTGCGTTTCAAATTTTAATTAGCTTTAACCCTTTGCGGACGCGTGCCAGATATATCTGTCCGAATCTGTTCACAGTTTCGGGACACTTGTTTTCGAGTGGTTCACGTTCGTATATTTTTCCGAGCGATAATCTTACGCTTATTTACGCACGGGTATAGCAAACTAAACTAAATATTACGTGTTTGACGAAAGAAAATTACAAATCTTTAGCGATGAAATCTCATCTTACGTTTAACGTAAACTCGTGGCGTAGGACGATGGTCGAGTCGGAACGAATTTCAGTCTTTCGATGGCATTACCGCGCGAATCTACAAGCACTTTATATATTTTTTGCGAACGGGAAGAAGTAAAGACCGCGTGGTATGTTCCAATCGGGAAATCAAACGTGGATGAAGAATTATCGTACTATCGCGCTTCTTGTTCGGCTAAACCGGCTTTGCATATAGGCGACTGTTTCGAAAGATACCACACCATGCGGGAATAGAAATCAAATCACGTTTTCTTGGATATTGACAAGAAATTTTGTTGTATTTAAATAAAGTTTTAGCTTTTATAACGCAAACGTTCAACGTGTATATTTCCTCAACTGCGCGCGACAATACCTCTCGTCCGCAGCGACGCTCGCCCGCCCAGCGGCTCCGTCCGCAAAGGGTTGATACGACGAATTTTTCTGTGCTTCGTACGTGGTCTCTGTCTTACTATCTCATCAAACTATACGAATATGCATAATGCTCTACATACTTTACATTCTATATATCATTCTACGTTAGCGTGCATTTCGTATTCTCGTAGCTTCAAATTTCCCATGAACGCGTAATCATCTGCAGTCTACAGATCAGTGTACTTACGTACACGATGCCGTACACGTAGAACAGTAATTACAGTACATACAACAGTAATTACAGCAATCCTCGCTGTTACTGTACCACCATCCACATACTCGCTATCTCGAATTATCGAATACCCTCGAATGACATAGGATTAATGCTCGGTAATACGCAATCCGGCAATCAGATTACCACCATGTTCGCCTATGACTGTTCCATGAGATCATATCGTAGCCGTAGGATCGCGAGCTACCAAAAAAGGTGGCCGCAGGACGATGACGGTGAATCAGGGAAACAGAACTCGTTCATCGCACGTCCCTTCCTTTTGCGTCTGCATAGCTCGGAACATCCGATCGCTGCTCCAACTTCTTCGCTCAGCAGATCGTTTCATTTCCCTTTCCACGTACCTCGTGGCTCTCTTCGTGTGGCGACACTAAAAATACCGCAAAGAAAAAGAAAAGAAAAGAAAAGAAAAGAAAAGAAAAGAAAAGAAAAGAAATGAAATCATGTCCGCGCACCCGACCAGCGAACAATGAACACACCGTGCTCCATTCCTCGCCCCGATTTGTTATTATCGTCCCGTAGGAGGAGGAGCAGGAGGACCGTACGCGTTGAAGGGCACGCGTAGGCGTACACGCGGAGTGCGTGAGTGCGTGGAGTGTACACGCGACTCGGCCTGTCTACGTGCAAATGTCAATGACGTCTAAAAATAGGCCGCCGAGAGAGTGTACGACTCTCGTTCCTCACTCCGGATATACCGAAACGCCTAGCGAGAATGCTTCTACGATCAAGGATCCATTTGTACCAATGACCTTGACACCGTGGGACTGACGCGAGATTCAGTTATGTAGGACGATGTACCTGGATGATACGATGACGGAGCGTTTTACGGCCTTTGTTTGTTCTACGTTTCTTTCTTCGTGTTGTTCCTGCTGCTTTTTCGATCTTTCTCTCGTATGTCCTGCGACTCGTATTCGGAAGACAGTCACTTGCAACGTGCATGTAACAGGTTCGATAGTATCGTCAAAATAGGTTGTTGGTTACGTGGTGCCGTGCTTACAGCATCGCTCGGAAATAGCGGAATGTGATTGGTCGTTTGGAAAATTGCAGCGTAAATGATATTAGTCGGAAGGTGTGCTGACGATATTTCGATATCTGTCATAAGCAGATACAGCGAGAGGAGAGTAACACCGGTATCGGGACTTGTTTGGAAAACTGGAACGTAATTGACTCGAAGTTTAACTGGATAGCGCTGCTTAGATATACGCAAATAATGTTTCTGAGAGAAAGAAAAATGATACCGCGGTAGATACCGGTGATGTTATAAGCGTTTGACGTTGGTGTGAAAAATTATAAGATGGATGGTATTATTTTTTGGTTAGTTAGAAAATTACCACTTGGCAATAGGTAGTTCTTCTGTCGAATATTAAATATTATTTATTAAATATTCAAGTCCATCGTAGACAGATTCAATAAAAAGTAATAAGACGATAATAACGAGACCGTCAAACACTTCGAAGGAGTTCGGGACATCTATTCGGAAAAATCAGGCTCGGACCGTGAAATATATTCTCCTAACCGATACGATGTAAATCGTTAGGATATCGTAACGTTTTATTTCGATCTCCAGATCGTATGACACGAGTAACATTTTACAGACTCGTTACAGCCACCTTCTAATGGCTGAAATTGACGCGAATGGCATCGTGTATCGTAAAAATAACTGGCTACAAGGGTACACGGACTATTAAACTGTTAAATTATACGATCCTCTCCTCAAGTCTGTCTATACGATCTTCTAGAACGCGTGTCATTGAATCGTTTCAGTCGGCAACAGTCCGACCGAACGATCTGTGGCGGATATAAAAAGTCCAAGGGAAGATACAGTAGTCTGGAATATTGCGTAATATCCTTCTGAACCGTGTCATCACTCGGTCCACGCCTACAAGAGATCTTTCTTCGAAAGCATTAGTTTCTATCGTTAAAACATTCGATTTTACATAACGAGCGCGCTGAAGCTTTTCTCGAAATCATCGCAACGTTATAGTTACGAGACGAAGAACAGACCCGCGATGAAAAAGAAAATACGAAAATCTCGTGCACATAGAAGACACAGGAGGATAGAGGCGCAAGAAGAAGTAGCTGAGAACGTCTTCTCGACATTCTCAACATCTTTCAGAATCTTTCTTCGTTCTACAAACTCCGATACACGCGGTACTTTGACAGTGCCAAATTTAAATTATGAAAACCTTCGCTCGTAAAATGCCACAGCCTGTGCAGTTACACGGTCGGTCGTGCAATTCATTAACGTTGCGTTTAAGTCACATAGCATTTTGGATGCTTCCGATCGTTTAGGCAAAATTTCAACTATTCAAGTAGAAGAATCGCGTTTAGTGGAGGCTACATCGTGAAGATTAGATTCAATGTACAGTACTATTTCAGTGGTCTATAAATCACGATCTCGTGCTAGCTACTTACGCCATCCAAATTCACCGATCTCAAATTATCCAACCAACGACCGAACAGAAAATTTCCGATCGAACGATCGAAGAGATCGGATTTCTATTTGAGTAAAGTTTGCCTACACGCGCGATTTTAGTCCGCCTGAAATCGAACAACTCGATCGATCAAATATTATTGCCCAATGTAAGACGGTGTCTAAACAACGTGGCCACTTCACGCCAGTATTCCGCAATGGGCAAGATTTTGCGTAATTTTGGAACCGTGTCGATGACCTTGTCATACTTGGCTGTAGGTAAGGTTATGGGTGGGAAGACCTTGCTGAGAACTCGCTGGCGACAGAGTTATTAGTCGCTGCTGAAGCGTCGTCGCTTTAATATCAGATCGCCTTTTCATTCCTCTGTAAAGGGACTATGTGATTGCTTCATAAGCGCTCCGACTGTTGGCAAATACAACCTTCGTCGATTCGTCAGGCGCTCGTGTAAAGGGCGATGTCGCGACTCTTGAAGAAAAAATGCTGATTACGAAGCGAGGAACAAACCTTGACCCACCTGTGGCGAGACAACGAGGGAACCTTGACCTGTCTGTTCGAACGTACGGTTGCGCGAAGACGAATGTGGCTGAACGATTCGTGGACGTATCGCGAAATTATTGATGGACGGACGGTTGCACGGTTCGGGGACGCTGCGAGCCAGCGAAAAATGGAACAGCGTTTAATCCATCGAATACGAGTACGTTTCCACGAATCCAAAAACGAAAAAGTTCCCTTCGAACGGGAGAGAAACAGGGGGAAAAAAAAAAGAAAAAATCACGAGGCTAAATACGATATCATTATCGATACGATGCATGTCAGTAAGCGAAGGTAATTTCCAGGTACAAGGTTTGATCCATCCCTGTATTTAATACGCACGCTCACGCGTAAATGCACGTATTTGCTTTTGTAGAGAAAGGTACAGCGTAAACATCGTAGTGAGAGTGGCATGAAAGAGTAGAAGAGCGTTTAGCTCTT
Organism: Bombus confusus; assembly: GCA_014737475.1. NCBI lineage: Eukaryota > Metazoa > Arthropoda > Insecta > Hymenoptera > Apidae > Bombus > Bombus confusus. The sequence continues at coordinate 2,432,176 of JACXIV010000072.1, read as the reverse complement.
CAAATATGCTCTTTGTGTCTGTATCCTTTCTTTTCCTGGAATATCTTATTCGTGAAAAGCAATGGAATACGCAAGATAGGAAAATCATATAGAACGCTAGAAACAAATATCTCAGAAATATTTATATTTCATTCGTATCCATCGAAATAAGACATCTATTTTGGATCGGATATACCCGAGAAGAGCAGCAGCATGATATTACGAATACTGTTCTTTAAATTTCAACGAACTGTTGATTCGAATATTCTTTAGAATTTAACATTTTATGTGTCGTCTACTTAAATAAACTTACGCAAGGAAATTAAGAAACTGATTGGAGAGGTAGTCGAACGGTTTGGCTTCCGAGAATTGGCTTCTCAACTCGGGACAAGCGTTCGCGTATCCGACGAATCCATCGTCAGGGGGATAAAATCGGCATTTTTTTTCGCGAGAGCGGTTTTCCTGCCGATATTTCTGGATTGCCATTGAAAAAAGATGCAACGGTGAAACTGTTTTCATCGCGTTCGTCGTCGCGAGACTGAATCACTTGTTGAACAGGCGGCGTAAAGTGCACGCGGTGCAACGACTATAAACAAAGTCCTAATATAACCACGTGTTAAAGTATCACGGGGTTCGTTGAACCCAGCTTCATTACCGACAATCGAGTTCGCTTCAGCGCACGTGTCTCTGATCGTAACGACGCTATTTCTGCCTCTTGTTTCGTCGTACGTGCTATCGCCGGTTCCTTTAGTCATCACCGAATTTACCTCGAAACACGTTTAATTGCCGTCTTAACGATCTTCCCACTTCCACCAGAACGATAGAACGCTAAACTGAGAACTATAGCTTGTACCTTCTGGTTCATCGAGTGAAATTTTCTACGTATATACGTGTATCGAATTTCTTTCCTGGCAATCTTGGAATTTCTTACACTTTTGCCTCGTCGTGATTGTAAAATGGCTGGAGTTTGCGGTATTTTAATCCTCGGATGATCATTATAGTTTAAACGAGATTTAAGTTACTTCGTCTTTATCAGATCGCAGCAAGATCGATTCTTCCTTGTTTTCGATAAGAGAACTCACTTCGTTTAATCGTTCGTTTCTTGATCATTACGTCGATTTTATGCTAAACGACAAGTTACGCGAATTATGAAAACACGGAATAAATAAACGTTAATTGCAGAATATTTAATTTCCAATATTATAATTAATCACATCATAGATTTTACGTAAAATTTTCTTCAAAATTACCGCGAATCAAACAGTACAGTATTATGATAGTTTCGCATGCAAAACGTCAAACGACGCCCTCGTCAGGAAAACAAAGAGTACAGTGCACTGCAGCGGGGCTTTTGACCGACGACAAGACTGCTCTTTAATTGAGATTCAACTCTTGCCGCGGATAATCGAGTGAGTCAGCGTTCGCAGTTGTCTATCTACCTCCCTTTCTCGTCTATAGGAATTCCAGTCTGACGAATCGATCGACGATGAAAGCAAAATAGAATTTATACCGTTCGATCGAAACGCTTGCCTCAGGCTTTCGTCGTTCGTCATGGCGGATCGTGTATGCACTTACTTTGCTGTTTTCCCTTCCGCTTCCGCTGTCTCGTCGTAAGTCTAAATCCTACTTCCGATACACCGTGATCTTTCGGTCGCTTCCTTTTTACAATTCTACGAACGTCGTATTTTTTCACCAGTTCTGAGAGTACAGGTTCGATATCTCCGTCTATTCTGTATTTACACTGATTTAATTTTCATATATCTTTTGTCGGGCACGAGGAATATAATTTTCACAATTAGCTGTTTCGACGCTACTTGTTACTCTTGTATCATATACATTTTCTATTAATTACCAATGAAATGTTACTAACGAAAGTTACCAACGCACGCCCGGTCTTGAAATACGATGGTCACGGTACAGGTAATTACATCGGCACACCTTAATAAATTTAATAACCTACGAAATACGTGTACCAACTTGCAGGTTGTTCATTGATCGACAAAGTTTAATTTGCCATTAAGCAAGTTTGAATTTCACTGTTCCATCGCGTCCATTCCAACGTGACTATGTCATGTGCTCTTATTAACGTGTTCGTTTCGCGTGTTCCTTTCAACGTGCCCATCACGCGTGTTCATTTTATTGGCAATAAATTCGCAAAATTTTTCACAAGAATGCCGTTCTATTAGCCGCACAATCGCTCTGGCAGGTGGTGGACGCACGATGTGTTCACTTCGGCTAACCTTGGATGCTTGAAATCAATGCGAGTCGCATTGTTCGTTCGAGTAAGCAGTCCGCGAGACCTTGGATCCGCCTTCGTTCTCTGAATTATTAGGGCAACAAACGTCAAACGGTTGATTTTAATTGGTCAGATAACGCGATTGAACGAGCGCCTAACTCCTGACGGTAGCCTCGTTGAATTTCCTCAACCGAGGTCGACGATCATTTAATACTCTCTGTAATTCTAATCTTCGCGTTCTATCCGTCGTTTCGAGCCGCTGTTTTCTCGTCTTTTTAACTCGAGTCAAGAAACTCGAAGACAAGAATCGAAAGGGGGCGAGATCCAAGTCGGAATAGAAATTCGCATTCTCTTGCTAGAAATTGTTCTATCGAATCACGATAATTATTATTATTACGTGTTAAATTACGAATTATTTTCTTCGTTTCTCTCGCCCTTACTATTCCATTATTTTTTCATTACTTTTTCTATTTTTTTTTTTTTTTTTTTTTTCGTAGAAAGCATCTATACTCTTCGCGTAAGAAAATATAGCACGATATAACGTTACAGCGTCCTTGATTAACCAATCGGCAAGAACGTGGAATCAGAGCTGAATTACGGCACCCTTCCGCAGTTAACGAATTTTCGAGCAGCGCTGGTCCGTGGTAAAGTCGATTTTACGTCTGGTCTATTCGAAGGACGAGATGGGAGAAAGAAGTTGAGGCGAGCGATTCGATGATATTAAGGAACGTCGAATTTCGGGATACTGACGCGGATAGAGCAAGGGCGGGCAGTTTAAACATTCTGGAATTCGTCATTCTCAGGGCCGTCTTGTATTCGCGTCCCCTTCACTCTGCTCGATCGCCGATCCAATAGTTCCTGGTCGTTTGCCGGTCTCATTGGGACACGCGGTGAAAGAAACAAGCAGTCGAACGTTTGCGATCGAACATAGTTTGAATCACAAGCGAAGCCGTGGCGATTTTTCATTCGATCTTCTCGACGTAATACTTCGTCTATTTTCACGTCTTATTTTTGTCGTGGGTCCTTCTCGTAGTCCTCGATATTTAGGAAGACTTTATAAACGTTCGTCCGATCTTAAGGAACGCGAAGCGTTACAGTAAATTTGAAATTTCAACGCGGAAGGAAATTTCGTGGCGAAAGGGCAACGAGGAATGCCGATTCTATCGAAAACGCAACCGAGTAGCATGTTAACCTTCGATTGATATTTTTGGGTCATACGTGAGATTCTCAACAGTATGAATTACGTTTAGATTGGATCAACGATAATTTTAGATATCCGATTTTATTTTGTATAATATAACTTACACGATAAGGACTATGAGGATGTATTGACTGTGAAAATACGAAGTGATCGTTGTTTCTGAGAGAGATTGACAATCACGGTGACGTACGTGAAAACTCCGAGCATTTGACCACGCTCTAATATGAATTTTTCAATATATCACGTTTAGTTTCATAATCGATGTAGTTACGACTCTATCTTACGCCACGATACGTTTACGTAACTCGAAAATATATCATCAATTTTTTACAATAATAAACGCAGCGCCTTCTCTGTATTATAATCCGACAAGCATCGCTATAATTTTCAGCTCTTCGTATGCGATGTGCGATTTCAATCTTACGCTCTTGTTCGTTGAAGCAAAATTTCAATACGACGTACTTGCGAGGCCGCGGTTAATAAAAAGCCAAGCTCGTGATATGAAGTGACATTTGAAAAGCCGGGCCTCTGCGTCGTGGGAATGATAGAGCACAAAAGGTTTAGATAAAATGAAAACGTTAAACACGATAATGAGGTTAGTTTATAGCCTAGCTTAAACTGTTTAACGTTCAAAATGTCCATCGTCGAATGTATTCTCAAGGAGAATAAAATTAAGTCCAGACACGTGTACGGCTCTTTCTCGTCGAAAAATCCCAGAGAGTAAGTCTAAACAAAAATTCACAACGAGAATTTAACGACACTGCTGACGCTGGCGAGAGCAATTCGTTGATTCGTCTAATTCCCGTTATAGCCAACCTTGCCCCGGATCGCGTCTCCGCTCCTCCGGGCTAATTCGTATAATTGTTTTTAACAATAGATTAGACACGGGAACGCGGCTGGACCATGTCGTTGGCCCTAGCTGAAACTTCGTCTATGAAGTACGTGATACGTGCGAATAAATGGTGCTTAATCGAATTATACGTTCATCTGTATAAATGAATTCGTCTAGCGTCCCCTTAACCTTCCACGATATATCGAGTCTACGATGTGTTAAGTTACGCCCTCTTAAGTTAAGGTCTTCCTGTGTGTCCACCATCGATTTTTCATGAGATATTCCTCTTAATTTGCCGAAATCTTGTAGTATTTTATCTGTCTATTTTTTAAATTAATAATTCATCTTTATTAAGTACGTACAAACTTCGAGAGAATTAACGGGAAGACGAAGAACGCTCGCGATACTGTTTTATGACTTTCGTAAGAAAAACAGAGCAACTGACAGTGTTAATGCAAAGAAGATCGTCGAGGTCCGAAGAAGAAAATTTAGCGATCCGCTATTTCGGTATAGAAATTCTTGAAAAAAGAAATGGTATTGCTCTACGCAAAGGAATGCGAAGAATCTGTAGGAGAGGAGTCAGGAAGAAGATGAGTTACAATTTACGTAAAAAAATATATTTGATTCTACGACATTCGACAAAAACGACTAACTTAACTTCCTAAATTATACGTTCCTAATCGCAGAGAAATCGCACGCGATTCCAATCGTCCCTTTCAGATTCCTCCAAAATTCCCTAGTAACTTCTTTTTCGACGTCCCACGGGAATCTCCAATCCTCGATCATCTTTCACGACTCCTGAAAGATCAAAAACCACTTTAACATTCGGATTTAAACATCTTCTTTCAGAGATATCCTTCGTTCAGTATTTTGGAGATGCACGAAAATAATCCAATCTCAACACACGTATTATTTACTAAAACTAAATGATCAAACGCTATTTACATTTTAATAACAATTCGAGTCACACAGAGCAGTACGGTTGATTGTTAAAAAATTCAAAAGTCGTTCAAAAAATTTGACTTTGTACTTTAACATCCTCCGTCGCACACACACACACACACACACGCACGCGCGCGCGCGCACGAGTTAAATTCAGATTATTCGGGAAGAACGCAATCGTCGTCGATCGAGAAAAAACGAATGAAATCATCTGCCACCTTTTTTTTTCGTCCTCCCGCGTTTTTGCTGACTTTTCCGTTTCTCTCTTTTTCCCGTCTCTTTTTCTCCCTGATCGACGATCATCCGCAGTTTTTACCGAGCGCAAATACGATGTCTGAGCGCGTGCGGCCGAGGTTGTAAGTCTGTAAGGATCAAGGTTAATCCGCATACATGCGCGTGTTCGCGGCTCGCGACGACTTTCAGCCGCGTATTTACAGTTATCGGTTAGGTACTGTGGAAATCTCAGTTTATCGAGCCGCGTTCTGCCGTAGCAGCGAATTAACATTTCAATTTCGACCGCTTACGCCACCGCACGAACCCCTTTTGCCTTTTATGACAAATCGTTCCTAGTGTTTGTTCACGAGGATCGCGCGGTAGAGGGCGACAGAGAAAGTTGTTGCCTGAACGAGCGTTCGCGCGAGAATTTCTCGCCGATTCGACCCAGTTCAGTTCTGAACATCCATAGAGACCGAGGTAAGTGATAAGCTGACCGTAATTCTTTGCTCGCTGGTCGAATAGCTTTCTATGAGCGAAAGTATGATAACTTAGATATTTGCGATCCTATGATGATGCGATGGAACAAGGAAGGATTCGGAATGTTCGCCGTTTCGCCGGCTTATTTTACAAGTTCGAAGAATTCTCTTAATTACGATGAAAACGATCAATGAAAAAGTATTTCGGAGCGTGGAAAAGAAATAGGCGTTTGCTGTAAACACATAACGTTAGCGAACCAACAGATTCTAGGAAACATCGATCGAATATTATTTTTATAATTTTTCCTTCTTACAGCGAGTCCTTGAAATTTTCTCTTCTAACACTGGCCTGAATTTACGAATATTTTGAGTCGCGACACTTTTGAAATACTCTTTTATAAATAAATAAAGTGTCTTGTTTGTCCATACGCAACGGTATATATTCCATGTATATATACATATTGTAATAACATATTTGATATCAATATATGTATATACACACATTGTATATATATATAAAATAACTGGCACATCGTCATCCAGATGTAGTACATTATCGAAGGTTATAACAATTCTCCTTCGTTATTCTGAGAAAAGCTACGCTTAATGAAACCAAATGGACGACGTATTAGACATACCTTCAACATAAATAAACTCTAAATCCTTCCACGGAAGGACAAGCACACGCTGTGTGAAACGTGCAGGTAAAAAAATCGCGTGTAATCGTAGATAGAAGCGTAACGAGGAAATTAGGTCAATGACGAAGGAATATCGAAAGGAGAACGAAGCAAACGAAGAAAGAATGAAAAACTGGCTGCGAAAAACCGAAGGAAGAGACAGTGGATGGTGGTCGATTGTCGAAGAGGAAATGTCGCGTCCCGATCTTGAACCCTCTGGTTCGCCTCGCTGCTCTGGCATTCTCGTCCTCGCCGCTTCTGGTATTTGAATCGCAAATGGAACGGCCGCTTTGCTCGCTTTAGACTACTGCCGCTTTCTGTGTCAAGGATACGAACTTTCGGTCAGGGTACGAGAAGCCGGTTCATCTTCGATCACTGGACCTAAATACCCTCGCTTATTAACTGTCGCAGAGGACGTCGCGTCGTTTTCTATCTATAGAGTTCCATCTTATCGGAATAGGTTCCGTTTCATTTGACGTCGTGAAAAGGCTAAGGAGAACTTGCAAGGCGAAGGGAGTTTGCCATGCATGTCCGTGGTCGGATAAAGTCGAATAGATTCACTTAAAAAGCAGACGAAACTTTTGAAATTTCGATTCTACATTCTTCGCGGTTTCAGCAAAAATTCGATCCGCGGCGAGTCATCGGCAAGTATCGAGCTTTGGAACACGCTATCGAATATAACGTTAGATATTGTACAAAAGATTGGAAGTTTGATGTGACAAATGTTGCAAATTCTTGGCAGTCAAATGACAATTTTAATTTTATTGATTTATTCAAACGATAATCAAATTTTGTTAATAAACAAGAATGAAATTGCGGAAGGTTTGAAAGCTGCAAAAGAATAAGCGCGAATGTCGAAGTTCGGCTAATAATCGTTAATAAATTTCAGCAGCAAAGAATAGCGAAACGCTCGAAAGGATGAAAGGTGGTGAAGAAGAAACGTAAGTGTCATACTCGTGGTATTCTTTCGATTTGAAGCGCTCTCGTCAGCGAAGAAGCCGTTCATACGATTTGTCAGCGACGCAATGATAGCTTGATTTCGCGGTCGTCACGCTACTTACGATAGAAGGTAACGTTTAACGTGAACTTTGCAAGGTTTCCGCTCCTTGACTCGTCAGGCCGCACAGTCCTTGCTGACGTTGTGACCGTAAGTGATAACCCATTTCTCAATACGAATTTATCTTCGACGAGAGAAAAAAGAACCTCGTGCACGGATAATACGGTGCTTGAAAAAATTCCGTCAAAAATATTAAATGTAGATAGTTGGACAGATAAACGGCAGTCGAGGACGCGCGCAAGTTCAATTGGAGGCGCTTGCAAAACCTTGCTTCTGTTACAAGTATACACGTACGTGAGTACGTGACTCGAGAACCGAATTTTCACCCGTTTCGACTAATTTTCTCAACGATACGTCGAAGAAGCTTTATACGTTCGAAGTTTAATTCCATTCGAGTTGAAGCATCGAATTTTCCTTCACTTACGAATCTTTAAAAAGTAGACGAACTTCAAGAAATTACCAATTGATTCCGATTGATTTTAAATTGATCTCTGTCGGTTTACCCAAATCACTGGAAATCATTAATTTGACGAAGGATCGAACGGATGGAAATTATTCGTATTTCGTAATCCTTTCCTCGTGTCTATGTTTGTTAAGAGTCGAGTGTTAAAAAGTATTAAGCTACTCGAAAGTTCAACGAATCGGACAGAAATATTATAATTCCGCCGAAAGCCCAGAACGCTTACCAAACAACGTTTTCGTTTACTCGAAATGTCACGACAAACTTTTAACTTCTTTGACATCGTCCTACGTCGCTCGGTTTGCCCGATGATTCTAAATCATACGTAAGCTCGTCACGTATAATTCTAAGACATCGGTGAAAATTCCGCGAACAAGCTTGCACCGCGCAAACATCTCGAATTAATGCACTCGGACAAAGTGATTCTCGATAGTGTAATGGACTACCGCGGTGGCTTCTATTTGCGGCAAATTGCATTATCTAGCGACACGTGGTGCGATGACGTGAAATGGAATCGATAAATCGTTCGTCCGCCGGCTGCCGCGCGACTAACCATCGATCGTTGTTTGCTCGAATTACGTGACGTCAATTGACCGCGAATATTCGGCGACGTAGCTCGACGAAAAAATTCGCTTATCCTCCGAGCCTCCCACATCGAAATTCCAACAACGACAAATTTAATCAAACTCGATATTCGAACCTGACGGCTACGTAGCTTGTTGAAAATTTTCTACAGACAAGTTAGGGAAGATGGGGAAAGCTGAAAGTTCTTTTTCGGTGTCTAATTTCATTTATTTTCTTACTATTTCTTGCGATTTTTTGTTTCACGTTTGTCGTTAACGAGATTTGCACGAGATTTTATTAGTTCCACAGTATTTACCTATTACCGTACTAATTGACGGTTTCAAGGGCAAAAAATTGTCGAGACTTGGAACATGCGAAGTTTATTCAGCGTTATATCGAGCACGAGTTTTTAATATCGTAGCAGATAATGGCCGAATATTCTTTCCAGATTACGAATTCTTATTTGTTTCTTTTTTTCTGTACGTTGTTTGAAAAATTAACGAGAACTTCCACTGATACAAAATCGTAGTTTGGATAATAAGTAATCGTTGAGATTTGAGAAGACATGTTCATGGGATGTGATACAAAGTTAAACTATGTCGAATATATAACGTTGCAATTGTTTCACGTCGTCGAACACGTGACAAGTAACAGCTAGAAATTATTCCTCGATTTCAAACTCTTACTCCCTCAAATTGTACGAGCTTAATACAAGTTCTTACTAATCTAGGCCGATGATTTCAGTGATAAAAGACTGTCAAGGAATTAATATCGATCCGAGGAGTCATATTCGTGGAACGTAATATGACATTAAACTATGTGGAACTCGATTATGCGTGTGTTTGATATCGTGTCTAGCAATAACTTAGCGTTCACGATATGTATCTAACAGACCAGCGTTGATTCTCTGACAAAGTTTAAAGATCCATTGAAACGAACAGCGGATATTAAAATTACTATAAATAATTTAAATGAATTCAATGCTGCGCTATTAACATTCGCTATCTCTTCGTATGTTATTTCGTACATTCGATTCGACTAGAAGATCGCTCGTTCATATTGCACGATAAATATGACCTAATTGTTTACAGCGAAGTTTCCATATTTCAAGACGAATCGTATATCTTCCGATGGATTTCATTTCGAAATGGATACACTTTGTGAGAAGATCGTTAACGACGAAGAGATACGCGAGCCGCGTGTTCGACTGCAAAATTTCATTTTTGAAACGATTCTCAAGGCCTTGGAATATAAACGCGTTTTGCTGGAAGGTGGCCGCTTAATGTCTCTCGTGATCGAACGATCGGGAATTTTCAAGCCGGAAGTAATTAAATCCGTTTCTTAATGATACACAGGCTGCTTCGCGCGCGTGTACGATGAAATATCAGGCGAGGTAAACGCTAGAGAACTTCTACCTTGAGCTAATAAGCTTTTTATGTGACTGCGATGTAGATCAGCGAACTTCTATCATCCGGCATCGATATTTGTCGATATCAGTCGACGTCTTCCTTAGATTATCGACGCGTGATTCTAAACTTCCACCGATATTGAGAAATATTTTTTACATAACCCGCGTAATCAGCACGATAGAATCAATTTGGTTTCGACGGAGAAACGCTACGAATAATGTTAAAAATCTGCGGTAACGAAATTTTAACGAAAACATAGCGGATAAGCTTGGTAAAAATTGTAAGATAATCGCCAGTTGAGTCGTCTTGGATTCAAGTTTCCCTTGAAACAACTTGTCCATTCCTTTCCACACGAATAATTAGCATATCTCGGCCTCTCCTCGAACTTTGCTAGGTTCTATTGTAGACTATACGCGCTAACGGTGTATACGATCAATATATTTAGCGAATAATGTTATAAATAGCAATGTTCTATAGACTTCATCTAATAAAAGTAGCTTGGTGTTGCGGGTGAATCAAAGAAAATAGATATTGATCTTTTCGTATCTTTTATTTATAAAGTATATTATTTCGAAGTATATCAACGCGAACTCTTCTTAAAACTATTCGAAGCGACCACCTTACGCGACGGCGGTATACCGATGATTAAGAAAATTTGCAACGTGTTATTTTAGAAAACTTAGTGATACCAGCGTTCGTAGGAAAAAGGCGAGAAATTCCACGAAATATTTATCGGCAGAAAATAGTCACCGCTCGATACAGTAAATGACGCTCTGACGACAACATAAACAATTCCGTACATTGACAATTACATAACTTAATGCATATGCAATCGCTTTTATACACGTGTCCGGTCAACAATGTATCAATATATTTCAATGCAAATAGAACCGATTCTACGTCAATAATTAGCAAACGACAACAATAATTGCGATTCGTTTGCAACTGCAATCCTTCGTAATCGTCGTGCAGATGAACAAACAATTAAGTTTCACTCGCCAAAACAACTCGCTTGCTCCAGCGCCTCTCTTCTCCGTGCTCCTCGTTTCGAAGCTTCTTTCTTAGGACGTTGGAACGATCGAAACGGCGAAAGATCGCGCGTTTCCGCTTCGAGTGAAGAATGAAGGCTGTCCTTGATACCGGAGTGCCAACAGAAACTACGAAACATAAGACTAAAATATTTCAGTATGCTTGGGCCGTGCACGATTCGTATACAATCGACTGGGTGCATTATTGACCGTGTGCCAGACGAGCCTCGACGTACGCTTGCTGCCGAAAGTATTTGAACACGCGTTATTACACTTCCATAATTCGAAATTTCCATAGCGCCGCAACTAGAGGCTCGTCCATCGCGATCAGATCGGCAAAATTTGAAAGAAATCCGAAGATGCGCGTGTAAGTCTCAAGATGCTTATCGCGTGCATTTCGGAAAGGTCAGCGCAGTGTCTGAACGCACTCGGTTACTCGCTAATAATAAGCCACGATGTCTATCTTTGGTACCAATGACATGTTTACGGCTATCTATGCTATAGACATACCAATTTACTACTAAATGTGTGGTCGCAGTAAATATCTCGCAACTTTTATGTACATTCCCAGCTTGGTTTCAAATTCTGCAAAGCGTCTCGCTACAGCGCCTAATAAAGCCTCGATACGTTTTACGTAACACGCATGCTGAAAAGTTTTCTGTGACGTTGAAACACTTTCGTCAGCCGCCGTGCGTAGAATATCGCCACGGGTCTTTTATTCGACGCCGGTTCCGCGCCTCCCTTTAAACGGTGATGTACCGCTTAAACGAGCATCGACGTATTTAAAGTCGCGATATCGATGCGATCGGCGGATAGAGGAACAATGTCAAGACCTTCGATTTTCGCGACACACACACAAGGATTTGTAGAAGGGAGAAATAGATTCGTCGTTGAGCGTAAGAATAGTTTACGGTGGAAGAACGGGGTGGAGGGAGAAGCAGGTGCTTCGACTTTTTGCTAGTTGGACAATCCTAATGGAATTTCGATTCGTTGGGACAAATAGCACGAGATGTCTAGTAATTGAATATCAAAGAAGTATCAATTTTTGTTAACAGCCGAGTTGAAATGGCGTTTCGTATATGGAAATAAATTCCGTAGGGTGTCCGGTAATTGAATAGTGCGAACATATAACTTCCTGTCGATCGAGGGGTTCAAATGGAATGCCATTTTGTGGTAATAAGTGCCGTAGGATGTTTCGGTGGTTGAATAATAACAGAATGATTTTTTACTAATTACGAGAATCGGAATGAAATTTCCCTTTGGCAAAGTAAATGGCGTAGGAACTGATGTTTCCAGCCCACGCTGCAATTTTCGTTTATTCCTTTTAATTCGCAGTTTGTTTATCCGGCAGCAACATCGAGATTGAAACCGATATCACGGATAAAAATACGCGTCTCGGTGGAAAATTGAGCAACGCACGAAACTCGAGTCAATTAAATAAGTCGCCGAGATGAACCGACCGCAACCAGTCCTGTCTCGTATTATAAGGCCGATTAGGTAGAAGTCAGCTTCGAACAGCCTTAACAACACCTTCGCGCACGTTGCTTCTTTTCACGTAACCTTGCCGCCATTATCTAACCAGGAAACGTCCTATTGACTAATATTGTTTGCAATACCATTATTATATCATCGCTGAGGTGGTCATTATTGCGTAACTTTGCTGTTGCTGATACCTGAACGGCATACCACAATCTTTATCGAGGTTTTATTGCCCGTTTAACGTCGTTCTAGTTGTTTTTATCGCTCTCTTTTGGAAATATGTAATGTTACTCATAAGAGAGAGAGAGAGAGAGAGAGAGAGAGGGGGGGGGGGAGAAAATTAAAACAAAAGTTACTTTCTTCATTTTTAATTGTTTCATTTTTAGTTGCGCGACTTTGGATTATGATTTCAATCTCCGATAGATTTATCATCCATTCAGCTTCTTAGAAATAAAAGCAAAACGAATAGTCACACAGACAGGAATTCAAATAAACGAAGGTTCGTTCTCGAGAAGAGTGTGGATCATCGATGAGGTATGCGAGCTTCCGAGTAGGAACGAGAGAATTCAGTCCACTTTCTTGCCAGACTTTTCCTCTGAACCAAATTATTCATACCATAGATACAGGATACTACCGAGATACTAGAAAATTTCTTGTTCGGAAAATATATCGAACACGGAAATATCCAACAAGGAAATCAATTTATAAGCGTTATACCAGTAGTCCGTCGGATTAGAATAATTTAAACAGAAACAATTTATGGATAAACTCTGCGATAACTTTTCTAGATTTTAATGTTCTCCTTTAGGAAGCTCCCAGCTACCAAATATCTACCGATCACTACCAGCGAACTGATCTACCGGCACGTAGAATCGTCGTCGAACATTAGAAATTCCGGTGCGTAAAAATTTTTACGAGAAAATTTGCCGCAACCCTTTTAGTCGTCCTTAGAAGCTTACGTCGACGTTAATTTCGCTACTCGTCTCGTATTTAAATTCTGTAGAAAGCGCATCGTCTATTGGCACGTGGACTCGTTGTTCTACTTTAAAAATATATAACGTACTTCTTACGAAACACTTCCCAACAGTTCCATCGTGCTCGAAAGGCGCGCACAAAACTTACCAAAAATATTCTTCCGAACCTCGCTCGATCCCCTTTAAAAGCCACCGACAGCAATCGGAAGCTCTTCTACCCGTCTCGTGCCACTACTTTTAACTTTAACCTGCTTGAAACGCACCTACACAAAATCTGTTGGCACGTCGGACCAATGCCTGTCCCCTTCTCCTTGCCGCCACTCGTGTATCCCTTTGCTTGCCTGTTTTCGCATCGATCCCGGCGAATGCCAAGAACGGCTGCTTCGATCTCGCGGATCGCCCGTGACCCCGGCTGCACTTTCCGCGCGCAACCCCCGTGCGGGAAATTGCGATCTCACCTTCGCTCGACGGCAATGCCAGCCAACGACCTTGGCCTTGCCCGAATAAGACGCAGCCTTGGCGACCGAGCGATCGATGCGACCGCCACCGCCAGCCGGTGCAACTGCAGCCGGGGGAACTGGATCCGAACTGGTTCTCACGTGTTCCCGGTTTAGACGCATCGCGTGCTTTCGTCGTATATGCCACGTCCACCGGCCATCCTCCGATCTCGAAATCCGCGTCACGTGTCCAACACGGTGGCGGAGACGAGTTCCGTTTTCTCTGCCCCCTCTCTGCCGGCCTTCGTGTTCTTTCCGCCTGTTTCTTAGCTTCTTTCTTTAGAGATAGTTTCTTATATCGAGAGAAGATGAAACGTTGCGTCGGTTTCGAAGCTTCGTGCAAGTGCGCTGACTCAACGATATCAGCACACACGCCAAGATACGGGGAATTTGTTATTTCCGATCGGCACAGTTGCGTCGGTAGATTCGGTGGGTGTTTGGGTTAGGCTTAGAAGATCACGCGGATTCCTTTTATCGTGGCAATAGTTTTTAGCTTCGTTTCTTCATTAGCCGATGTTACGTCGACGTTGCGTTCACGCAACTTTTCATTTCGATGTTTCGTTCGGCCGAGCTACGGTTTGCCATCGCGTTTGCGTCGTAATCGCGAAGAGGAACTTCAGAAATTTGCTCGATATCTGCCTCGTTATCGTTTACGCTCATCCGTCCGGATCTTGCAATTCTATAGAAATTATAGAAATTGTTTTCGTACCTCCGCTTTATGTAACGGAGTTCTGCGATTATGTGTCTATCATCCTTACGCGTGTTCCGTAACTCGATAAAACGATAATTTGCTTCCCTGACGAAAGTTAATGCGACGGAACGACAGATAGTTACGGATTACTCTATCGGAAACAGAAGGAATGAAATTTCTGTGCATTCAGGGTTAGATTGTTCGTGTCGCGTTAGAAATGATGAAGCTACTGTACAGGAAATTGATCGAAACACGAAATTGACACGCAGGATAAAGGTTAAACTCTTCTTAGTAGTTTCATGGATCGAATCACGATCGATTGTCGTTCATTGGATCGATTACCGTATCTTGCTCCTACTCTATATTTGGATTTATTGTATAAGGTGTGCCGTGGTGTAGGTCAGGAATAATTTGGCGTTGATTTCTTCAGATTTGGCTTCCGAGTGGCGTAGTATTTTCAGTGATCCTGCGACGAAGTGGAAACACCGAATCGAAAATATTCTATTCCCGTTTTAGCTTAGTTTTATGTAACGTGATTATATTATTCACAAACCGTTGTCCCGGAAGAATAGTGACGTAACTGCGAAAGAAGTAATTTTCTAGGAGATCACAACATTTTATTTAATCATGCCCGTATTTAAATAATACAAAACTGTTTCGTATTACATAACCTTGGATTCAAAGAAAATTACACATATTCTAGTTATTCTGTTTTGTGAAAGAAATTAAATATCTATACAATTATACACAATTTTACAATCGTGTCGTTGGTCTTTCAATGTAGTGACACGAAGGATGAAAAGAGTCAAAGTATAAAAAGCTACACTATGATATGTTTGTGAGTAACAGTGAACAAGTAGTAAGTATTTTAATAAATATGAAAAGTAACAAGTATCGCAGAACAATTCTGAGAAACAACGAGAAATAAACAGTAGTAATAACCAGTGATTTTGACAATTCCAATTTCCCCTCTCTTCGACCAGAAATTACGGCTATGAAACTAATCTGCCTCGTACTATTTTGCCTGATCAGCGTCGCAACACACGACTGCTGGATCATCGTAAACCGTGAGCGAAAAACCGCGGATCAGCAGAAGATCTCTAGCATTCTCGCCGAGAATCGCCCTGTCCTCGGTTTCGAAGAGTCTTTAATCAAATTGCATAATGTTATGCGAGATGCGATGACGCGATAGCGATCTTCTCCTATTCGCGACACGCGGTGTCAGTTCTTCTGGATAATTTTGCAGAAAATGCGAACGTAATACCGACGTTTATATTCGAGATTCATGAATAGAAACGATATACAAGGGGTTTTATTTCAATCTTTCCACGATATCTACGAGATTGATGGCCAATGAAAAGAGTATTTCAAAGGAAAGTTAACCTATACCGAGGGAAATCTGATACAAGGGATGTTACGGCAGATATACGATTTTAATTTACGTGAAATATAAAACTCTCAGGATCTACTCTGGCTTTTATCTTTATTCTTATATAGTTTTTATAACATTTTTCTTCTATGAGAATTTGTACACGTTCCTTTCATACGTACGTACGTGTAGGTGGAAGTAAAGCTCGTAAAAGAATAAATTCATAACGCGTCGACTGTTCCAGATAAAATTCGCGTTTGCTTTAGAGCGATCGAGTTATTTCTGCGTGCATATATTTCGGACTAATTATGTTATAAGCAAGTAAAGTGCCAATCGAGTATCGTGCATATTCAATTCGATACAATTACTATAATTCATATACGAGCCCTCTGATGGTAGAGGTAGAGAGATGTAAATCTTTCAGAAGTAAGTGACAAATCCACGGAAATTTCTGAAATCCACGATCGTCCTATCGAATCCTGCAATTCCGAAAATTACGAAATAAGATTTGAATGAAAATTCCCGTAATAGAGAATCGATCGACGTTAGCGCGCCCGATTAAAACATTGTCTCTTTGTGAAAAAACGGAGAATATAACTCGTATTAAGTCACGTTATTCCCCTTCGATTATTGTCTGAAAGAGAATCTATCAGAGAAGAAGAGTAACCCTGAACCATTTATTCCGTGTCAGCTTCGAATGAAAAAATTTCTTTATCTCGTTTTAACATGTTCGTCGTATAAGAACAAGAGCAATGTTGGATTTTGTAATGCAATCGAAAGTCGAGGGCGAGCCAATCGAGAACGCGATCGATAATGAGAAACACGATTGCGCGTGTCAATAATTTTCGGCAATATATCTCTTGTCGCCGATTGAATCGATATGCGAAACTCGTGAAGTTACCAGGCTACCAATTACGCTCGCACACGAGCTTCGTGTATACGGCTGAATCACAGTCGTAAATTTGTATGTATCGCGGAACGCGTGTTTTACCTGTTCCGCGTATCTTCTGATAAAATACACGCGTAAGTACAACATCGTTCGTAATTTTAAAGCTTGTATTTTAGCAGCTATAAGACTGGTACTTTTTCTTTGGAGGTAAATGTCAGCTACGATTTAACCTTCTGCCGAGGTTAAAGTTAACAGTTCCTTTGCGCTGTGTGATTAATGCGAGCAAACGGCGATTTCAGCTGCAAGCTCCCGTTGAGAAAAACCTAACGCGTTATTTGCGACGAGATTTCCTCCTCGATCTACGGTGATCTGCGTTTCGTGCGAATTTTCCACGCTTCGCTTTCTGCATCGCGTTATACGCGTACGTCGAGCTTTGTAAAATGCCAAAACAGTAAGAACATACGTAATGTTGTAACTGATGCAGCGTAAAGCGTCGAATTACTTTACTCTGCAAAAACGCGTTTACCGGGTTTCCCTATTAAAACGCAACGTTACCCACGATCTCCTCGAACGAAGGTGTTTTATCGCTCGTTTTACGTTTCCATCAAGCTTCTCGAATGGCTGCTGTTCCAAATTGCACCTAATCCACAGGTAGCAAGTTTCTACACCTAAAAATACACCTTATCCCTCAAAAACGTGCAGATTCCTCTATAAAAGCGCAACTTTACTCACGGCCTCCTCGAGTTAAAGATTTTATCACTCGTACCACTCGTTTCCTCTAAACCTCTCAATTAGCTGCTGTCCAAGGTTGCATCGGATCGATAGGTAGAAGATTTACAGTTACGGGTGACGCAGTTGCCGGTTGGCAAGAGACGAATTACCTCGTAATTCCGCGTTAAACGGCGCCTTTGCTCCACGTAAACGCGTTCACCAACACGCATTCCTATCTCTACATGTATTGGCCGTGTGCATTTATATGTGGAGAGTGAGAAGCTCGGGCGCGCACGCGAGCTGAGCTCTGGGACATCTCTCTTCTCTCCGCCGCGGCTCGTCGTAGGAAGGTTCCACGGCGACCGACGACGGGTGTCGGTGGCACGGAACGCTCGACGTCGACGTCGTACAAGGACAAGGCCACGTGGTCACGGGCGGCTGGGACGGACACGTATACAGATATATCGGCTACCAGTCATGCTACACCGCCACCATCGCAACAGGCTCGCCTATAATCGACACCGTTTACCATCGCTGACCTCTCCGCGGACCTCTACCCATCGCGTCGATCCGAAGCAATCGAAATCACAGGGGTAAACCTTGTCGTTTTCAAAGACCAGATCAATTTTCCCAGGATTATTCGTGTTTCACGCGGAGAAAGAATTTCGCTGAGAAATCGTTCCAACTTGCTGATTCGCGTCGATCTTTCATGTTTTTAGACGAAATTGGATCAATTTTTTTTGAAATTATTCGTATCGCGCGTGTGCGTGTGCGCGTGTGTGAAAGGAAAACAGCTTGCTACGGATTCTAAGAACGATGAACTTTGTTGCTTTCGAGGGAAATCGGAGAAATTTCTCGAGCAAAGAGTTTTATCAACGAATCTTTCGAATTTCGTAATTCTTATTGGGAAGATTCTGACCGCCGTGTGTCGTCGTACGTTACGAAAGAACTTTTTTCGCGAATCCGCCGAGTTTCGTGATTCTTATCGAGAAACTTTAAGCACAGCGAGGGAAAGTGAATTTTTTTCGAGCTCTGGAGAATTAGGAGAACATGTGTCTCATATTACAGAAGAATTTTATCGATGAAGCTACCGAATATCGTCGAGCTTCGTTATCTTTTTTTGCTGGAGATTGTAGCAACTGTTTGAAAGTTATTCCTGTTACTTGCTCGAGACGATCTGACACGTAGAAGAAGCGTGAACTGCCGTAGAATGCCGCTTATTTCGGTGAAGTCTTAATTGGTGTCAATTAACTCGTTTAGTTTCTCCACGTTAAATCATTGTCCCCCTATATTAGTTTGTAACTGCTAGCGAGAAACGAACCGAGATTTCGTTAACGTAGCAATAGACGTATGGCAAGTTAGAAGGCGGAAGGAGTATTATATTTAGGCAAATGACTCGCGTTTTCGATAAACACGCTATTATATATTCTACTTTTTAGCTTGGGAGTTTGTTTTTATTACGAAACATCGTAGCGCGGCTGTTTGTTAATTTCACAAAATTAGCAATCCCAACGACTGTGTAAACGATCAGCGTATAATAAAGATACTGCGACTCGGTTGCCGAATTACGTACAGTTGCCGTCGTGTCTGATCTTTACGAACCTATTTCACTTACGGCTGAATTACACGGTCAGCGACGCGCTTCAAATATCTGTCACGTGTTATCGCAGAAAAGGACGATAAAAATAAATATGACACTAGTAGAGAACACTTTTTTTTTCACCAACGTAGAATGGCGTATACTACACGTGAACTATATACTACACGTGAACGTTCCATACGTAATTCTAACGTTCGGTGCTATAATAGAACATCCATAAATATCCTGCGCCCAGGTAATCGATACTATCCCGCTGCAACACAGTTTCACGTATAGTGCCACACTGATACGTACAATACGGTTTAATTATGTGCCAAACAATAGAAAACGCGAATCGTCTTCTTGCATTTCGCGCTTTAAATTTAAACGTTTCATCATTTCAGATTTATTTTATCAGGCGCAATGGAAGTTTCTTGCGAGTCTGTGCTGCTCTATCCTTTTGTAACGTCTCCTTCAACCGCGAGACAAATGTCTGCGCTGTTTAAGTTCTCGATGATTCCCACGCTTAGGTTAATCGTATCACGAATGGCCGTGTTTCAAAGTTTAACGTATCTCGGCTGGTCGAACGATCTCGTTCTAAACCGAAACGACATTTTTATCGGTTAATTTCGTTTAACGATTGTCTTAGAGCCGATCTTGCCTGTAGTATCGTACGAATGTTGACTGCCTGTTAACGTTATCAATTTATCACGCGCACAAAACATGTTCGCCTCCGTTACCTTACTCCGTACGACAGGATCGTTTTAACGGAATTTTGTGTATCGTTTGATCATTTTAATAGAATCAATTACCGAAGATCGTATAATCCCTTCGAGCATAGTATACTTTTTAATAATTCCAATAGCCTCCTCGCCAGTCTTTCCGAAAATCACGTTTCTATCAGTACTTAATTCCAATTTTCCAATAATATTTCTAACCATTTCTACCGATTATTTAATCGGTTTCCATTCAAATATTAAATTCAATGAAATCGAACGTAAACGCTCTGCCTCTCAACTTATCGTGACGGTATATAATATACGTAATTCTACTTAATCGTTTCTTAAAAGTTGTCTCGTAGAAATAATTTTGTTCGGCGACGTGTAACGTAAAATGTGTCGCGAAATGACCTGTACACGCAGATCGCGCCATTTTCCACGCATCCGTACTTTTACGTTTCTTCCTTTCTCGAGTAGACCGAATGCAACTTCCTGACAACTGCGAGACGTCGACAGACCGCATCAGCGCGCAAAAGTCGCGTTTCTCGCACCTATACCGCTCAAGGACCCGGGCAAGGAACACGACGAAGATCATGCTATTGTCACGGCCTTGAGAGACGACGCACGTGTACCCGCGCGACGTCTCGCATCGGCCTTGAAATTTGTACGGATCGACAAGTTTCGTGGTGGCCCCTCGCCGCGCGGTTACCAGCGTCTACATTCTTACAGAGATAATCTTTGCTTGCGGGAGCTGCTGGAGCGGCCGATAACAATGCACTTTTCACTGACTCGAGTCTTTGCCGCGTAGACGCTGATTGCGTCATCTTCCACGTATCCTCGTGGATCAATGATATATTCTAGACGGCGAAACGTCAGGAATTATGGTATGGTTTTGAGGGAAGAGAGACGAGATACGTTAAGTTGGTGTTTCTTATCAGTTTCGACGATTTATTGGCCGCACCGTGAACGAAGGTGAAAGATGGATAGTACGTGGAGTTTCGTCGATTTTATGACACAGCCAGGCGAGAATCGGTGTACAGTCGATTTCAGAAATAGCATTCTATGTGCGAGATGCTCTTCTTCTTGTTTATTTTTGAGAAAGCGTATCCTTTGAAATATTTTCTTCTTTCGCTGACCACGGATCGATCGTAATTAAACAAGTCCTGCCTAGACCGCAAAGAAATGATAATTTCAAGAACTTCAGCCTCTTCGAATCACCGATTGATTATTCGACTAGTCGATTATCGCCAATTATTTATCACCGATTTGAATCACGCGAGTCCCTCCGTCATGTCTCCGTAAATTGCGCCTAAAGCTTCCCAACTTCTTCGTAGAATAAAATAAAATATAACAAGTAAAATAAGCGAAAGATAAAACTAAAGTATAATAAAATTCCGTGTTCCAAGAACAACATGTAACAAACGCGACAAGACCGAGGTTTCGGAACGGTCGGCTCGCATCGCTGATCGAGCTGCGCCACGCTCGCTTTAACGTTTTCACGTACGATCTCTGACGTGTCCGGTGATTACATAAAACGGTTCTGCCCTTGTCCCCTCTGGAATGATCGATTGGTCTCGCGTTTTCTGGCCGCGGATTACCGCGACCGCACGCCTCTAAACGGATTCTTTGGCGGCCAGCGACGAAGGTTATCTGGCCGAGTGTCTTTACGTAGACCGTACACTATCGTTCGTAAATACTGTACAGTTTGCTCAATTTCTAGCAACGGTATTCGAATTTCATTAAAGTGTTACAAATGAACGATGAATTAGCATTTCTTACCTTCTTACGAAATCACGATTGTAATTCGTGTATGTAACGCGACTGACATTTAATTGAGAAATTGCGGAATCCAGACGCAAAGAGTTTATCTGCAAACGACGAAATAATTCGACCAGTTTTATCAATTACACAAACGTCTATTCCGTTAACGCCTGGTGCTTCTCAAAATCAATTTGGGGAACAAAATCGTCGCAATTCGATATATTCGTAATTTTCCAATTAATCCTTTTCCCTCTCGTCATTTTCCATACAACTATATCGTTTTTTCTTTTCACGTTAAAAAATATCTCAAGCTTGAACGAAGTATACAAAGATTCTTATTCATACGCGCGATTCCTCCTTTCGACGTCGTGTTGACAACGTCTGTTCCTCTAAACCGCTACGAGTCCTTTTCGATTGGTAAAATTAGATGGAGATTGAAACATAAAAGTTGGAGGATCGCGACACAGCTAAAACGCATCTTGTTAGAAACAAGCAGATACTCGAATACTTTTGAACGATAATGTATGTGGTAGCAGCGTGTGTTGTACGCGCGTGTGTGATTTCGTTATCGAGCGCGATATCGGCGTGATTCAGCGGGGACGAGTTCAAGTACGGATCCAGAGCGTCGACAGATCTTAACCTCGAGTAACGTCACGATCGATTTGATTGTTCGACCGCTTCGCGGAAACTTTATCTGCGGACTTCCTGGCCTTGAGTTTCGCCGCTGTTCCAACTCGTGGACGCTTTGATCGCTGATTTTCGCGCGGTTATCGTACAGACGTTTCGTTTCTTATTGACGCCGATCGTTACGTTTCTATGGCTCTCGCTCGTGGATTCTTCGGTTTCTCTAGGTGGTCGAGCTTCCGCTTCTTCGCCTTTACTTGTTTGTGTCTCGATAATAACGCGCGATACGATTTCTAGCAAAATACTGACGTAAATTACACGCAATACCTATAAGCGACAATATTCCTTTCGAGAACGTTATTTTTACGTATTCGCGTGCTTTTAAGGAAAAAGCGGACCAACGTGAAGGAAGTAGATCGCGATGTTTCCATTAATTTATTAGTTTCTATTAATTTATTGGAGTTAAGAAAAGCAATTTCTTTTTTACTTTTTGCAATTGCTTTTCAACTTGTTTGTTAGATGCTTCAAACGATCCGCGATGTGGCAAATGCGTATAATACTTATCAACCTGATGCCAGAAGGCTGGCTATCCAATGCCGGCCGATATTCTCCCATTAACGAGCTTCACGTTCCAATTCCCACTCTCGCAAAGATTCATCTCCGAATTACACGGCCAAATAAATCAACAACGATATATACCAACACGATTTTCATTTTGCCAGAAACCAAGCGTGGATTCTGCATAGACATTAGACACTCGATTCCGATATATCGAAACTTCTGCCTTTGTCTCCTGCAAACTGGTGTACGATTACTTCCATAGCGCGCGATGAAACGTCGTAAAGAGGAACGAGACGTAACAGAATTTTTCATTTCGATGTTAGTGATATATATGTATATATTAAAACTATGATCCCTTTTGTTGAAAATGTTGACGCAAAATGTGTCTACCGCAAATGTGTCAACTTGGACAAATTTGCTATTGTGACGTTTAGACACATTGATTCTTTTGAGATTGATTTACAGATGATTTGTAATAATTAGACTACAGATATTTATACAAATTCATAGTTTCCTAAATATGGTTAAAAAAATGGAACCTAGATAGACAGTTGTCTTATTTAATGAATATTATAAGGGATACTATACTTTGGATATTTTATATATTTTTATCATATCGTGTGCATTTTTGCGCATTTAAATTTTTCGTAAATGCATACAAATCCGCAGTTTGCTTTATTGTATATTATATACCGATGATACAGCGACTAAATTGAATTTTTATCATAATCTTCCTTTGACAGCGAAGAATTACAGAATGTTTAAAAAAAATGAACGAGGGAACGCGAAACGAGAGCCATTCCTTGAGACGAAGAAACATTATTTTTACATCTAACCGTATCAGACACGAACTGATAGTACAAACGCCAAGTGTCTTCGTTCGGACCAAACGAGTGCAGTAGCCGTTCTGTGTCTGAACAGTTAATGTAAATCAACTTTCATACGTCGTAGGTGAGACTTGCTCGCCGACGCGAGTACAAAACTCGCTAAAACGTGGACTAAAACTGTCGCAAGGACGTCGAACGGTTCGTTCGGGTTCGCTGCGAGGCGTTCCTCGTGCGTGGCTGGCCTTCAGTTTGACTTCTGCCCGAAAAGATCGAAGCATCGTCCGCGGTACCGCGTCTATACATAATGCTGACATAATATTCCGGCCGGCCACGGTAAAAAATAAAATTCCATGGCCTCGGTGGCCTTCGCGAGTACAAAGAATCCTGCTGGAGCGGCTGGCCGTGCGGATTTAGGAACGGACGTATCAGTGGCCGTAGTTAATCAGACACAGATATCGAGACGAGATTAATATCAGGTAGCGTCGATGTAGAATCGTTTAGAACGATCGAGATCGTTCGAAGATCTTTTGTCTTTCTTGTTTATTTTGTACGATTGCTCCGAGCCATAGTTTTTCTGATAATTTATCGCAATGAATCCGATGTTCGGATCTATCGTGAAATAGTATCGGTGGCTCGCAAGCGATACACGTATTTGTGTCAGGGTACTTGATTTTAGGCTACTCGAGTTTAACTCGCATATTTTGTATTACAAAGGACGAAGGTTACGTATTTCACTTTGATTTGTACGTCATATTTGGAAGGATAAAGATCGATAATTTTCCACTGGTATCGTTGGACCGTGGAAGATCGGATGCCAGCTGGATCACGATAGGTCGAGAAATTAATAAATTCTAATTTGCACAAAATATTTTCAGTCGTCGGAATAAAATTTCCTCGTAGAGTTCCGTTGGTCTCGTTACCGAAACCTTTCGTCGTTATTACTCGATAAGCAATTTTATCGGTAACTCGCAATTCGTTTCTCCAGTGATATTAATTCGATTATACGCACAAGGAGACTTAGTTAACGGTTGAAAGAATGAAAAAAATCAGCCTTTAGATTTCACTTATTGTCAGATACATGTATATACTTAGAGAAACTATCGCTGCCACGTTGCGTTTTTCTTGCGACCATGCAACCGCTTACGCTATAAGTAACATTTTCGCTTATTACACGAAATAACAGAGATATTCGAGCTGGCACTTCCATAATTCCACTTGTCCTTCAATTTTTTTTTTTCTTTCCTCTCTGTTCCTTTCGTTTCCTCTAGTTCATTCAGATATGTACCTACTCGCGAGGGAAGCACACGCGTGTAGACGATGGCGTTGTTCGAGGTTATGATCGAACGACCAGCCGGATCCGTACTTGAACTCCGCCGCTTATCGCGATAACACGGCAACGTGTGCTTATCAGAGATCTGGATATAACGTTCGGTGTGTTTAAATGGCGCAGTAAACAGAAGATCGGTGGAAACACGCCGCTCTTCGTATATATACTTATCGCGACTTCTTATACCGCCGAAGGTTTTTCCATCCGAATACGTACCTCGTCGCGTGAAATTGATTCGTTGGATAAAATCAATATTTCAACATGAAACTACGTAATAATAAATTGAATAAAGCGAACATGACCTCCAACGGAGAAGAAAATCGAATCAATTTCTTATAATCCTTTTTAAAGCTACATTGTACCTTGATAAGTTACTAATTAATCGAATCATAAATATACTTATTTTCGGTGAAACTAGTCTCGAATTTTAATACTTGGCGGTTTCTTCGTAGAGACATTGCAAGATATGCCCGCGCTATTCATGATTAGTAGAAAACAATATTTTTCGTAAGGATAATTGTCTTGCTGCTTGAGAGTATTATTGTTGCAGACAACTTTGCCAACACATTTCTACAATTTTGCAGTTTGATCGTCTACCGATATCGTTGCACCAGGATACTCGGTTTAGTTTTACTGCGCGATCCGATAAAGACACAGGAAAATAAATAAAACTACGCTGAAAAATTATACGTCGCAATTTCAGTTGCTCCAACCATCTATCCGTTTGAACGATACCAGCCGAGGATCGAGACAGTAAGGCGAATTCTGAGCTCCGACGTCCATCGAACATCGCCGAAATTAATTCCAAATGTCAACAACGAAATTCCTGCGAAATTGCACGACAACACCTCGAAGCGACGATAAATCAATGACGAGGTTAGACCACAGCCAGAACTCCTTCGAATTCCACGATGAAGCGATATATCCGTTCGTGGAAGGGGTCGTGTTACGCGAAGGCCAACGTTTGATAGAATAGATCGCGTCTAATGTCTTTCCAGGAAGATGCAAATGGTGGACTTGGATGTCCACGCGTCGTTCTTTTCACTCACGTTTCCTCGAACTACGAAGAAACTTACTGTGACGTACTGCGACGTGTGCGACGTTTTCGAAAACAAGATAGAATATTCGCGAAGCAACTTCTTTAAAATCTTCGTCTTCCGCGTCGACATTGTATATTCTTTCAGGCGTCTTTAAAATTCATCGCCCTCGTCGACGATCCTTGAACCATCTTTCACGTCGATCGCGTTGTCGCGTGAGAGCAAGCGTTGCGTGATAGCCGACGAATCTAAAATCCAAGCTTCTCATTCACTTTCGCCTTTTTCCAGCGTTTTCTCTGTTAGTCGATCTTTAGAGGAGCTTGGCGCGATTGTTTCAGAGATTTCAAGCGGATAATCGAGATGTACCGACTGGTACGAACTTCTATAGGTACCGTTCTTCGAACCAATCTTCTCTCTCTTCCAATTTTTCAACGACTGTCGATCTTTACACTGTCGGACTTTTGCAAAAATCTGAAAGGAATCGAAGGAAGAAGACGGTTCAAAATGAAATATATCGTAAGAATAAAGATTTCTCGAGGTTGCTTCTTCGAAAAGAATCTGATATTTTATCGTAAACAGAAACGTAGGATTGGAAGCGTTTCAAAAGCCCGGAAAGCTCGCTATCCCTTGTTTGCTTTGTTGTAAATCATTCGCGTCGTCATTCGTATCGTATTCTGTCGACGATTTGCTTACACTTACGAAATAACTTGCCCCTGTCGTCGTCGCTGTTAATTCTCTGTCCTTTCGAATCATTTTTAAGATCACGTATATCGTATCCAATGTACCAAATCCAAACCATCTGCAATACTTTGCCAAGCGTGCTCGAACAAAACCTTGTAATAATATATTCTATGTAGGTTACATATTAATACGACAAAGACGTCGATGGTAAACGATAGAAATAGATAATAAATACCGATGACAAGAAAAATAATAATAATAATAGGTTCAAATAATATAAACTCTAGCGAGTTCTATTATTACTTATCTCTATATTTATCCGTCTCTATCTTGTACGTATTTAATAATATTTAATAATAATTATCTCTGCTAAGTTCAGTAATTCCCATTTACTTTAATTTCATCTATGTCCAAAAAGATTGGTTCTAAAGATATCTGTTACTCGGAACTACCAAATTAGATCGTTGCATATGAAATGTTACACACGAGACAAAGCTACTGAATTAGTTTACCGCATATAAAGTAACATTTTCTAAAATAAAACTTGGTATGTAGCAATTTTTAATATATATAAATAGAAGTACGGTAACAGATGTTGCTTGTTAACATCACATTTTATCATCTGTTTGATATATATATAATATTTAAAGTAAGAAGTGGTTCGAATATTTCTACATCGTTTCCACATTCGATACTATCTGATCGCGATCATTCATCGACGTATCGATATCGAGACGATGCCTGACCATGGATGGCCCATTCCACTTACGATATCGTCGACGAAACGCGTCCCTACGTACGCGCGTGTCACGAACTGTCCATCGGTACAAACGATCGATTCGCTCGTCGAATTAATTTACTCGATACGAAGCAATATTCTTCCGTATCGTATCGTATGTAGTCACTGTATGCAGTGGCTATAGAAAATATTTGCACGTACCGTCGTTTTCCACTCAAATATTTTTCTATCAGATTCTGCACGTTTTATTTCCATAACGTGTATCAAATTTTTTCTAGCCACTCGAAAGCGCTACTGACTCGTACGAAATTTAATATACTTGGATCTGATTGATTAGTATGTAAATGCTACGATAGATACAATAGCGCGCAAATACCTTTCGTAGTCGTCGTACGTATGTGTGTGTGTGTGTGTGCATCACGGTTTATATTACACCTACAAGTGACGCAAATCGGCGGAAACTGAGAGCGTGTCGTGACGTAACGGGACGAGACGTGGAAGCAGAAGGAAACGGACGTCTGTTACGTTTCCGTATTTCCCAAATATAAAGGACGTGAAAACAAGCAGAACGGACGCTTTTGTAACCGGCGACCGCGTTACGCCGCGTTTCGACCGCGTTTCGGCCGCCAAAGGGACGAACAACCAACCACCCGTTCCGTTCTGCGGATT
The DNA here is from genome assembly GCA_014737475.1 of Bombus confusus. Classification (NCBI taxonomy): domain Eukaryota; kingdom Metazoa; phylum Arthropoda; class Insecta; order Hymenoptera; family Apidae; genus Bombus; species Bombus confusus. Next base: position 2,403,965 of record JACXIV010000072.1, on the reverse strand, counting down.
GTACGCGTTTGAATAACAATTTATTTTCGTATGAAATAAGCTCGAGAGAGGACAAGCCAGGCTTTTACAGAGCGTACGCAAGTGCGCCCATTGTTTGTGGAAAATTTGAAAACGTTATGCGGATGAATTATTCTGTTCTTTTGACACGTAGTGACCGAACCACTGTGCCACTCCGCTAGAAGATAAAAAGAACATATAGAAGAAAAGCTTTTTGTACGACGCTTCGTTTTCGAAAAAGTCGAGTTCGACAATTTGTCCAGTATACTTGAACTTGACCGATCGCGGACAGGATTAAATAATCGACAGGATGTTGTACTACGCGTGTGCAAACATAATCTACAGCGTCCATAGACTACGTACTATACCACGTAATCAGAGCTAAGACATCGATGGTCTGCCGCTGATCAACATCGTCAAATAACACGACAAACCTACTCAAACCACGTGAATTTCCAATTACAGAAATCTTTCGACGCTTGTTAAAATCGTCAAGGCCGAGCGATCTCTCGATCAACAGCATCGAACGATACAACAAACCTACTCAAACCGCGTCAGCCGCCAATCAAACGTACCAGTCTTTCGATATCTATCGAGATCGTAAAGACTCATAACGCTAAAAGGAAAGAATCTATCGATTCGTCGATCTTCCATGTAGAATCCATTAGATATCGATGTGCGGCGAGATGAACGATAAAGCAGGCGAGCGCACCGGACAAACTAACACTTTGTTCCTGTTGACAGCCGGCCTGGTAGCGTGGCAAGGACAATAGTAGTACGCGTGTTAGAATCACGGTGATGTTATCTCGTTATCTCAATAATCGTTCAGATGTTAAAATTTACATTAGAGCCGCTCATTTGCCGAATCGGTTAACTCGATGAAACAACAAATCAAGCAAACCGACGAAATTCTCGAAGATAACCGCCGATCAAGCGCTTTGGCACTAAAATTTTCAAAAATTCAAACACTGGAGTTTTATAATCACTTTGTCCTTTAAACCGCTCGAACGATACGAAATGTAATATACCCGAACCTAATTACAATGACGGAGAAAAGAAGGTTTGTAGAACAAGAAGTGTAAAAGTACCGGAGAATTTTACAAAATCGATCTATATTCGACAAGAGTAACGAATAAATATGATACATATATCAAACAGGGAATAGGTGACTCGCTACCGATAAGAAACTGAGCTACTAGACAAATGTTTAGTACAAAAATGACTAAAATTTATAGTGTGTCAATCTGAAGCTTCCTTCAATCGGTCTACGAATGGTATATTATTGTACATTGTATTTATTTACAATGGTGTAGAAATATTTTCTATAGCCAGTGTGTGTCTCTTGCAGAAAATGTACAATTGCAAAGCGCATATCTCGCGCTGGTTCTCGCGGATTCGTTGCAGTGTCTCCTCGTAGCGAACGTCCGCGCGTTCGTAGCGCGGAGTCGGCGCGGCCTTGTCCTTGGGCATAATCTTTCCTCGTTATCGGACGACGTCGAGGCTGCGGTCGCGTCGGGCTACCAGCGATTAGCGCGACTCCCGCTTCGCGTGCGTCAGCCTTCCTTTTACATTCGTGAATAATGATACGCTCGACCGTTTGTTTCTTTCGACATGGCCATACGAGCGTTCCACTCCTCGGCCCCTTCGGTTCCGTAAATTGTTATTTTGCCGATAAATCGTTATATCTCCGACAAAGATCATTTTGTAGATCGGACACGACGACCTTTTGTGCTGTGGATAGAAGAAGACGTATTGTACGAGGGATTTATCATTTTTTTTTTTTTTTTTTTTTTTTTTTACGTTGCGGTGTTAGATTCGATTTAGAGAAGACTTTTTTTATATACACTTTTTTTTTAATAACGATACTTTTCATTTGTTTGAGGGTTAGGTTGAACAGTTTTCAGGAAAATTGTTCGCGATTTGTAAAGCTACGCGAACAATTAGCAAAGACGGAGAAGCAAGATCGAAATGCGAAGGAAGAATAGCGAGTTTGACTTTGTTTCAGGCGACGTTTGGTCGCTCGAATAATAGAAAATTGTCCGCGTATTGATCAATTTTGTCATTTTATTGATAGAAATAAAAATATTAACGCAATTTTTGAATCTGTTCGACATTGCATTGTAACTTGGAAATAACAAGAACCCGTGACCTGTCCCAGACAAAATGAAGCAAAACACATTCATCAAACGTTGTTTTTTGGTTAATTGTATCTATTACCTCACTATCGGTAAAAACAAAATGAAAAAAAAAAGATATGGAAGAACGAAAAAAGCTAATCTCGCAGATTATTATTTTCTCATAAAAAATGCGATACGAAAATTATTTATTGGTATTTGCTTTCACCTTGTCAATAATTTCAGAGTACATACGCGAAAAGCTTTCTTTTGCGATTCGTTTTACATTTAACCTTCGAGAACCGCTGTTATCTTATTATTTCCATTGTTCCAATATTGTTATGTTTTTTATTTTTCCATTTCTGCGACATTTTTCTTTCATTCAAGCCTGAAACTCTTCGAGTTAGTCATTTATTCGAATAATCTTCTCGCTTTTCGTATTATTTCTGCTTTTCTAAGTTTTCTCACAAATTTTATTACTTTATAGGAAGTTGCAGGCTCAATTTCGAAACGTTGAACCTTATCGCATCTAAATAATTCTAATCTCTGCGCTTCCTTGTTGCATGTAGAATTGGCAAAAAAGAAAGACGACGATGAAACCTGTTGAATCGAGATCAATATTATTTCGATATAGCAGAAATTGTTTCCACGTTGTTTTCGTCTGCTTTTGTTTTTAATGTAATCACATCGGCTGGTGTTTCGTTATGCATTTAATCGAATTTCGTTTCCCTCGAACACCAAAGAGAAGCAGAGAAAAAACAGAGGTTATTGAATCAAGGACTGATTCTACGAACGACTTCGAGGTTGTCGTTGTTTTCCATCCATTTTGTAATCAACGCTCCGGATGTTTAAGTATTCGATATTCGAAAGAAAATTAAAGGGAGCACATCGGTTGTTTGGTTATTTGTCGAATAACGTGGCTCGCCATTGCGTATGTTCCACACCATTTTTCTTAACAAATTGTACAATGACGAAATCATTACGTAGGAGGTTTATGTTACAAAATATCGCGTCGAACTAAATTTACAAGTATTTCGATGCACAGTAACTCTTGTTAACGTTCCGAAAGCAATTGGTTTTTCATATATTGCGACACTTATTCCATTTACATGGTAGAAATATAAATTTTGTTTATTTCGTGCGCACAGCTGTTCTTTCTATACGATAAACGATAAACTAAACAATGATAAAATTTCAAATCGCCAAACGTGTAAGTTATGTCGATCTTCGTGTCAAATATATAGATATATATAGTGTGTACACGTATGTTCAAAGTATATAAACTCGATACTCTTTGATATGAAGAGTAGCTGCTTCTCGTGATTGTCCTTGTGTCGAATTTCATATTCATCTCGTTTGACGGACGTGTTCGACAAAAACTGCCCAGAATTGACATAACCAGCAAGAAGCTCTAAGTGATGGAGCAATCGTTGGTAATAACACGGTTTCCTCCGATTTTCTCGGATTCGTTTGACGCGATTGTATGCCTTACTAATTAATACTTGCATTGGATAACCAGTTTGTATCGCAGATCGTTTTTTATAACTATTTGCTCTAACTATTATCCTACCAGCTTCTTCGATCGAGAGACTTTTAAGTGCACCATTTAAATCCATGTTAAATTCAATTTATTAACTAACTTCACAATTAGCAAATTAACGTTACGCATATCGTAATTTCTAGATCCTTTTATCGAAAAGGTGCTCGTTTCTTTTCCGAAACTTTTCCACTAAAAGCTTGTATCTATCGATCTCAACTGACTTTTCGATCAATTTAGAACTCGCATTGATTAATCGTCAATTGGTCGTTACGCATTTATCAAGGTTGCTGCAGAATTTCTATTTTCTCGTGAAAATATTCTTCCCGTTATCGTTACCCTTCACGATTTAACTGCGACGATTGGAGAATGTACACATCGTAAACTATATTATTTATGTCATAAATGTTCAAGGTGATATCGATCGACAGGTATTACATATATTCTTTTAAAAAGAACGATCACTCGCAACAATCTTAATACTCTTAATTATTTCTGACGCAATGCCATCCTTGTTATTCGTCTTGCTCTGAAACACTCCATAGAGCCCCAATTGTTCGCATCTGTTTATTAAATCATTCTGTTAACGAAACGATTAAGTTTCGTGGACGTTTTACGTGCAACACCGCTTACAGTCTATCCGAATGTCTAACGACGAAAGAACATGCGCTGAATTGCATGTCATTGCATCATTTCGATCTCAGATTTAATATGACGGTCCAAACTTCAGTCTCACCTGATGATCTGCTATATATACATAGACAGGAAGTATCGAGACATATTACCACACGATATATCGATGGTATATCGGCGAGGATCAGCACGCGACGCAAAATACGCAACACTTCCCTGACGTCAACGTGTTTATTGGCTATTACGTTGCAGACAATATTGCGCGTATCCAGCGAAAAAAATGCCACGTAGATTATGCAATCGAAATGGCGAGAATCTTCGTTATCAACTGGCGCGTAGATCGAAAGGCATACCAAACGAACATAAAATGAGCGTAAAGTATCGACGTTATCTTGCGCGAACGTTATCTTCGACATCTTGCTTTCTTATAAATTAAATAAGAGAAATAAGAAACCTTAAGAACTTGAGAAATTCGGTGCTTCTCGATGTCGCGTAGTCGACGTGGAAAATTAGCGAGAATCTAACGGCAAGTAACAATATTTTCGAGGGAAAGGGAATGAAGAAAATTCTGTAAGAGTTGCTTTATTTTTATGAGATATCGAATCGCGGAAGATTCTGTGGAAAAGCTTATTAACGATTGTTTATCGATAACAATGGTATAAGTAGGATTTCCAATCAAATTATCGATAGAGAAATTCAATGAAAATGTAATACACGTGCATTGTTTCCAAGAAAGAAAGAGACAAGTGTACAAAAAATTCGTATTATCCATATTTATTTAATTGGCTTTATTATATGGTACTATATTTGAACGTTTGACGTCAAATCGTTACGCAGATTTTCTTTATCGAAGTTAAACTTCATTCGCAGTTTGCTCAAACCGAACTTCGTCGTTTATATCACTCCCTTTCCTCGTTTCACGTTATAAACATGTTTCTTGGTTTTTGCGTTACTGATGACACCGACAACCGCGTAACCCTGGAGTTAAGCGTTCGATATCAAACCAAATATTCCAGAAAACTCGAGACATTCGAAATCCGTCAGCCTTGGCGAAACGAGGAAACCAGAAGAAGAAAGGAAGAAGATGTAAAATAGTAGAGAGCGCGGAAAGAAAGAAATATCGCGTGTCGCAACAGCGTCCTTTCTCCTTTTCGAAAACCGGGCGAACGTTAAAAAAGAAGAGAAAAAGCAATCGTTTCGGTTGGAAACAAGCGAATTCCGCGGACTGGATATCCTCGAAGTCTTTTTAATCGTCGACTGCTAATAGCCCGTCATCGTCTGCCAGGTGAGTCATCGTTCTGCATTCGTTCCATCGGTCAATCCTGGAGGTGACCCCGTGGGTCCCGTCGACAGTTCTCGCGAGGATTGACCCACGAAAAAACGCCGGAAGTCAGCCACGTAATCCACTCGGGCACGCCAAGGCCTTCGACGAGTACGAGCCCTAAAACGGTCGCCAATTATCGTCTAGCGAGCGAGCGTACTCTGGCTTTCGACAGTTGATTTTCATCGTTTGTCCCGTTCATAGGATGAAACGGCCTGGAATTTGTCGATCTTTTATTCGTCCTCTTGTCGATGCATCTTCTATTTAAAAAGCAATATCGTGTAAACTCTTAATTTATGTCTTCTTCCTCGAAGAAGATGCTTCGGACGAGCAGATTTTACTCTACGCCATCGATTTCCGGAATAATCCCCCGTCACGTTCTTTATTTTTCATTAGAATAATTCATTACTGTGTATATGTACTATGTAGTATGTTTTATTCAGCTTTGCAGCTAAGAATTGGACTTGGTTCGCAACAGCCTACTTTTGCGAAGATATCTTACAGCGTGATTCATTTATATATATACTACATAATTCATTAAAAAAAATCCAATAGAAACGTCAACAAAGGCACGGCTCTGTCCATTTCGTCTGTAACGCTGACTGCGGTTGTTCCTTCTTTGCCCATTGGGTGAGTCGGAACGTTGTGTATCGTATAAACGTCTCATCTATCTGTCCTAAAAATACTCCGTAGCTTATCGCCTTAGTCACAAGCTTCTGGCGCTGCGTAATAAGCCTCTATTATCATGTGACCGTGGTTTCTGGCGATTTTTATCGGCCATGGGAGTCCACCGACTTTTGTTTACGATTTTTCAAGGAGTGACCATGCGGTTCTCTCGTATCTCGCCTGTAAATGGAAATCCAGCGCCGATTTCGTGATCATCGTCGACGTTCGCATTGTTAACAGAGTTTGTATAAAGGTATTCGACCAACAGAGGAGATACACTGTGTGTTATACTACGATATAATTTTATTTATCGGTCGTCGTCAATTCAAACCGTTCGAGACTTCTTTAGACTATAGGAAAAATTTCATTTCGTCAGCTACTAATGATAAGAATAAGAAGTTGCTGGATGAAATATTTGAAGTTGCCAGCGAACGTGTTAATCAAATTCCTAGCGTTGAAAGCTGGACAGCCAAAAAAATGCTTGAAGGCGAGGAAAAGGAAAAACGCGCGATATATATTACAGCAGATAAGAGCGCGAGAAGGCTGACGTGTAAGAGGAAGCCAGGCGGAAGGGAAGCGGAAGGAGGAGCAAAATGCGAAGAAAACGATGGAACTCCGTGGCGCGTGTTGCGGCATTTGCGAAACGATTTGGTATTATTATTAGTCGAATCGTTGGAATCGCGCAAGGTCGCGTCACCTCGTCTCCTGCCCCTTCGCGGCTCTCTCTCTCTCTCTCTCTCTCTCTCTCTCTCTCTGTGTGCCTCCTCCCCTTGTATCGTCGTAGCCACGATCGTAAACGCAGGCCCGTGGAAGCGAACGTGGAACGTCCTTTTCGCCTGGTCGGCGCTAAAAAGGCGATGACGAACGCCCGAGATTGAAAATTCGGCGCGTGTAGATCGACCTCCTCGTGTCGCGCGAACATCGACCACGTGCGATTAGATCGATCACGGATGGAAACGTGTGGCGGATGGAAACGACGGAAGATAAGAATACACGACGAGAAGCCCCCTCGCGATCGATCGAGGCCACCTACCAAATTCCCAATGGGGATTATCGCGACAGATTAATTGTCCAGACGTTCGATGTAACGCAAGAACCGTATTATTATGGACGATGATATGGTTTTGTAGTTGCTATGCAGCCTTGGAGGTATTTGCTGGAAGTTGAACGGGGTAGGAATTTCGAATGGGAATTTTGTTATCGGCCAGTAGCGTGTTGTTTGATCGAACGATTAATTTTCCAACTTCTTCTGTGCGTTTGGGGAAGATCAGAAGAAACTTGGATATTTTACATTGGTGAGAATTTCCGATGGAAAGCGAAATGACATCGAGAGGAGATGAAGATATTAATTGGACAATTAGTTCCGTGATAGTTATTTGATATTCTTCGGAAGTTTTGAGAATCAGGTAATTGACAGGCTGAGGAATGAGATAGGCTATGACACGTGCATAGATAAGTATATTTTTCCAATCGTATTGCGTGAAAATTTTCCAAACCTAAGATCAATTTTCTGGTGTCGAATAGAATAATGTTTAATTGACAAATCGAATAGAGAACCGGATATTTTTCGTATCGAAAATTTTCTGTCATCGATGGCCATTTGTATATTACTTTCTCCTACGCAAAAATGTAATTTAGATATTATTTAAGTATCTATCCGATTAATTTTACTTAACATCGCGTATCGTAGTTTCTCGACGATCCAAGCAAAAAGATTATTGCTCTTGTCATAAACCCGCACGGATGATATCTTGTATTTTCTCGTTGCATTCCTCGCATTTTCCAAAGGTTCGATTCAAAGCCAAGATTTTGCAGCAGGAAGCAATTACGAGGTCGAAGGTGGTGTGTTGCTTCGACGATAGCCACCGTTCGTGCACCTCGCTAGCGCGTTCCATTCTTTTTCCCGTCTGTGCATTCCCGGCCTTTTCCACTTAACGCACGCCAGAATCCATTTTCCCGTCCATTCGCTTATTTCGCTCGGCCCATGTTGCTGCACAGTCTGTGCATACCCTTCCTTTTTCACTTCGAGTGTCGGTTGCCTGTCTGCTCCTTTTTCTCTTTGCATCTACCGAAGAATTATGATTTTAGAGTTTCGAATAGAGTCTCGATAGGGACATTAAGGACATCCTTTAATTTCAGACTTCCATTTCTTATTTTTTGTTTATTCTTCAAGAATTTTTATTGTTAATTACAGATGCAGAAACGGTTATCGCGAAATTAATTTTGCGTACAAGTGTTGGTCGAGACTATAACATTATACTTTGGCAAAAGTTTTCCGGTAATTGACGTATGTGTATGACGAATAATTAAAATACTATAATAAAACAAAATAATAAAACGATAACTAAATTGTCCGTAAAAATATGATTGTTTGTGCTCGCAGGCAAATTGGCACCGCGAAGGTTGTTACGTTTCAAAGAGCAGTGAACGGAATTTATCAAGTTTACTAAAACAACAATTAGTAGTTTATAAAATAATCTTTAGGTCGATAAAGGCGATAAAATAACAATAATAGAGGCGATAAGATTTCTTTGGCCGAAAGGAAACGTTCTTGCGTTGTCGAAATTACGTCTTCCTTGCGAACTTTGCTTTTGGAAAACTATAACCGCCACGAGTGAAAACAGTAATAGAAAAATAAACTGAGCTTATGACTTGTGAAACTCGAAACGAAGATTACGATGTATAAGGATAAATTCTGAGCGAATAAACGTAGTAAAATAAAATAGCAACGGGAATAGTAAAGTTTCCTCGGGCGATGAAAATTCATCAAAACTAAATCATTGACATCGTAAAGCTTGTTAGACACCTTGCTAAAATTCGAAAACAGTTACGATGGTTACGGTTGCAATGTTGCTTTTACGACGCACGTGTCGGTTGCCTCGACCATTTTGCCGTCCAAGGACGGTGATAGCGATTTCGATTCCTAGAACACCAGGGGTATCGCTGATAACGGGCGCGGTTTGCTTCGAGATCACAGCTCGTTCCGAGGTGACCGGTTTTATCGATTTTCTTCGTAGAATCAACGTTCAGCAGGCAACCATCGAAAAAGGATTCTGCGTTGCTTTGCCGAATGCCAGCAATCAACCGGTCGTCAGTCTCTCTATTTTTACGCTCGTAATCGTAAACTTTGTTTAAAAACCACGATAGAAGCCGTGTTACGTTCGCAACGGTGCAAACATTTCGGGACTGAATATGATTTATTATACACCAGGAGCGAAAGTTTCGGGCCACTTTTAAAATTCTAGGAACTATATCGAATTTCCTACTAATTTTATTATTCATTTATTTCTTGAAATTAACGTTACATATCATGTAAATTCCTTTATTTCGATATACTTGATTCGGTTAAGAGAAACATGCTCTTTCACTACATTTTCTCACCGTTATGGAAGATGTAATTGCCGATGTCCGGTTTTGGGACGTTAATCAATCGAACGTCTATTTCATCGCATATTTCTATTCCAAAATTACTATCATATCGTTATATAGAAATGCTACAGGACGCGTGTCAGCAAGCTTTGATATAAAAATGAACTTAAAACGCGTTTCATCAACCACGAAGCTGCAAATCAAAGATCAAATAGTTTTCCAATATAAAGCTAGAAATATAAAGTTGAACATTCAGAAACGTGGAAGAAAATTTTATCGAGTACCGTAACAGAGGGCAGTGACGCAATCGAGGCGATCGGATGTGGATCCTTCGCGACGTTTCCGGAACAGCGGCGGTTCCGTTAGGATGCAACGAACTGCGCCGAGTAACTGTAAAGGACTCGGCTGTGCTAACCTGTTGCAGCGGCCAACACGTTACGTCACGGTCGTAATGACGTTTATTAATAACGTCTCTCTGGAGAATGGCCGCTGAATCGCGCTTAGAAAGATTCACAGATTCTTCCAGCAGATACGCGAATTGGAAACGCACCACAGCCGAAAGAATGATATTGCGTGACGTTTTACAAAATTTGTCAGACCACGTAAATTTCTCGTGTATGATATGAAGCGACAAAAATTCTCAATCGAACTATCGTTCGATTACATTTAAAATATAACAGAGATTTGGAATGCTCGTTGTTTGAACGCGTTGGAAGATGTTTGACCACGAAGGATATTTTGAGCGACGATTCTGAGCGAAGTTTTTTTCGATAGTACGAAACAATAGTAAAAAGCATTTTAGATTCGATTGAATTCCCACCCTCGTTGCGTACAACTTGAACAAAATTATTACATAACGTGATATACCACGTCAAGTTGCTCCAACGATTTACTAATGTCCCTGAGGTATAAAAACCACTGAAATTTATCAACGTGTAAATCCTCCTTTAAAACGCCAACATTTATCTCTATCTGAAACCCGAGTTAGACGAATGTGACCAAAAGGAAAGAAATCAAACTACCACTGCCTGCGCTATATCTTTCTAACACTTTTGTCGAGAATTTTAATCTTCATTATCGTAAGCATAACTGTATCATGGTCACACGTTATACGCTATATAGCGCGATACATTTATTCATGAAAGCACATAGCAAACGTACAAGTATATCACGTTTGCATGTACGTTTGAGAGGACAAGATAACGGGATGGCTGGAAATTGTAAAAATTTCGTACTTATTACAATTTTGCTACTGGATGTACGCGGTGTCATGTGCACTCGACCGATTAATTTCTACGGGTCATCTGCATATTCATGAAGGTGCGATCGCTCGCCTAAGCTTTTCCCACGTAAATCTCATTTCTTAATTGGCTCGTAATCGCGTTCTGTTCCCACTGGCGTAAAGGCGCGAGCATCCAGCCATAGGTTATCTCGTTCGAGAGATAAAAAACGATTACCTGTAAATCCATTACGCTCAGCTTCCTGCCAACAACTCGTTCTAATACAAACATTTATTTGCCAACCCAATAAAAACCGACTTGCCGGACACGCGATTCTCAGAGTTTCGTTCCTCGCCGCTGTTTTAATTTTGTCGAGCAAAAATTCCTTTGTCCTTGTATCGCACCACGCGCTTCTTTTTGCTATTTATCACTTGCCTTTGTCGCTTATCGGATTTTGATTAATTTTATTATTTTTCTTTGTTATCCATTGGAAGCGTGTTATTATTCGTTGCTGCTTTATTATCGGCTTTTTTTTATTGTATAATTTATTGCTGTCTTTCTTTATTTATGACCGTATTTTATGCATAATCGCTATTCTACGTATATCAAAAGCGGATAATTAATCTTGTAGAAGAAACTCAACGGTGCGATATATTTCTTCCGAATCCTTATTTTTACTGGAAAGCGCCCCGAACGATTTGAAAATTCTTTCTCAAAAATATTCTCGGATTTGTCGAAAGTCTGGAATGTAGAATAGTACATCTATATATAAATGTAGAGATAGTCTAGCGATAATATAGACACAAGTATACATGTTATGTAATCCTGGAACTAATTGTAAGAGTAGGACAATTAAAATAACCAGATCGATGCTAGATCCGAGGTTCTAACGTTCAGACAGATAAATACGGCGATAAATTGTAATTTTCGATTAATTACAGTCTCTCGTCTATAAATAAGAATTTTGAAACGAATTTGCGAGTCACGTTGTAGCTGATTGTCGTAACTGTATCTCTCGTTCTTCCGTGTTTTATTCCTTCAACTTTTCTATCAGTCAGGGACAAACGCGACGTGTCGTCAGCTGTAATTAGCTTTTGATAAGGCCTTATGTTGCAAAACAGCGATGCTACGCGATTATCTATGCCGTTACGACCATTGATATGCGTAGTAGCGTATTTTGATATCTGATGTTTTGAAAACACAACGTGGTTCTTTCCATTCGAGTAATATCCGATCGCCCGTGCTCGTCTCATACCTTACGACATCTGATGAAACTTTGTCAAAGGTGGTAAGGTCAAAGGTAATTATTAGAAATATTAATTGCAAGATTTTACACGTAGACAAATTACTATATTAGCCCATAGGAAATAAACGACATCGTATCGCAGAAAGAAATATCCGAGGAGAAACGTAAATCGTAGATTGTATTATATCGTCGTAAACTTTATTACGGTTCGCTCTGTTACCCTGTTACAGCTTACTTTGTTGCAATACACTCGTAAGCTTTATTATAGTTTCAGAAGAACGTCGATTCGTGTTGCAGGATTAATTTGAATAACGGAGATTCCACTGTAAACTATTCTATCAATAACACGATAAGAATAAAACTGAGAAGAGAATGATAAATTTCCGCATCTACGATTAGAGCAATATCGGATAGCGCGTATTATTCTATTAACCTAGATAAAATATTGAATATCGTATGGTAAAAATAAAAATCCCAGAGAAGTCGTAAATCATAAATTTTATGAACGTTTGTTCTAGAAGAATATCGAATATCGTTCATATTCTAAGATTAATTCGAAGGTTCGACTGTAAATTCCCGGCCCGGCCAGGCGCCATCGAAGGCCATCCGGCGAAAATCATCCACGAACGAAGCTCTTCTTTCCGCTAATGCTCATCCATCACGATAGGTTTCCCGCTCGTAAAAATCCCCGTATCTCCGATATCCAGCGACCTTGAACTTCGTATGGGCGACCCGGTCAGCTTCAGCTCGGACACTGCAAAGCCGGTCTTATCCGCACGGCATATAAATTACGTTATTTTTGCCGCGTTCCGCGTTCGAGGCTCGAGCTGTAAGACGATTACGCGGTGGTGGCCTCGGATAGAAAAAGATAGGAGGCGATAAAAGAAAGAGGAAGACGGAAAAGACGGAAAGAGACGCGATGCTCGGCCAGACGAACCTGAAAAATAATTAATCGAATCACGTATTGCGTGGCTCCCACGTGAAACTGTGACCGGACGACTTGGCCTTGAACCGGGCCCTGTCAACGTGACTTCCTTCGGCTTATTCTCGCGTTTTCTTCGTCCTGCTCTCGTTTCCTTCTCCACGAAAAAGTTCACGCGCCAACCTTCCGCGATCACGGTTCGCTGAATTTGAATTTCCTATGGCGTTTAATCGAGCAGTCAATTTGAGATGAGAACAATTTTAGAAAGCTCCAATATCTACATCGTATTTATCGGAAAAGAAACGAGGTACAGCGGTTCATTGGTAGGAACTGTTGGTTGACTGTGAATTCGTAGCGAGTTTGAAGAAATATTTGGTTTCTGTTCATTTACGCAAATTACTGGGAAGTAGAACTACCTTCCGAAAGATACAAATTCTAATTACGTGCCTCTATCGTTTGATCAGGAAAAGGTCACAATTTGCATGATTTCTTATCACCTAATTTCCGTTTTCTTAAGTTCCTAAGTCATGCTCTAACCTTCGGTAATTTTAGTGTTAATTCATCGTAGATCGGAAAACCTAGACCAGGTTACTCCGAACGCTCGAAGCTTCTGTTCTTCTGCAGTCCCGTGTTCGTCATCTTTGTGCGGTTTGCGCGGACACGTGTAGGTAAAAGAACATTTTGTTGGTTTCTTCGGTCCATAGAGCGGACCTTGAATCTTCCAGATTCCGTTACGATATTGACATCAGTTATACGTACGTCTAACAGTTTCTCTGCGTTTGATTAAAACTCTCGTTTACATTAGTTTACGATATTATTACGAGAAGTTCTTGGCCTCAGGTTATTTTCGGCCGAGTGCGGTTAATGGACGCTGTACGTTTCCGTGGGTGTAAAAGTTGGATGATATTTTGCTTTCTTCCTATTTTTTCTTTTTTTTTTTTTTTTTGTTTCGAAGGTTCCTGGTAGTAACGTAAACGGTGAAACTGTCTTGTAAAATTTTCGGAACAATAAAGGGCTGTGATACGATCGTAACGTTAATGGTATGTAAATTTAGATCGAAACAGCCACTTGCATGGCAATATAAAAATGAGATATCCTTGTTTCTGGTCTAAAAATTTCCGGAAACGATGAGTGACGTTTCTTTATTTTATCTTGTAAAATTTAGTGTATAACAAAGTGGCAAAATGGTAATATCAACAATATTTAGATCGAGTTCTGCATAGATACGGTTCTCATGAAAATGTAGATATCACGTGTGCCTTTCTTGCATTTTTAAACTTCCATAAGTCATGGATAGGTTTTCACGACAACATTTACGACTTATGTCTTAATGTTTATCGCGAGTAACGAAAATGTGAGGTAAGATGGTAATATTTGAACTTAGATTCGAATAGCCACGGTTAGCTAGCAATTTTCAGTAATTATCAATTGCGCTTATGGTCACGTTTTTTGTACTTTCTAACTTTCATAAATCGTGGACAAGTTTTCACGAGAATATTTATGGCTTGTGTCTTAATGTTTATCGCGAGCAACGAAAATGTGAGGTAAGATGGTAATATTTGAACTTAGATTCGAATATCCACGGTTAGCTAGCAATTTTCAGTAATTATCAATTGCGCTTATGGTCACGTTTTTTGTACTTTCTAACTTTCATAAATCGTGGACAAGTTTTCACGAGAATATTTATGGCTTATGCCTTGATGTTTATCGCGAGTAACGAAAATGTGAGGTAAGATGGTAATATTTGAACTTAGATTCGAATAGTCACGATTAGCTAGGAATTTTCAGTAATTATCACGTTTGCGGTGGCACGAACTAGTCGTTATTGATGGTAATAAATAGTAATTGATAATATTCGTTAGGTAAGCACGTAATTCTCTTCTGAAATTTATATATAGCGAAGTGGGATAATGGAATGGTAATAAAGTTCAGATTGGAATAATTACGTTAGTTGGTAATTACCAGTGATTATATATTTACAGTCATTCGGATATGGTTACGTTTCATAGTCGTGCGTAATCATTACACCTGACAATAAAAAATAATCGATCACAGATAAGGTAATAGTCGTTAGGTAACCGTTAGGTAATGGACAATAAAAGCTACTACTTTAAGTTAGAATGAGAATTATGAAGCCTTAGATCACTAATGATAATAGTCAAGAGCAAAGTCTAAAGTAGTCAATTTGATATTCGTTTAATTGTTCAATGACACTCGCTTCGCTTAACTTCGATTTGAATAACATGTACATTTGAATCATTCATGACTGTGCTTCATTATGCAACGATAATATAAAAGCGCTTACAATTAGCTGAACTTATCAAGCACAAGCATGCGATACACTCGTTCTTTAAAATCCTTGACTGGAACATTATACAATCAATCCTTTAAATTATTCCAAATTAGCGTAAAAAATACAAGGACGACCAACTGGAAGCGAGTTATCGAGCGTTGTCGTAAAAAAATTCTTCGCTAGCTTCTGTACAGATTGAAAAATCTCGAAAATAAGTTCAATTGTTTGTAACTTGAGAAAGTAGTCTACAAACGACATCTTTGTACATCAATTGCCTTTATCAGGTAATGACGTCCAGAATTACGCCATATAAACGTCGTTTACCTTTTTTAATCACTCGTGGGCAAGCATATCTTCTCAGTCATTTATATCCAGGCTTAATTTTGTTTACTCCTCTAAACTTTCGAAAGATCCAAGGGAATTCCGCAATACTTATCGACATCTTTGCTACGATACACAGTCAGTTTTTACGTTAAACGTTCGAAAGATCTTTCAAGAAAATTCGATTCAGAGGAATTTACGAGCGAAATTTCGCTCGACGTAAATCACTCGCATTGCCCGCGAAGAATCAACGTTCTACATGTACACCAAACACGTGGCATATTCTGGCATAGCTGGTCGATCAACTAGAGATATTCATCGCATGGCGCTATAACACCGCGTCCAATCGATTCGTTCGATCGATGTAACTAAACAACATCGATGGGATCGTGTACTCGTGAACTTGTGCTCGCGTTGGATATCGTCGCCGGTGTCATACATCGTCAGGCGAAACGGTAGCTGTCGGAATAACAGGAAATCAGACACTGACGAGCACGGTATCGATGTTACCAAGCTTCAGTTTAGTAATTGCGACACCAGCCGGACGATAACGCCGTGTACAGGTGATTACGAATATCAGGTGTCTTTACACATCCGTTGTTTGCGCTACGACACCGTCGACATTTTTCGATCACCTGCGGACCATCAGCGTGCACAAGCTCACGAGTGAAAATTTTGCTTTTCGCTTGACGACCGAATTTCAAACCTCTTTGAGCAAACCGGATTAGATCGATAACCTAAGGAAAATTTCACCTCCCAACTTCCTTCTCGCGAATCTGACTTACAGCTCGCAAAGTAGACCTACGATTGAACAGCTGTAATTTAACAGAGACACGGATAGGTATATAATACGAATCGTATATAACATTGTCGTTAACATTAAACCTACTTTAAGGCAGGACAGACTACAAATTTGTCTTGGAAAAAAAAGCAAACTAGAAATAAATACCGAAGGATATATCGTGCGCATATTTTATGAAAAGTCATAGATTAGGAAGCGATCTGACAACGTTTGAACGTGGTAAAATTTACGTAGAAGTTTGAAAGCGGTCGATTTGGCCGCAATGGTAGGCTTAGTGTTAAACGATCGAATAATTCAATCGTGAAAGTCTATTAAAGTTCAACAAAATCTCGATTGACCAAAAAATGTTCAGCCCTGCAAAGACCTACATACACTTCAAAAATCATCTTTACTTTCCAATCGTTGTAAAATTACTCGTCCGGCAAAAATCCGACATCCACGAATCTCTCGCTACGATCCGTCTTCCTCCAACGATCTCCAACGTACCGGCTCCTTCTCGTTTCCACGATTACGAGACATTTGATTACTCGCGAAGCAAACACGATCAGCGAACACGTGTACGCGATGAATCGCTCGTCCAGAAGCTTCGTCCCTCGTTCAGCGTAAGAAAGGATTGACCTCGATGGCCGGTCCCTGAGTAATCACGGTCGTCTCCTTTGGCGAACCGAGAACGAACTTTTTTTCAGCGGCGGGTGCACGCTGCTCTCTCCCTCTTTCTCCGTCTCTCGTCGCCGTTTCAGCAGCCAGCACGAGAGCACGAGCTGTGTCAACGGCCTGGCCACTATTCAGCGCAAGTGCGGGCCGCTGGTCAGCCGCTGGCGCGGGCGTCGCGACGAGAGAGTGGCAGAGGTCGTTGCCACGGCGCCCGAGCCTCTTCTTCCGAGCTCGTCCCCCTCTCGTTCAAGCCCCACACCCGACTTGATAACGTATTGTTTCGCGTTCTTTCGAGCGTTCGCCAGGCCTTCCTCTAACCCCTTGTCGTTCGCCGCTTGAACTTGACGCGGTGAACTCGCGGTCTTGGTCCTTGGACCAACGTCGACCACATCGTTTCTTCGATCATCGCCATCCGTAAATGGTAGCACCGAGTAATCGATTCAGTGATCGTTGATTGACGATACCAAGTGTTGCACGCTCGGCGTTGGCTGGCTGATTTACAAACTGTCACGGTAGATCGTAGTACATGAAATTTTCGATCTTTTTTATCGATTATAACTTCAGTGAATTGTACGAAGGATGTACTTGTGTGCAAAGTCTTGAGAATGTACGAGAATAGAGAACATCGCTCGAGCACGTTGCAGAAAGTTTGGTATCTCGTGCGGATCGTAAGTTGCAAATCGGGAATGCACATCTCAATGAAATTGTTAATACATTAGGAGCATGTATTTTGTTTATCGTACCAGGTATGCAATAAACGTCGTTTCTCGAAGTTTTTATTCTGTACCCTATTGTTTGTCCAATTCTGAAGCTGGTATAGAAACTATCTTGGGACTTTCGAGCGGGGTAGGTGTTTTTATAAATTACAATGCTCGATAACTCGACCATCCGATAATTACAGCTGCTATTCGATCGATTTAAAAACTAAATCGGGAACTGCTTTACGCTCTAGAAGAACTAAGATGAAAGGAGTAAATACATTGGCGTGGTACACTAACGTAGAAATAGAGAAGTATGAAAAATAAGCGAGGAGATTGTTCCATTGGATTTGGAATAATTCTTCGGACATTGGGGAAACGAAATTCTCAAGAAACACATCGTGCTTTAAAGTCGTCCAAACGACGACGATCGCCGCTGTTCTCGCAGTTCTACATCTTCGCTCTTCGGTGTGATAAATTCCTCAAAAGTACCTAAAATTCCAAGAACATCGTTGTTCTACGAGAACGTGAAGGGAATCGCACACGATACACGTACGCCCTACAATTTCCATTCAGTTGTCCTTAAAGCAATCTTTCTCGCGTCCAATCTTCGAAAAACTGTATACACGTTTTGGTTTTCCAAATCGCGAAAACCAAAGTTAGAGTTTCATTTCCCCGATCTGCGTTTACTTTCTCCCGGGTTTATTCCGTTTCTTTCTTGGAGCGCGGCGGATAGTCGCGTTTCTGTTTAGAAAGTGGCGAAATTGAAACGCAGCCCGGGATAAGGGAAACGTTTGATCAATTGGTGAAAAAGGCGACGAACGGAGGAAAAAGCGCCGGGTGGAGGAAGAAGCGACGGCTGGCTGCAGCTGGAGCGAGCGAGAAACGGCGAAAGGGGCTGAAGAGAGTGGAAGAGGGACGAGAAGCTGCTCTGGGCGCCGCGTGGCAACGACCTCCGGCAACTCTCGCGCTTTTTCACCGCGAACGAGTTACGGGGACGCGAGATTTTTCTCCACGGCCGCTGCTCACCGTTAATAACGCGAACGTGAGAATTGCGTCACCGACAATCGCGTTCGACTCAGAAACCAAATGTATCTATGGATGAGTACACGCGTGAGTACTCCGCTCGTGTGATGAGATTACTAACACCGCGAGATTAATAATTGGTCTGTGGTATTTATTTGTTTCTTTATTCATTTATTGTTATTCATTATTATCGGGGGAAGAAAAATCCCTTTAGCGAGCGAGAAAAGATACGACGTAGGGAGAACAGGAACGATAATGAAACATAAGACAAGAGAAAAGAAGATAACAAGTAACAAGTAGGAAGAAGAAATAGGAAGAAATCTGTCTTAAGGAGGATCTTAGAGATTTCGTAGGTTGACTAAACATTGTATATCTTGCGATCGATGCAGTTAATGAAATTCGTCGGGTTATTAACACAGCTATGGTATCCATACGCCGTTCGACGTTGCTCAAACAACAGCAAGCGATTTCACATTCTTCTGAAAGGTACATTTATGCAGGCTAAACACGCGATTGGCTTATGCAAGCTACGGAACCTCTAAGAATTTTATGTACGAACGTAATATCGCATATGGTTCGTCTATAGAGTAAGGGTTGAAGATCCAAGCTCTTAGTAATATCATCGTAATCTCTAAAATTTGTATCCGAACACCCCCTATATCTCTCGTGCGAGATTTACAATAAGGGAATCAGATAATAGAATTACATTGTAAGAAATGTCCAGTCAGTTGACAGTAAGAGAAGAATGAAGAATTTCAAGGGTGTTTTCATCTTTTCGAAGTTTAGGTACCCCATAAATTAGATCTATCGCAGAGATTTATAGCCACGAGAAATACAGGTAATTTATTAATGTTAAATATATTTCTATTGAAATAAATCAGCTACAAACAATAATAGAAGCAGTCGTACAGAATTGAAAAAGAGATAGAACGTATTATTCATTATTATTTGGTCTTATCTCGAATGATTTACAGCTTTCTATAATAATGTAATTTTTTATTACATTGCTATCAATTCAACTATCAGTTCTGCTGTATAGGCAGTCTTTAACACTTTCGTCCCCCACGGGAGACTTCAGCCATGTGGATCGCGCGAATCAGCTCGTCGAATATGATACGTAATGTTATTTAGTAGGTGAAAAAAATTCTCTGCGTAGGCTCTCATTATTTGTATCCATAAAAATCCACGCAGAAGCTCCGTTTCTTTAGTTGGCACCTGTTATCATTTAGTAAAAATTTCGATTTCCATAAACGTCCGCAGTCTCCAGGCACCAATTAGCTACGTTCTTCCATCAGTTGTACTTTACACGAAGAGCGTACCGGTGTCGATATACCCGATCGATGTATCATCGAGGCCGACAGGCGGGCCAGTTAATACGGATCACCGATCGCTGGTCACGGGTCAAAGGTTCGACGGTCCTGTGAACGCGGCATAATCGTCTCTCAGCAAACGGGCGGTGTTCGAGCAGGCGCAAATGTGACCTAATACGGGGGCAGTCACCTCTGCTTGCTCCATAGTGGCACGTTTGCGAGAGGGTTCTATTTGTATCTCGTTACTTCCGAACGGCCATTTCGACGACGTCGCCGAACCATTTATCACGAACTTCGATCTTCTGTCATTCGATTTTTTTCTTTTTTTTTCTTTTATTAATTGAGCCTCTTCATGCGTTCTGCGTAAATCGAACAATTAACATTTGACGTATCTCGCGCTGATGGCGAAAAAATACGTCTACTTTATGGTGTTTTGCTTAATCAGCAGGCTTCATTAGAATGTAAAATTCTCGCGTTTCGATTTGAAATTAAAATGAAATATCGTGTATTCGCATAATTGAACCGCGGATGCGATTGGTATTTTTACAAACATAAATGAAGGAATGCAGTTTAAATACAATACGCGGAACTTTGCATATTTTCAGACTTTTCATTATTTTCATAATGCGGAATAAACATTCGCCGTCCGAATATAACAAGACGACGACGTGGAAAAGTGTATTTTTACGCGGCTGGCGAGAAATGCGTTGCTTGCAAGAATTATTAGCTATTAGAAAAAAAAAAATCGAGCATTTAGGATTACTCATTATATCTGCAGAGACGCCTGTTTGGGGTGAGGGAATCATCTTAGGAGGGGGCAGCACGAATTCTGTCAGTCGCGAATCGGCACTCATGCGAATAAGACGGTATTCTATCTATTCGGACTATCGTTTCCAACGTATTTCGTGTCTACCTGAAATTTTCGTCCCTCGTTATTACGTTTCATTCTGTCAATTCTATTTCTCGAACATACTACCGCGCGATCAAATCGTTCGAAGGGAATTAAATCAGATTTAATTAGATCCGTATCGATATCTAACTCATCAGTGGTATTGCGGTACTTGAAAAGGGTCGAGTTTAATAATTGTCGAGCCACGACCATTGCAAATCAAATTAACACGTGTCACACGTCTCGTAGGAAAGTTTCGTTTCTTCTTTCTGAAGCAACTTTGCAATTACCTCATAATTGCTTGTCTAAAGAATCGTTTCAGATCAAACGTCGTTGCCTATCTCGTTAATTCCAATTCCCATAACCGGTACGATGCTTTAAAGTTGCCCTAAATGCAAAACAAACAAACAAACAAACGATTACTCGACCTACCCATTATTTTCCTTACGTTCGAACATCGACGATATCTCGATGACCCGAAGCAAAGAATATTCAGTAGCTGCAAAAAGTATTTGTACGTCATTGTACTCGTTACAACCTCTATTTACGTACTATTCGATCAGACGAGTATACGAAATTCCGTGTCATTAGTACCTTCGTACAACTGCAGCAAATTGACACTGTGAAAATGAAACGTAGGACCTGCTAGAAAAAAAAGCAAAAAAAAAAAACAAAAAACAAACAAAAACAGAAAAAGAAAGAAACCGCTTCGTTGGAAAATAAGTACGGTATGTAGAAATACTGTTCGTACGTATTATGCAAAATGGACCGGCTTGATAGAGGCGGTAGAAAGAACAGCGTCGTCTGTCGTAAGTAGAACGTAGAACGCGTGTGCGTGGAGTTGGCGATGTGACGTCGATTTTCAGGCGATCAACTCCGGCGTTCGATACACTTGTGGTTTCAATTAACGTGGATAGGCAAAGAGGCTATCGTGGAAGTCGTTCGTGACACGATTACAGATATCACGTGATTTTTGTCGAGACCCATTTGTCGATTGAACCGCGACGAGCACTCGCAATTATACGGTCTACCGTTCGAAAACGAGTTGCCAGTTCGTTCACCGTACGTTCTATGGCCCTCTATTTCCTCTCACAGGAACTCTCTCTCTCTCTCTCTCTCTCTCTCTCTCTCTCTCTCTTTCTCTCTGTCTTCCTTCTTCCTTGTCCCACCCTGGCCACGCTGGAGTACTTAACATACTGCTCTCGATACATTTTTAGGCGTGCTCTCAAACGTATTTTACGACGAACGAACGAGCATGAAGGGGCGGACGCGCAGCATGCGCCAGCCACGCGCGTTTCTCGATCCTTCCTTCGCTCCGAATTTCTTTTATCCTCGCTTTTCTCGACGAACTATCGATCTTCGGTACCAGCCAAGCAAATGGTATTCGGCGATCGAAAGTGATCGGCTTTTTGCGAATCGCGCGCTCCATCGAAGCCAGGTTGAAGAAATTGCCGAGAAACCGCGGAAGCAAATGGAATAATCCATTTCGACAGTCACTTTCGTTGATATTTGTATTTTGTAATTCCATCGTACGTAATCCACGGTATCTAGCTGTTTGAACTTGCCGCAGTGTTATTTATGGTATATCTAGGCTTTAGAAGATCATAGATCGCTGGAGGCTGGAAAATGATTTACCAACGAATGTGAGATATAATTTGCAATCTCTGCTACGTTGATATCATAACGAGAAAGAACGAGATTAACGTGCCGCGTTGTTTACACCGTTTAAGTACTTTCATGCCGGCTAACTATGAATAGCACGGTATTTTATTCTGCTAGAATATTTACGACAGTCTCTTTATATTCTGTTTTTCGCAAAGCTACAACTTCGCTGGTGTCGTAATCAGATCAGAGGTAGATAATTATAAATTCTAAAACGAACGTGTAAATACATTTTTCTAGTGTTGCGTTTCTGCTTTTAAATCTACGCAGTTGCGTGATTTACGAGCGTTATCTAATACAAATATGCCCAGAGGCCTGTTCCACTTCCATCGCCCTCCCCCCCCCCCCCCCCCCCCCCCCGAAAGAAACAAAAAAAAAACGAAAGTGACTTTGAAGAAGCGAAACGCCCAAACGGTATTCGAACATAGGGAAAAAAATTCTTCGAAACAGCCATCCTAGAAATCCTATGAACCGGTCTCGTCTGGATTGAAAAAGAGGTGTAAACAAAGAAAAGGAAAAAAGAAAAAGAAAAGAGGAAAGAAGGAAGAAAAGAAGCGTATAGTGGAGCAAACCCTCGAGCCGACTCGCACGTGTCAAAATACCCCGAGCGCGTGGTTTCCGGGGAGCAGCGAGGAAGGCGAACGATAACGAGGGCGCCATCGTCGCGAATTTACGTTCCTGCCGTGAATTTACGAGCCACAGGGTGGCGCAATTAGACGGATTAAAAGCACGGCCGAGACGGGGGATAAATAAAATCGCGGCTGCCGCACGCAGGAGGAATAATGTGACGAGAGGAAAGAAGAGAGAGGAAAAGAGAGTGAGCCGACAGCGAGAACGCGTGTAGAAGCGTGCACGGGAGCAACGACCGCGCCAGTCCGCAGATTCCGAGCAAGCAACTCTGCGAGTTTCGCGCGTGCACTTACCGCACGCGATACATACGTACGCGGTGTATTCAGAAGGGGGAAAAGGTACGTTTTTGGGAATTTGTTAGGTGAGCAGATTCTTTGACGATTATATCTTCACGGTAGAAGCGTTCAAATTTATAATAATCTTCCGTAAATATGTACCGTATTAACCACTGATGGGAAAACTATGATGCGATGGCTGAAGAGGTCCGGCGATTTTGTGATAAAATTGTACCGTCTTTCGAGATCTCGAGAAGTTGAATAATTTGAGAATTAACGATGACGGAAGAATGGATGGATGATTGATAATGGTAAATTGTCGAATTTTATGGGAAGAGTTGTTATTGCGTTGTGAGAATTATCGTTTAAGTACGAGAAAAAGAATTGTGATTTATTACGGCTTTTTTGTACGATTGAGACGTGTGTCGATTGACGTTGGCCGGATAGCACAGCAATAACTTGCGACGGAGTAGCGATGGACAGAATGAAATTTGAACGGTAAAGTTTAAGACGCTAAGGAACGAGTGCATGAATATTTAAGTGCACCCGAGATACTTATATAAACTAATTCGAGAAAGTTGCAGGAAAAGTGAAATCGTATCAGACGATATTCTATTTCCTGTCCGAGGGATACCACAAATGAAAAATCGCGTGAACATATATAATTACTTGAACGTATTTCTTCGATGTTACGCTTAATCAATACGTAGGTTTTTGTATTATATTTTCAGGAACATGTATCAATCGCGACAGGTTCGCGTCGATCAAGTACTTGTCAGACATAAAAAATATGAAAAGCATAACGATGCTAATATACGAAATAGTGTTACGGAAAATGAGTATAAAGACAGACACTCGCCCGGTCGTTTAATTAATCGTTTAATTTCTGTTAACGCAGGAACGTGATAGCAATTTCACGACGTATCGCAACCAGCCACAAATAATTAGATTATCCAACATCGTAATCGCGCGTGATTTATCATGAAACGATTCCCGCGTACTGTAATAAAGTAAATATACGTATTTGTCGGTAAACAAAACTTACAGTCAATATATAAAATCCACGCGATTCTCGGTTTCACGTTTTATCATAATTAAATACAATCAGCGTTGCGATCACTCGTTTAATTACAAAATTTCCACGATACCCGATATCACTTATTATATTATGCTTCATTATACAATCATTTTCATATGATAAATTTAGTTTATCGCTAAACCAGCTCGATACCGTAGAATCCAGCGACATACTGGTAATAATATAAAACCTGCGGAAATTTTCGAACATCGCGCATTTACCATGATACACCCGCGTTCCTTACGAAATCCATACGATCCATAAGATCCATAGATCCGTGCAATCCATCCATCGTTAACCCGATGCAGTGATGCGAATTATCGTTCGACCCCGGAGGAAACGTCTTTTCACTCGTGGTCGGTCGGCCGGAAATTGGACCACGGTAACGACACGGAATTTCTCGCGTAGTATCGCGAGCGTAATCGCGAGGCGCATGACGCTACGTAGCTCGTATTCGAACGCAAGCGAAACCGTGTCGGTCGTTGAACCGGTCCGCTCCGACGCGATGTAAACTACGCTTCGGTATCCATCGAAGCTTCATGGTGAGAGTACTCCCTCTCTTTCTCTCTGTCGCTCTCTCTCTCTCTCTCTCTCTCTCTCTTCTTTCTCTTCTTTCTCTTCTTTTTTCCATTCCTCTTTCTCTCTATGAATTTTATCCAACGCGTTCCGCGCACGAAAGCCGCCCCTCGCGATGTTTATGGAAAAAAAGGTCGCGCAAATCTAGTTCATGCTGCGCGACTCTTCACTTCGTTTTTTTCGCTCGTTTTTACCTGGTCTCCCTTTTTCCTTTTATACGTCTGTTTGTTTGTTGCCGCTAGAGAGCAAGCTGCTGCGCTCTTCGTGCCGGAATTTGTTTCACGTTCGAAATATCGTCGAGAGATTTTTACCTGCGGGTTTGTCGCATCCTACCCCTTTCGAGATCTTGCAATTGACACTTTAATTAGTTCATTGTTCGTTCCTTTGTTGAGTAACAGCAAATACAGTAGGAAGAGTGTACGGGTCGGAGTTAGAAGCAGGATTTCTATAATTCGAAAAGAAAAGAAAATAGTTTCTCGTGGCGATATGAGATACTTCAATCTCCTTAGGACCCATAAGATCGTAGCATTTCACTGAGAGAAGAAATAGCAACGAAAAGAATATCGAGCGAATTCTCGAAATTTTCATCGCGGCAATGCAGATTCACCGGAGATCGGTATCGTAAATTTTTTGGAAGGAAACGTCGATTTGCAAAAATTCGCCATCGTTAAAGAAATGATTAAAATAAATGAAAAAAAAAAATAATTAAAGTACTATGTTTTGGATGTGTTATATATTTTTATATACTACGTGCATTCTACGCAGCTTGAAATTTACCTCGATGCAACGGTTATAAGCCGAATGATAGAACAAATAAATTTATTTAATCATTCCTATAGAATATTAGCATCTGCGTGAAAGGCTTCAAAGCGTATGACCCATCCTGGTGATCGTAATTCGAAACGGAGCACGAAAGCGACTCAAAGTCCCATCGAGACTACGTGTTTCGGGATGACGAAAATATACCAGTTAAGGAGCACGGTCAACGACCCTACTGGCTTCTTCCTATGCTACGCGACGTAACGCCTTGCTGATGTGTTTCCGGGAACCCCGAGGCCGATTAATTAGACGGCAGATTACTCCACAAATTAGGCCACCTTACTCTCGATAATTCTCGTTCCTCGTCTCGTAAATCGCGTCGCGTGCCACGTCATTTAAAACCGTTCGCGAAATAGAGAGACTAACGCCCTCGATTATCTCCTCCGGATAACCCGCTCTTGCGTTATGCTTGCTCATATTTTTTCGGTATGATTCCATCATTTTACTCCCTTATTATTCCTTTTTTTCTTTTGTTTTGTTTATTCGACCTAAATTAAAGTTGCCGCGAATCGTACACGCGATCGATGTTGTTTGTCGAATCTTGCTTTAACAGCGTGTGTGATTAATTTTCGTTTTATGCTCGACAGACAAAACGACCGATTAATAATCATCCATGGAAATTTTATAGATCGTACCTTCTCATTTTTGGAAATTTGAGAAAGAATCGTTTTTGATGTATTACGGGTAATAAATACTCGTTATCCTCGTATAATCTATAATTTATATAATCTAAATAATTTCCTTGGTACAGGTCTTAAGCTTTTGCTACTTAGCCGTCCGTAAAATTGAAAAATATGGATCTCAACGAATATAAATAAAATAATCGCACAGCATTTATATAAATAAAATATATTTAGTATAAAATTCTAAAGTGTGTTATATTAATTGGTTATTCTTCCAAAATGATTCGACCAAAATTCTAAATACAGTTTTGTAAAATATGAGAGTTAGAAGCAGATACGATGGCCGGCGAAGAAAAGTTTAAAATTCGTACTCGTGTGTGATAACTACGCTACGTTAATACCAGTAACTTCGTACCAACCATTTTTTATGCTGATAATAATTATCGGTAAACTACGGTTTTTATGCAAACTAATATTTTTGAAAATATATATATAAGAAAAAAAAACTGGAATCCTGGTAGAGAATTGCCTACCAAGCATCACACGAAGCGCTATCTACACTTTGAATATTTTATATATTTTTCCACATTACGTGCATTCTGTGCAATTTTGCGCTTTCAACTTTCCCATAAATACGCACAAATCCGCAGTGCGTTTATCCGATCGAAAATAATTCTCCTCGTTTTCAATTCACAATCGCAGCAAGACGTCCCAAAAGGACGACCCACTCTTTCAACTTTGTCACTTTCGTTAGAAGCGCCAATTGAAAAACGAACGTCGACACACCGAAACGCTGTAATTAATATTTCCTGGTTTCCGACACCGATTTCCTCTCGTATTGAGATTCATTGAAATCTGGTTTAATCAACTAATTTACTTACGAATTCGATCGTGCGGAGCGATCGCCATACGCGATCGTTCCACGATTTCGTCCCTTTCGCCTTCAGGATTTTTAATCGGCAACCGCGGTTACGTTGAATTGTCGGCCGAATCGTCGATTCCAATGCGAGTGACCCTCGAAAATTAGGCATTATGTCGATGGTTATCGAGTTACGCTTCCTTCGCCTGGCCGTTAACCCTTTTCTTACCTTTCCCACTTCGAGGTCATGGGTGTCGCTTGACCTCGAATACTCCACGGTGAAACGATCATCATCGGTTGGTTACCATTGTTCAATTTCCACGAAATTCCGTTGGAATCAAACGGACGTACGTTTCGCTTCTCTTTCAGTGTCGATCGTATGGAATATTCTGCAGCATTACTTTTTACTTTCTTACGACTTGGTCATCGTGTATGCGTTTACCGTGTTTTCATATGTCTTACCCGTTAGACGTTCACGCACAGACTGCGGATATTTCTACAAATATTTATCCACGCTTTTATCCGTACGATTAACGAAATGGAATTTACGCGGAGAAGCGTTTCGTTTACTAATACTATAAATTAAATATCATAAAGAATACCGTATCTTGGATATTGTATATATTTTTACGTTTGGTACAGGACACGTTGCAGTTATATTTATCATGTGCGTAAGTCCGAAGAAATCATCGTAATACAAAGCGTACGTTAAGAATATTGCAATCGTGGAAATGAGAAGGATCCAATCAAATACTCGTTAATATTCCCACAACATCCCGTTTCCTCCTCCGAATAAACCCAATTCCGACTCGATCGCATCTTCCTCGTAAAATACCGATTCATCATCATTACGTCATTCTCAACCGACGTAACCTTTCCGGACAAAACGAGTATGAATCTACCTCTTCAGGAAATAATGGCGAATGCGCGAATTACGGCCATTTAATAATGTGTCAGGTTGTAGTTATACGTGTTCTAAATGTCGAGAAACAGTTTAAGAGGATAGAAGGTGGAAAGTTCAGTTAAGATAACGCAAAATGTATTCTAGTTTTAGTTTTAGTTTTAGTTTAACAGGTTGACTGCCAGGCGAATTTTATATATTTCGAGATATACGATAGATTCAACTATACTAGGCTGTAAGATTTAATTCTTGCAAAATATTGTGTTGCATTTGCGCAATTTCTCTTGACGGTGTTGTCTAAATCATTCGTATTGTTGAAAATGTTTTTCGTCCATGAGATAAATCTTATGTTAAATATTCTAGGAAGTCGAGTAACACGAGTCATTTTATTGATCACCGTGACAAGAAACGCGATACACGAATTGCTTCGCGAACGAAACTCGATAAGAGGGAAACTCGTTTGAGAATTTTCTCGAATTTTCGATAAGTCTGTTTCAATCTCCACGGAAAATATATTCGCTCGCTGTCTAAATTTGCTCGGGTGTATTTAATTACAGTCGATTATAAACTTTCGTAAAACATTCACGGTCCTTCTATCTGCCAGTCTATTCCAATAATATCAGGAACGAAAGACCGATATTAATTACCGGAAAATCTGTAATTTTATGTGATCGACAAGCTTAATGGCCGGCTGGCTATAAACGACCAAATGCTTGACAAATATAAAATAAAAGAACATGTAGCAGCATGGAATTATTCCTATTTCTGCGGAGAAAGCGATCTCGTAATATCGAAAAGTTATTTTGTTTAAAACACGTATCGAAATTTAGTCTGGAAAAATCTGGCTATGCGTGTTTCGATCCCAGTCTTTCGCCGTATAATCTACATTTGCACCAATGGCTATAATACATTTTGAATGTTTGTAATTTGCTGCTTTTCATTCCAATCTGTCTTACAAAACGATTGTCCTGATTACGCATCGATATCAGTGTGACGGAAAAATTACAATAAAGAAGATAATGGTTCGTTGTTGTCAAAGTTAATAGAAAAAGATAGCGACAAAGTTAATATTTCGTTACGTAAATTCGAATCGTAGAAATTTGTGCATTTTCAACAAGTATAAATGTTCGAAAACGTACAAAGGTAAGCGCAAATGCAAAGATACATAAAATACGAATTTGCACAAATATCGAGAATCTGGTCGTTGGCAGACATTGATTATAAATAAGAGTTATTTTATTCGTGGTGTACAGACAGCGGATCTTTCTACAATTACGAGAAGTTGAAAAATACAAAACGCGCATGATACGCGTATAAACGTAAAATATCTTTAACGTTTCGTTGTCAAAACAGATTGCTGCCTAGGTGCTCTCTTTATTGTATCCATGGAAATATGAATTTACATAAAAGTCCAGTGTGTTTCGGTTACAAGGAGAGACGGTTTAAGGGACGAGCGAAAAGTAACCTGCTTCACCTTCGACACGCGCGTTTGCCAGCGAGCTAGCCGCGTCACTCTTCATTCACGAGCATAAATAAAGGCGAGCGTTGAACCCGGCTCACGGAGTGTCAGAAAAGTAGCCGAGCTGTGGCCCATTTGCATTTCGCATTCGAATACAACGGGCTTCGTTAGACGACTACCGCACACCTTGAATTCCAGTTGTGACGAAATATACGACTCCGATTCTTTGGTCCCCGTAACTCGATAAATGCACAATTCCGTATAATTGCCTTCGCGAGAGTAGAAGTTACTCAATTTCAGGATATTCTATTCTAATTCGTATTCTCTACCTCGCGTCACATATAGAACGAAGATTGTAATTAGACAATGTAAAATTAAGCAACCTGACTCGAGTTGTTCCGATCAATTTACGTTTGTGCGAATTGGAACTTTTAATGGGACGAGGAGTGGAAAGAAGCAGGATCTAAATAAAAATTCGTTTCGTTTATTAACCTTTTTCGTTGATCGATTGCTTGTACGGATCGAGCCGAATAATTTTGCATTTCTCATACAACGTACTCCGAACACTCGCGCTTGAAATTTCATATCTTTCCTGCGATTCTGTATTAGATATATTTTTAAACAGATATCTTGTACTTTCTATACACGCTTTCGGATTGCTTCCGAATTTATCAACCTAATTAAGACTGACGCGTCTCGTCGTAGCACCGATGAGCACAAATTTCGATGTATTTTATATAACACAGACAATATGTGCATACAAATTTTCCTCTGCCTTTGACGCACACTTTTACACCGGTTTCAAATTTTACCAATAGATCCGTGACAATCGTATCCTCCTTCAACGTTA
Organism: Bombus confusus; assembly: GCA_014737475.1. Taxonomy (NCBI): domain Eukaryota; kingdom Metazoa; phylum Arthropoda; class Insecta; order Hymenoptera; family Apidae; genus Bombus; species Bombus confusus. The sequence goes on along the minus strand of JACXIV010000072.1, from coordinate 2,373,215 downwards.
CTGAACTTTCAAAATATTCGACACAACGCACAGCGCAACGTACGAATGCTTTCTATACCGTACAAATAATTTCGCAGACTTCGCTGTAAATAAATAATACGTGCAATATTACCGTACGGCAAGAGGCAGTGTTTATTGAATATCTATTCGATCAGACAGCTGATTGGCGTTCGAAACCGCGGCACGGAATGGCGATACATCCGAAGGAGCAGCGGTAAACCGCGAAGGGCGAAATCGCTGGCGAGCGGACGTTCACCCGGCGTTCTTGAACTTTCAGGGTCGCTTAACTCGCCTTCTCGGTGCCCTCGGCCACTCCAACCGTGGCTGGCCTCTTATCGTTTTAGCGGAACGCCCGATAGAATTACGCCCCCAACATTATCTGCCCGCTGCTAATTACCACGATGGTCGGCACTCGCGTATCAACGTGACGAAACCAAGGTGAAACGTTCGTTCAACGTTCTAACGCTTCGCGAGCAACTCGTACGAAGATCTCTGTAAATCGTGCTATCTGTTGATCCTAACTTCGACTACACGTGGAATTTTGCGTTCAGAACGGTCGGCGAACAATTCGTACAAGGATTTCCCTAAATCGCGAACGTGTAACGTAACGGTGAATCCTTTTCCTATTTTTTCAATCGTATCTTTCAGTTACGCTCGAAGTTTCGTGTTCAGAATGTATACGATTATGGTATCGTCGTATTAGCTTTTCCCGCGAAATCTCTCTCTTCTTTCTACCCTTTGAACGTAACTTTGCAATTATACGTGGAATTTCGCAGTTATGGCGTATTTAGCGTCGTGGTTATGACGCATTACTTTGCGCGATCGAGGTAATTCCGATTAATGGAATATCACGGGGTTCGGATGTTCGAGGGAGATCGCGGAATTCTGAGAATTTTGCTACCACGCGTAATATATATGATTCCGTTGTAGAAAAATCCGTTTTCCGTCATTCTGACGTTTATGGATATCGTTTCAACTCGTCGATCACTATCATCACGATGCGAGTCACGAGCGATTCGCGGACAAAGCGCGGCGCACAGAGAGCGCCGCTCTCGAAGACGACACATTTTTCTCTCTCGATGACCGCGAGCAGTCATCGTCCTTGATTTAACAGTAAGCTCACGGACGCTTGGTACACGCGAGGCTGCGAACAGGCCGGCGGTCAAAAATCGCGGTCGCAAATTCGCGGTATCGTTTTCCCCTAGTTTCGTTAGCCGCGATAAAATCTGACCCAGATGCGGTTCACTGAACCCCACGCGAACTTGTAATCTCTATTGTCACGTAACGACGATGATTATGGCTCGATATTATCTAACACTTCCGATATTTCGTTCTTTTACGCTGCGATTATTCGTATTGCAGTGCTTTACGGTCAACGAAATTGTTAGGTACGCGCGTGTATCGTTCGTTGATGAAATATATACGATAGTGCCATAAGTATTACATAAATGTATTTATGCCATGAAATGAAACTATTCGGCTTGAAATTATATTCTAACGAAACTATTAACACGCGACTATGAATTTCTCCAACCTATATATCGCAGGAGGTATAAAACGATATTATATCTTGATGATCGACGATACAAACGATCGGTTAATTGCTCTACCGATTAACAGTTGACTCAAGCTGTCGTTGCGTAGCGCCGATCGCTAATGAATAGCGGCGTAATGGAAAATTAAGCCAATAGCTGATCTGTGGATTGTGCGAAAGACGATCGTGTGATAAAAAGTACTTCGTTCTCGTAGGAGAAACGAGGAAACGTACGAAAGAAAATATATTTGGTCCGTACCGGGCCAATTACCTGTCTTAATTCCAAAAGAAATATAACGATAAACGCAAGACTCTTGCGAGAGAAACAAAGAACGTGTTAATGTGCACCACGCGACGTTGCCTGCATCGATTTCAAAAACCATATAGCGATATAAGTGCAACGCTGTTGCAGAAGAAACGAAGAACCTGTTAACTCGCGCCACGCACCATACCAATCACCTAAGTCAATTAAAAAAAAAAAAAAAAAAAAAAAAAAAAAAAAAAAAAAAAAAAAAAAAAAATTGGACCGTATAGTAATACAAGTGCAACACTCTCGCGGAAGAAATAAGTCGAATAAGAGCACGTTGTACGAAGAATTTGACCCGCTCCACGCCAGCTACCCGTCTCGATTCAGGAAACGACGATCTCTGCGAGCTTCGTGTCTCCGTTACTATCCCTAAAAAGATGCGAGAAGGTTGGACGAAAGGTTCAACGAAACACGGTCGCATATCGTCGGACACGTTTCTGCTTCGAGTCACCGAAATAGAAAGATCGAGAATAAATGCTATCGATCGTTGCTAAAAGCGTGGTCGGTGCCGCGACACGATAAATACCGACGTAAACGTCAGCGATGACGGCGCGATAATTATGTCATTTGTGGAATCGCCGAGGTCGCCGTTCGTTCGAGGACGAAACTGGAGCAACGACCTTCGAATTCGGCCCGGTCAACGGGGTTCGTGAACCCTGAAAAGAGCTGCGCCAGGCCCCAGGGATAGACAGTACAGTTATGCTCTCTTCCTCCACCTGCCTCCTTCCTCTTTTCAACCTCCTTCTCCTTCTTCGTTCTTCTCCTTCCTCTTTCCTTCGTCCACTGTCTTTCTTCCACTTTCCAACTTTCAACGTCCTCCTCTCTCTCTCTCTCTCTCTCTCTCTCTCTCCTTTTCACACGATTGATTCTCTCCAACCTCCTCCTCCACCTCCTGCTCTTTTTCTTCTTCTTCTTCTTCTTCTTCTTCTTCTTCTTCTTCCTCTCCTCTCGTTTCCGACAATGAGCTCGTGCCTCGACCGCACTCCCGCGCTGCCGCCCGACCAGAAGGAAATACCGTATGGTCACCTCGTCACCGAGGCGCGGAGGAAATCCCTGCGGTTCGACGACCTGGCAAAGGTGACTCCGATTGTCTGGAAAGCGGCGGCTCGCGCGGCCGGCCGACTCTCGTTGCATCGATCGATGCCACTCCTGCGGCTCTGCTTTTCTTTTTCTCCTCCGGCTTGGCGTTTGAATAACGTTTCTTGCCTTTAGACGGCGGATTTCTATGCGTTCGTGGGAAATTTGAAAATAAGAAATTCCACGGAACGCGTATGATGGGCGACGTGTGAAATAAAACGCGAGAGTTGCTATTTTTTTTTTAATTTATATTCTCAGAAATATGAGTTTATACAGAAAATCCGGAATAACGGCGAAACGTTGAGTCCGAAGAAAAATGTGTACATCACCGACGATAGCCGATCGAGGCGTGAAAAATTCGAGGACTGCAGTGAGTTTAATCAACGCCAGCATCGGTATTGTTCATTTCAACGTCTATTCCCATGCACGATATAAACGCTTCCGCTAGTTACATTCGGGTCTTTCTTCTTCGAATTCCCCCGTCGAATTTGCCTTAAATTCGATCGATGACATCGCGTACAAAATTCGCGAGGCAAAACAGACAATTAACTGCGTCTGAGTACTAAAGTACGAAAGATTCGAACGAAAAAATTCTAACGATCGTTATTCGTTTCGTGCAAATGGAAATTCCACTAAACCGCAGAGTCGACAGAGTCAAAGTTCGATTAGAAGAAAATCCACGACACGTCGATCTCTGTTCGAGGCGTACTTTCGGAATCGCGTTTCATCGCGAGCGGATGACGCGCGATTCAATTTTGTCTCGAAATTCGAATCACACGCGACGAACGTTGCTCCGCTTCGAATGGCCGACTTTCGTTAATTACTCCGCTTATGTAACCCTTACGAAACGCGTGCGAGTGGTCCGGTAAATAAATCTTCCTGAAAAGATACACGCGCTAACGGCCATGAAACATTTGAGAAAAGAAAATAGGAGAAGAAAACACGATATGGAAAAGAGGATTGCTCGCTGCGGTAAACGAACGGGAAGAGCCGGAAAGGTCGACGACCTGTCTGTGGTCAGCGGGGACGGACGCGGATCGCGGTGGATGGCGGAAAGGCAAGAGAGCCAGGCGGAGAGGAAGAAGGCGTTTACCCGTAATGACACGCGAAACTTCAGCGGTACACGGGAAACGTGAGAAATTCTTACGCAAAGAGGTGGTTCGAGGTAAGTGGGTCGCTGATTCAGACTAGTCGGGGCCACTCCGAGCTGATATCAACGGGTTTTAACGGGATCGTGAGTAATCGACTCTTGCCGCCAAGGTGCAGCTACGTATCTGAATCCAGATATCGGGACGGGAAGACTGTCGCTCTTCCTCCACTTCGCCGAGCTCTTCCGATCGCGTGATTCATTTTCTGAAATCCAGGAAGCCAACGCTTCGATAGATCGTTAACCTATGGAGAAACAGATTTTTTTACTTTTCAATTTTTTTTTTTTTTTTTTTTTTTTTTTTTTTTTTTTTTTTTTTTTTTTTTTTTTTTTTTTTTTTTTTTTTTTTTTTTTTTTTTTTTTTCTTTTTTTTTTGAGAACGTTATCCACGTTCGTGTCGTTGAAAGTTATTCAGTCCATGAAATCTACCTTGTTTTAATCATTTCGAAAGATTTAGTAATCTGAGACACCGACGACCATCGCGACAGCGAACGCGTCGAAGGTTGTCTCAGTCTGATTGTCGTTTCGATAAACCAAAGACTTCTAATGTTCTCAGACGATATTTAGCATAAAATCGAAAGGAGTAATCGGCTTTGTGATCGCGTATCTCGGACGTCGCGACAGGCAGACCGTCGCTTATTCCACTCGCTCTTCCGATTACGCGATTCGTTTCCTGAAACGCAGGAAATGTACGCGATACATTTCCTGGAACGCGTTCCAACAATAAATTGTTGACCTCTTGAGAAACTACTTTAAGGATGGGGAGAACAATTGAAAAATATTTGATTTTCCAATTACAGTTGTTGAGACGTCGTCGTTCGAATCTTCTCGTTGTGGTAAACAGGAAAACTCGTAATATTTGTAAATAATATTTAGCGTAAAATTAGAAGGAGGAATTTCCTAAATGAATAATGAAGCTTAAGACAATTTTCAACGATTATGGTTGTAATTAAGAAATTCTTTTAGGCTTTTAGTCTCATTCAAATCGTCCCTTTTTCGAGAACGCGCCATGGCTAAAGTACACATGGACGAATGAAAGAATTATCACAAAATTATGAAGGAATTGCAAGGTTCATCCGTATCGGTGAATACAATCTGGTCGTCAATGCACATTTTTGTTACAACGAGTATCCGGTGATTTATGGACGACGTTATCTTCGTTCAGCAAGATTGTTCGAATTCAACTGTATCAATGCATTCGCGTTCTATCAGATCAGCAGAGTCGCAGAATGCACGCGCGAGTAGCAAATACGCCTGATAAATCTAACTTGGTTAATCTATAAACTGAAACGTCTAAATCTAGGTGCGCGCGTAATGAAAAAGAATCTTAAATCAAAAAATAAACACGGTGGGAAATAGTTCTGGTTTATCGAAGCAAATAAAATGCTGCAATTCGTTGGAAGACGAATCGAGCAGGTTGAAAACGATAACGGGACGGGGAAACGAGGTCGCAAAAACGCGAGAGAGGTATCGTCGACGCGAATGAAACATTTTCGCCGGAGGACTCGGCGAGCCGGTGTTCTCGCGATCAGCGTGCCAAAAACTTTCGAAAACGTACTGTTCGCATGATCGAAGCACGCGTCGAACGGAATAAACGAGCATGCTGAGCGGTTTCACTCTTCTTTCTTTTTTTTCTTTTTTCTTTTTATTGCTTTCACTCTCGTGGACGCGTCTCTCGACGATAACGAGCAGCTCGGTCGATGACATTCTATCAGGGAAACAGGCGATCAATGTCGTGGTGTGGCGATGCTTTCGATGATGCTGAGACATTTTTATCGAACGTTTAAGGGGACATCGTCGTGCGACGGCAATAAGAGCAAGTGACTTTTATGAATTTCTTTTCTTAGATGAATTTCTGGAACGTAAATATAGTCTTCGAGCACAAATGTAATTTCTCTATTTCTGTTAAAAGTTATCGCTTTTGTTACAATATTCCAATTTTCAAGAGGTATATATAGATTTTTGTAATTGGTTGTAGTTCAAAGATTGTCGCTCATTAAACACAACTACTGATGTTATTCGCTACCGATACTAACCTAACTATACCGATATACGTATACGGCATGTGTCAGAACAGTCAGGATGGTGCAATCGGACGTAAGACGATTGTATTAAGTCGCCCGAAAAGTGTCTTTCTCTCACAAACACGTCTTTTACAACAATGCATCTTTGTAGAAACGCGAAAGCTAATCTGTCAAATATCGTGCCCTTTTATCTTGACAGAAGAAAATGGATCGCACGTAATTCAGCGAGATAATATCGAACAGAAAACGTCGTGCACCTATTATTTCCTTGTAAAACGAAAGAAACTTTCCGGACGACCCGATATATGCAAAAATAAGCGAAAAAAAAGCGAATAACTTTTTTTCAACTGACGTGTCGTTTGCGAGAAAATCGAGTTCGAAATTTAGTTCGCTGCGCGTGTACTCGCCTAACTGCTACCCGATCGTTGTTTCCCCGAGTGCCACGAAATTTCGGCCCATGCTCGATTCTATCGCGCGTCGCGAGACACCCTGTATATTGCCAATACCGATTTCAACGGAGGAAGTAGGAAACTTCAATTTGCTTTACGGCTGAAATCAAAGAGTAGCCGCTTTGTAATTGTCCGTTATGTAACTGCGGAGAATCGTGGAAAAGCAGTCTCGAGAGCAGATCGTTAATCGTGGAAAGTAGCGATTTTCCTTTCTATCTGTGTTCCTGGCGGCACGGCGCCGCGGTCGACGACCTTTTTAACCTGGTTGCACGCGCATTAATGCCGCTTTCTTTCGTGCCGCGCTACCATTTCACTCTCGCGCTTTTCCATTAATTCTTTTCGCTTAACCCTTTCGTCTAGCGCCGTCCTTTGTGCGAAAGACATATATATGCGCGCGTATGCTGGCACAAACTGACTAGCGGATAACAGCTTTCGACGAGATCTTCTCCAGGTTGCCGGTTCCAGGTTTCCTTAAAAATCGTCTCAGCGTTTACCTGTTGTCGGATCATTCTCTATTTTGAAATTTGTCTCGCGACACTGTCTTCTATTTTCCTTCAGCTTTTCTTCCAAACATCCTATTTCGGTAATTTTATATTTTCTATGTATTTTACGTTGTTACGATATCGAAGAATAATTTATATATCGCGGATTTGAAAAGAGTTCGGTCAAAGCGGAATTCCATTTTGATCTAAATTGTGAACTAATAAGATCCTTCCAAGGATTCTCCCGACTTTCTGTTCTACGGGATGCTGCACGCGTTACGCTTGCGCGACGTACTTCAAGCTTTAGAAGCTTTTGTCTCGACAATAACAACGAAATTGTTTCCTTTCTGTAATCGCCAAGATTCGTCGAACGAGTCAACGCTATGAAACTCGACCGATGATTCAACCGCGATCGTAATCAAGTCACTGATTTTATACGCGCTACGTTATATTCACAACTGTAGCGGCCGACGCGGCTATAGGCAATCATTTAACCACAAAATGAAATCGTTTAAAGAAGAAGGCAAGAAGTTGCAGTTCCAATTAATTAGAAATTACGCGCGAACGCGAGACATTCTGTCACTTCTGTGGCATCTCATCGCGAAAAGTAAAACTCGAAAACTCGTAGAACGAGAAAAATACCCTCGTGACATACTGACACGAAATCGAAACGCGAGCAGAGAAAGAGGAAGGCGGGCGATATACGAGTTGCGTTGAAAATCGATCGACCGATAATCCGCCGATAGAATGACCTCGTTTCTAGCTGATTCTCCAGTTAATGCGGACCACTCTCGTCGCCGTGCGTTCTGTGTGGCTAAATATTTGATCTGCCAGGCCAAACGATAACCCTTATCGCGATTCACACGGCAGGCGGGCATGTGGCTTCGCAGGATAAACACGGAATAGACCGAGTCCGCCCGTGGAAAGTTTCGTTTCGTGGTCGTAAGGTTTTCCCCTTTTTTTCTTTTCTTCCACCACGTCGAATCGAATCTACCATTCGTACAGAATAACAAAATCAGTGAATTCTTCGTCGAGTTTGCAGAAATATTTGGACGTTGCTCGCCGCCAGAAATGCCACGCGACGTACGCAGAATCCAGCAGAGTAGATGCTCGATCACCGTTGCGACAGTCAATGTGTTCGTTTGCAGCGTCGTGAAGAAGGAAGCTCGCGAACTGTTCGACTCCGATTTGGACGAAAACGTCGTAGGCTCGAAGAACGAGAAACATTAGATACGCGTTTCGATTTTAGCCGAGGTAACTCAAGTTCGTGGGACGAAACTACCCTGCAAAGTTCGAACGCTTAAGAGCTAACAGATGGAAAGAACCTGTCTAACGAAATCGAATAGCTCGCATCAAGCAGGAAATTGTTTAAAAGCTGGTTAAAGATTGAAAAGGAATGTTTTGAATTGGCGATCTTCGATGTTTCTAAGATTGAGCTTTTATCGCGACGCAAATACTCGAAAAATAGTAAATTGTGAGTATTGGTTTTACGATTGGAATAGTGTTCGGAATGGAACGTAACAGCAAGCTAGACTTTGAGACGGAAAATAGACTGATGAATAATGACCTCGGAAATGCAATTGATAAAGTTGCTTTATCTCTATCAGCATAATGATTCATATGGAAACGGTCGCTGGACATTTAACATTTCAATATTTATCCTATCCGTATATCTTTACTGCATACATCGTATTATTTTCCTCCCGTCGGATCGAACCATTTCTCTCGACCTCATCAGGTAAAATGGCGTTTTCCATATCGCAGAAGCTTATCTCTCCGCAAACTCCACACCCGTGGATACAATTAAAAAAACAAGAAGAAGAAACGCGTATCAAATGCGTGGCAAATAAATTAGACACACAGCGTTATAGGGATAAATAAATAGAATATAAAGAACGACAAAATTCCAAATATATTTTCATCTAAAACGCTATATGTTCTTCGAATACGCGTTACGATCTTGCGAATATTGCATTTCCTGGTACAATAGAGTCGAGCCTTGAATATCTATCTAAATGTTTGAACCAGCCACGACACACGCTATTCGTACAATCCAATTTTTCGAGTAAATATTATTTGCATATTTCATATTAGGTAGAATTCTTATCAAACGTTCGTATCGAAGAGCAGCATAAATTTTTGGATAAACGTACCGCGACCTTTCTTACGAACGAAGCGTTCTTTGTACCAGATTATGCGATATTAAACGGGTTTCTACGAGCGCGCGATGCATTCGTTGAATGAACTTGAGAATCTCGAATATTCGCGAATATCGCGTAACAAAGGAAGAAGTAACAAACGTTTACTGGCTAGTTAAGAGAATAAAGAGACGACGATGAGAGGAGAGGGCAGACCTTGAGCCGACAAAGAGCAAACACTCATTATCAGCAGCAATGTCAAGCGAGTTTCTCTCCTCTCACTTTTCGTTCGATGAAGCTAGTAGCTGTTCTCTTAGCCGTAAGAACTCTCCTATGCTTATACAAAGAGAAAAAAGAGAGAAAAAGAGAGATAGAGAGAGAGAGAGAGAGAGAGAGAGAGAAGGAAGAGAGGGTGGTCGTCCATCGCCTTACGCTCTTGCGAAGTTCGCGTGTAAAACTTCTAACGAAATTTGCATCGTAAATTTTCGTATAATATCCCGAACCTAACGCGCGGGAACTCGCAGGTCGAACGTCCTGGCCATAACCCGAGCAAACGCACTTGGGATTCGAGAATTTCGTGCCTGGCCCGTGCAAACGCGCTTTACGGTGGAAAATTTCAAACGCGGCTGCGAAGAATGCACCCGGGGGTGGAAAGTCCCAAATCTAATCCACGGAGACGCAAATCGGCAATCGAAGATTCCGCGAACTGTTCCGCAGGCGCGAACAATGTCAACAATTGACGCGCGAACGTGTTTTGAACGATGAGCTTCGAAGGTGCAGCGATTGTAGCGTGAGTGATATTTCGAATTATCGAAACCTAACGAATCGTCGATTACATTCCGCGGAAACGTTCTACGGAAATAGATTCGTCCGCTGTTGAACTCAGATAACAGATTCGACGTACGATAGAGCTGTGTTGCACGCATGCGGACGGAAAACGACTACGGTTCGCCATGCGTGGTTTCGAATCGCGAAACAACCACTCGGCAGCCGTGAAATCGATCGAAGTAAGAGCCGATAGCGTTTCGCGATAATGGCGATCGCCTTATCGCCCCGTTTCGTCCTTGGTCGTCGTCAGACTGTTTTCCCTTTCCTGCGATCGACAGGCGATGGCAACGACGAGACGAAACGAGAATCAGGATCCTTAACCATTGGCCAGGTTCTAAGGCTCAGACCCTAAACGTCCAAGCGACCCGAACTCCGAGATGCTTAGCGCGTGCAAAAGTTTGCGATCAGCGTAGGAGGCAAGAGAATTAGGATTTCTAACTATTCTTCGAGTTGCAAAGCTCAGACCCTAAATGTTCAAGTGGAAATGCGAAACGCTTAATGTTGCGATATTTATTATAATTAATACAGAGAAGTGGAAAGTAAATCCAAGCAGCAAAGTCGGGGCATAATTATATCGGGGCATTTAAATGAAAGAGTTTGAAGTAAATGCAAAAGGTAAATCAAATTCATTGTTTTGATAAACATTCTGAATTTTTGTCGTCAAAGTGGGTATCGCAGCGACTGCACAAAGGATGGATGTATACGGATGAACTTTGCCATGGTATTCGAGTCAAGTCTGAAGTCTTATCGTGGATAATAAATTAAATAAATCAAATAATCGTTATATAAACGTGATCACCTATGTGCATATTCGTTACTAATTTCTGTAACTGAGGATAATTGGTCGTTTATCTGTCATAATATGTAAGTGTACATACGAGTGTAATATAGCGTAAAGCGAAAGGTAGAATTTCGCACGAGTCTTTGTCCCAGTCTTACGCTAAAGTCTTGCTTAAAATATTACAAGTTAATATTACACTTCTCTCTTATCGAAACTACAACGTGATTGGAATCAGGGTGAAAATTTTGCACCCTATTTAATTATTACCCTGTATGTTAGTCTCTGCTGTAACTTTAAAAGTCAATAGCGGAACGATCCGATCTACCCGATGCAATTTCCACCCTTGAGCGGTTCGATTCATACATCGAGACGTTTACCGAGAATCCCATCCCCTGGGACGATGTTCGAGAAACTAAGGCGAATTTCGCGTGTAAAACCGAGTCGTGCTCGAAGCCGATGAAATTGAACTGGCACGCGCGAAACTTTTCCCTTTACGTACGAATACAACAAAAATTTGTCGTTCGCCTGTGTTACACGCGTGCCGTTCCACCGTGATATCGTCAACGTATGACACTTATTTTTCTCTTTCATCGACGGTCGACACGTGGCGAACGAGGGCAAATTGAAACCTGCCCGGAAACCGTGACCGGCTTTTTGCGCTGCAAATCCACGAATATTTCGGGAGCCCGTTTTCGAGTCAATTCAGTAACGAGTATCCGCGTTTCTCGTCAGCTATTCAAACTACCGAAACAGCTGTATTTTCCTATAGCTACTCGTTATACGTAATAAAATAGGGCTATTTAAGGAACATAAGTTTCTTGAAATTCGATGCCTACCTTCGCACGGAATAAACAAACTTGTTTAGTATAATAACGAAAGCATGAGGAAATATCGTGTATTCTAGGTTCAACAAGAGGTAATATCGGAGACGCAAGAACGATGTAAATCGTCGTGGTCAGCGAGAAGGTATTATATGAAAATTAATAAAACAAACAACAATATATATTATATACATATATTTTGTACAACTATATATCTATATATATCGTAAAAATGGCAAAAGCATTAAATTTACCAATTTATTTAAATGCGCGTAGTATGTTCATGAAAGGTGTCTACAAACGTTCGAATACTTTGATGAGCCTGTATAGCTTCTGTTTTACTTTTCTGCGTATACTAGAAATTAATCGATTAACTTCGGCAAACACGAGTAATATCGTTTCTAGAAATACAACAGTATAAAATCAAATAAGTTTGGACGATAAATACCGACCAATTGATGAGCGTGCACGTTCACTCAGATTCATATTCAACGAATTGCAAATTACCAAAGGAATGGCGGTCGTAAGTCTGTATCGATAATTTTGTACGCTCTATTCCGCCTCACAATGGAACGAAATATGCCACGTTATAACGCCTAATTTTCGCGAAACATCTCCCGTAACAAAGTTGTCCGAATCGTCGTCGAACGTTTTTTTTTTTTAGACCACGAGACTCATCTTATTTTAATCGTTCGAAAGGGTTCACCGAAACGCGGGTCACCGATGACCATCAACGCGTTGGTCGAGGCAGGTTCTATTACGTTGTCCGGGATGTTTCGTCCGTTTCATAAGGAAACAACGGATGCGCAACATTGTTTCTTTCATATTATTTGATCGAATTACGTATGATCGTGATAATAGAAACGGAAGAAAATGCATCATACGCGATTCGGTAAAATAGTACAAATGGAAAAATGTCGCGCGTCTATCGTTCCCTCGTAAAACGAAAGAAACTTTCCGGACAACCGAATACATCAGGCCGATTCGTCCAATCAGACGCGATCGTTGTCGATTCGCGAAGGCCTCGTTCGAGCTTCGCACCCTTGGGCCTCAACACGACCTCAACTTCTAGGCTCTCCCGGCATACTTTTACCGTAACCCTGATCGCGATATTCCATTCCGGCTTACCTCAACACTCTATCTGCTCGGTCTAGATCAGTCATCTGGATTCGAACGATTCGAACGTCTTGCCCCTTTATTGTCCTTGTCGATCGCCGCGTGTCCCCGATAAATTGTCACGAAACGGTACGCCACGTCCACGTTTAACGCTGTAATCTGATATTTCATTTATTTTCTTTCTCTCTTCCTCTTCTCTCCCTTAGTCCTTTTCGTCGATTTCGTTTCGATTCGTCGATGAATCTATTGATTTATGATTTTATACAGGATACACGATACATGGTTCGTACATAAATATAGATCAAAAAGGCAGGTTTTTGTCTGGAAGAGCAGAGGTAGGATTTGATCTTGTTGGGATATCGGGTTGCTAGGAAATAAGATATTCCTGTAATTATGCTGATTTGATTTGCGATGAACCGGTATATTGGCGTGCAGAATAAGAGAATTGATTTTAAAGGGAATAGATAGAACTCGAAGGGAATAAATTGACAGCGCGGTAACGCGATGATTCACGAAACGGGAACAATTTTAGTCCGCAAGACGTTGGAACGCAGTTGAAAATATCGAAATATGAATTTAAGCTTTGTTGCAATTGTTGACAAAATTTCTTCGGTATGTGCATTGCCGTTACATTTCTTAGATATTGCGTGTTCCATGGAAATTAATAGAAAACACCGAAACGAAAAATTCTCTTACATTTATTCTCTTTCTGCTTCTGTACTATACATATGTATTTATTTCTTCATGTTCATCGGAAAAACAAATTATCTTCTTGTCTATCAAACATCTTTTTCCTTCAACCTAGAAAAAGCGACGAGAAAAAGAACAAAAAAAAAAAAAAAAAGAAAAAAAAGAGGAGCATGACATCGTCGTTTATACATACATATGTATATATATTTATGTCTTCTAAATCGGTATACGGGATGTTGAAAACAGCGGCGACGAAGGAGCGTCGGGACGCTGGCGTTTTCTGCGCAGATTGCTCAACGACACTCTCAGATCAGGTTCGATCGGGTGTCAAGGTCACGACGTCGTTTATTTTTACATCTAGATTTCGAGAACTCCAGACCTGACAATAAGGGACAGAGTCTCGGGACTCTGACTTTCGTCGTTCGCTCCGCTCTGTCATCTCTTTTTATCGTATGGCTTCATTGTGTCTAGTAGATCAATCATCTCGAGAGTTCGTAGAATATTCACTATGTTTTATGGCGAATACATGTACGTCTGTTCGTGATATGCTGTAAATCTGGTTGTTTTTTTTTTTCGTTGTGAATATCTTCGTTTCGACCGAATAGTCCTTGTTTCATTGAAAATGTTGGTAATATCTTCGCTTTTATATGGCAAAATAACATTTTAAGTATTAGAGTGATTTTATGTAAATTTTTACGAACTCGAGAATTTCTAAGAAGGCAAAGTCAGAAGTTTCCAGAAAGAGACAGAAAATCATTTAACAACAGAAAGTCTTTCAACAACGAGAAGAAAAGACGAAGGTCCTTTCAAAAAAGAACTCTAGAAATTCCTTAAAAAATCCCTGAATGAAATCCCCAAAGTTCCAAACAGTCTCTAACGTTGATATTCTGATCAGAGATTTGATTGATAGTGGTTTTTTTATTATTTTTAATCGATAACGATATTTCTTTTGTGGATGGACCGTAAGTTACTTTCGTTCTTTATAAAACTAGTCCAAAAACAAAAAATCATAATTATTACCTACATGATACATTGAATTTCTATACACTCGTCATAACCAGCCATAAACGAATATTATATATATTTTCGTATATTTGCGGAAATATGAAAATTCTCCTTACTTCAAAGACACTAAAATTATTTGTAACTATAATCATCAGAAATTACTAGAAATATGATGAATTTGGCGAGACACAAGCAAGATGTTACAAGTAAGTAACACGAAACTCGATACGATGAAACTACAAACGATTAAGTGGAAACGGATCGTCTTTGATCAGACGTACTTTCCAACCGTGCGTGCTTATGACTCGAGGAACGTTCAAATATAACGCTGAAACGTAGATGATTTTTGTGCGAAGTAATTTCACCAAACGAGAGCTTCTCGTTCTCTTGAACGACAGAAATGAAGATCTGTCTCTTTTTCTAAAAGTCGTTCCGGTGAAACCTTTCTAACGAAGCGAACGCGACAGCAAAGCGGAAGAAACGAACGGAGCTGTTCGTCGTCGAAAGCTACAACGTCCTCGATTGTAAACGAGAGTCGATACGTATTTTTAGTAAATACGGTTGATTTATTGGCTCGGATTTAAAGTTATATAAAAGATATCGCACCGATAAGAAGCGAGTTCCGACGATACTGCTTTTCGCTTCTTCCATGTTCCACTTTCATCGATCTTTATTTTTTAATGAAAATTCAAACGGTTGATCGTTAAAACTTATTTGGACAATTTGTAAAAAACAAGCTACATAGTTAAGCAATTAAATAATGACGTAAATTTCAACACTACGCTGCAACGCAGTAACATCGGTTATCATAAATTTGGCTTATTTACGAGTTATGTATAAATATTAATTTTTGTATAATAAATAGATGCGCGAAATAGATGCGATAGAAATAATCAACATCAATACAACAGCATAACAATTACATACAACAATTTCGCGATAATAATATCGTGAAGTAATATCCTTAAAAATTCTTCGTCTTATAAGATATTCAGCAGAAAGTCGTAATAGGAGAAACATGAAAAAATATACGCAGCATCGATCTCGTTTTCATCCCCATTGACTTTGAATCCCGTCCATTTGCGGCCTTCATTCTTCGGCAATTGCATCAGGCAAGTATAGGGTGGAGAATGAAATCCGTAACTCGGCGAGCAGATTTATTTCAGCCAACTGATCCTACGTAGTAGCGGATGATAAACGATCCGTGTCACCGGTAACTTGGACAGCCTGAATTTATTATCTCGGATCAGAGAAAGGGAGAGAGGGAGAGAAAGAGGGAGGGGAAAAAGTATAGCGTCTCCCTTCTGCTTTTCCGGGAAAACGACGGTAGGCAGGTGTCATTAATCGGCGAGAGAACGCGGAAGACGCGTACAATCGTCTTATCGCGCCACGTATCGAACGTAGAGGAAATAAATGACGAAGGGGCCGGTGTTTGCTGACTTCTGTTCTTCCCTTGTGGATCTTCGATACGGTCGACCTTCTTTCGGATACTGTAGAGATTTTCTCAATTTTTCTCAGCTACCAATATTCAACTACAGTATGTTGCGCTGTGTTAGATCGAGGATCGGCGGAATTAAGGAACGAATTTTCGTTAAAATTTTCTCAAAGAATCGCGAATTATTTTACTGTTAGCCTTGTTTCGAATATCGTAGAGATTTTCTCAATGGCTGAATCGAGAATCGACGGAATCAAGGATCGAATTTTTGTTAAGAGATTGCTTCCAACGATATACAGATTTCCCCAGCCATCGAATTCATATTTTTATCTATTTCGCGTCGGCGCAACTAAGAAGGTAAAGACCAAATAGAAATTTGTTACGCTAAATGTTATAACAAGCGCTCTTATCCGAGCAGCCTTTTTATTTTCCTGCACATAAAATTTCCATAAATACATAAACATCCGCCGGCGAGTTATAATCTTGGGAACTGAAAGGACGAGGTGCGTGGAGAATTTATTCTGATGGCCATAAAATCGAACGAGAACGGGACGATATCAAGCGAAAATAGACACGGAAGTTCCTCTTTGAGATTTCATCCCCTTTCCAAGAAGTGGGTACGATGAAAAAATATGGGGAAGCGGATGGCCAAGAACGATACTATTGAAACCGAATAGGGAGGGTGGAATCAAGGGACGTAAGTGTTCTGGGCTGGCAGAATATATTCCGGTCGCTGTTGCGTCGAATAAATATCCAAAATGGTGTTACGAATTGCTCTTTAATCACACGTATAAATCACAACAATCTGCGACTACTTGCACGCAATTCAATTAATATCACTAGTAAAATTTGACAAGCTACGAACTACGAGGTATCAGCATCGATTAATCCTCTTGCGTAAACTAACGAATTTGCTTCGTTACCGAATATGAATACGACGCTGTATCATGATGCATGGAAATCATCGAAAACACGTTTCGCTACGGTAGCTGTCTATTTTCCACCAATTCTTAGATTCTCTCGTTTCCCACTTGCAAGGGGAATCTTTTTTTTTTTTTTTTTTATTAAAATAATTCAAGCTTATAAGAAAATAATTCACACGAAAGAGCACCGGTAATTCAGAGATTAATAAACAAAACTTGCGTCACGTAAATCTTATTCTACGCAAAAATTTCCCTCCCGTGGAAACGATGAAAATAGACCGCGCTCTCACGCCGTACGTTTCCACCAACTTTCCTAATTACAACGAAGTAAAATATCAGAAGATAAGACAGAAAGAAAGAAAGAAAGAAAGAAAGGAGAGAAGATGCAAAGGAAGCGGAGTCGTCGATAAGCAACTGAATCGTGCCTTTATTCGTGGTGACGAGGGCAGGCACAGGAGCAACAACGCGTGAACGGTCGTATCGGTCGTATCGGGGTGTCAGGACGCGCGCGTGCCTCACTGGGTAGGCGTACGCTCGTAAATCCTCCCTTCGACGAGGGGTAGAAAGATCCGGGCAAGGTTGCTTTCTCGCGCGGGTCGTGACCTTGCCACGTGGAAGCTCGTGCACGAGCCACGGTGGGAGGCCTCGAAGGACGAGGGAACGTTCACCCGGAAGAACGTCACGAGCCTAATAAAGGGGAGCGTCGATCTCTCTGACACCCTTCGATCACGACCATCCATCCACGGGCTCGCGAATGTAAAGAAAAAAGAATGAAAAAAGAGAGAACGAGAGCTGAGAGCAATGGTAAACCCTGGATAATCTCGTGGAAACTGTACGTCCCCGGAAAAAGGCAGTTCTGGTGCGTAGGTAATAAGTAAGCTGTTAAGAGGAAGCGCGGCAAGGAAACGTAACAAACAGAATGGTCCGAGAGCTTGTAAATTTGATTTCGCCGATTGAAATTGAATCGCCCGAAGGGAGTTGAGATTTTTCTTCTCTCGTTTTTAATCGCAGGATTTACGGTCCGCTAAGTACCGCTAAGCTGTGAACGATGTTTACGGGGAATTAAAACGCGCAAGAACGACGCGCATGACGCGCGGACACGCGCAAAACGTTGAAAGTTTCGTAAGCTTCGTTTCGAGGAAATTCCTTGCTATTACTTTTTTCCACGTACCAAATCAGACTGCCAATTCTCCTAAACCTATTTTCCATGCGTTATATCTTAATACGTCATACGTCGCAAATAAATTTTAAAACATATAGTTTCAGGCAGGGAAAAGATATTTACCCCGTAAAGCGTACAAATGTAGTCCAACAATTACTCGCTAAAATGGCCACTTCCCCAAAACGAGATTCGCCGCCCCACAAAATGAAACAATTCCGTCCGGTCATGTCGACTCGATGCTTGAAATTTCCACTCGCCAGATTTATTTGCGAATAAGATTATTTTCATACTTTTGGGAAATGGTGCTTGTAATTACTTAGTCGCGGTTAAGAAGACCACTCTGTGATTCTGTCTCTCGCAAATTGCTTGTAATTGTAATTAGGATGTGTATTAAAATATAACGCCGAAGGACAAAGGACAATACGATCACTTTAACGTATGTTGTGCAAGGACTTGCTTTAAGGGAAAATCACAAGGAAAATCGATGTGACGCTTCGATAACGCTCCTCCACGGACGAATCCCCTGATTCCTGTTGGTCGAGTCGTATTAAACCAACAACCAAGAAAATCGTTTCCAGTCGAGGAAAAGGATGGTTCGTGCGCTCGAGGAGATGAAAACTTCGAATAAGTTACGTTCATAAATTCCAGATTTCTGTTGGAGGGTAGACGATATGAAAACGTTTGAAAATTATGAAATTTGTTTTAGAAACGACATGGTAGCACGATTTATCTCAATAAATCCTATTAAATACCTAATTGTAATTTAAATTATTAAACTGCGATCGTACGCAAAGGCTCGACAAAGTTTTCAGAAACGTGCAACAACAGAAATATAATTAAATATAAATTTCGCGTGAAAACATTCCAACCTTGAAAAATTTATTTTAAAAATGAAACGGTAGCGTAATTTGTCTCGATAAACTCTATTAACTGTTTGCGAGTTAAAATATTGAACTATTATACAGAAGTTTTGCACAGAAGTTTGAACAGATTTCACGAACGTACGACGAAAGGTAATTTAATATAAATTTTTATATAAAATCCCTCGCTTCCAGCTTGTAAACCGTACTACGCCTATTTGCTTTCAGAAATAGTATCAATGCCGCATATAATCTCGATTTTCTATCAGCCTTCGCGTACTACTGCACACACGAGTCGGGTTCGTGAATGACGATAAGAAATTCTCTTTTGATCCAGTTTATCGAGCTAAACGTTGCACCGATATATTACTGTTATTTCATTATAGTACTATTGAATCTCTTCCCAGTGACTTTCTTCACAGCTATTTAAGTTGCAGTAATTATCGCTTTTAACTTTTGTAAGTCGTACACTTAGCACTCGTTTCGTTCTGACTTGTCACGATCCGAACGGTTACACTGTTGAATTTACACCGAACCGTGTACACACGTATTATTACACTGTACTATGTTTGACTGGGGCTAAAAGTAGGTTCGGTTCGAAGGAAGATTAAGTGTTATACATATAGCATTCCTTATTTCTAAACTCTGAATGTACGTGGCAATTCATATTTTGGTGGATGTAAGTTAAAAAAAAAAAAAAAAAAAAAAAAAAAAAAAAAAAAATAGAACTTCGCTACACTATACTACGTTACAATTATATCTGTACATTTAACCACGGACATCTGGATCTTTCTCTTGTTCTTGCCAAGCTAATTTAAATCTCTAAGACCACTTAGACTAACTGGAAATTTATTTACGGTATAATTAATATAAGGTAAGGTGATTAATTTATTTACGTAATTTATTCACGAGTCGATATTTAATATGAAAGGTAATAAGAACAAAATACTTTGCTGAGATTATATTATATAAAGATGTAAATTAGAAATAAGGTAATAATTAGATTAGCGAATAAGAATGGATAAAAATTGTCAAATAAAAAAGGTCGAGATACATTACTGTGATTATATTTTAATACGTAATTCTCTGACCTCAGCTATAGTCATGTAAATGAATGTCCTTGGTAGCGATTTCTTCGCCCGGCAACTGCCTACATTGATGTCTGCTCGAGAGTCCTTTTTGTGAAACCCTTTTCTCTCGTCTCCTTTCTACACCCTATCTAATAAACTCGTTTTGGTTTCGCGTCAGAGCTTCTGAAGATATTTTTTTCGTAGCTCGTTGTAACTTTTATCGATTGTTGTTTTAAAACTAGGAAATAAATGTAAAAAGAATTCGTAAGAGTTCGATTGGAAATAAATGTTTAAAAATACATCTTCGAAGAAGGACGATTGGGCATTAATTTAAGAAAGAAATTTCCAAAGGTTGATCAGAAATGGGGAGAAAAAGGAGATTCGTGAGATAATAATTACGTTGCTGAAATTTCTCTTTTTCTTTCCATAAATAATCAAATACAACAACAGCAAGATTTGATTTCTGAATTTATTACAAGGTGGTAGTATTTTTCTACTAAAAACTGTAGCAAAAGATATAGAAGGCAATTTTGAATTCATCGAGAAGTGATTCCTCGTAAGCCGAGAATTATCACGGATTAACAATGTAGCATCACGTTATCACCGATTGACGTCTGTTCGGCCGAACAGATTATTGGATTTTCAAAGAACGGCCGCTGAAACATTTGAACATTACGCGAGAAAAGCACGATGTCGTCCATTTCTGTCGATTTTCTGACTTTTATGTCATTCAATAGTTAACAGAGATACTTCGCCATCGCGCAGCTAAAAACGAGAATAACCTGTCAAGTTAAAAATACAAGGCTTTTAAAAACACGCGATAAATCCGCCAGGTTCTTTTCGAAAGCCAAACGTTAGCAACCAAAGTTACAGCAATGTTTATGAAATATTTAAGAGTGGCAAATATACGTATCTAATCGCAGACCTAAATAAAAATGTAGGCCCCGCGAAATGGAATTTGGATAATGAAGTTTTACATCGTTCCCTTTTGAAAGAGCAGAAAACGTGGTTTGCTAGATTTTTCCTTTCTTATCTTTTTCGAACTCTTGGCAATTAAATTTTTAATTATCTCAAGACGCTCGTACAAGCTACATAACAAATAACGACTCGATCTCTCTGTACGAAGGTATCTATTCACCGCCTCGGGATGAGATTAAAATCATGTTAATGAAATTATACGAGTGAAAGACGCGTGATACGAGATGAAAAATATTCACAATTATCATCCACGCGGAAACGACCAAGAAGGAGAAGAAAAGACGAACGCGAAAACGAAGATAGGAAAAGGGAAGAAATTGTCACGAAATACCCAGACAAGCCGGCTGAAAGAAAAAAAAATCCACCCGCTCGCCTAACACGAATCTAACCCTGTCACGCTTACGCTAAAAACAATTAAACTGATCCGCCTACAAAGGAAAACGAACAAAGCGCGGAATAGAAAAGAACCGAAAGAAAGACGAAACCAGAGGAAGGATAAGAATTATTGTGAAACATTCAGACACGCTATCTACGAAGAGAGAAAGATCCATTCATTCACCTTTTTAAGATTACACGAGAAACCTGTACGATTAAAATCATCCGCCTACAGAAATCAACGAACGAAAACTAAAAAAGAAAAGAAGTGAAATAAAGGCGAAGGTGGAGGAAGAATAAAAATGGTTACAAAACACCCAGACGAGTTATCTGAAGAGAGAGAGAGAGAGAGAGAGAAGAATCTGTTGTTTCGCGATCACGTTAAAAAACAAACGACAACGACGAACGAACAAGGCGAAAACAAACAAAAA